>CM023488.1:75288993-75315408 GCA_013339685.2 Hyalomma asiaticum | reverse complement strand
CCCCCCCCTTGGAATTCCCCTCTCGCACACATTATGGTACAGAGAGAGTTAAACACACAATGCCACTCACATTAAACGCATACCATGCACGAGATATAGACATATTAACGCTAACGAAACAAGAAATACTGGATCTCTGCGTGGCCTAGAAAAAAAAGCTTTGCACCTTAAATACATTTATTTTATTTAATTATAATGTGTCTTATTATTACTAATGGCATTATTGATAAAATGGTGTACTAGAACTTATAGTAATTGTTAAATACATGTCGCGATGGAGTTTCATTACTGCTCGTATTTATTGATCGTATGGTTTGTATTTATTCCTTTATTTCATACTGTGTTACACAGACGTTCTGTGAGGCCGTTGCAGTGTAAATAGAAGATAAAAACTTTATTCTATATTTCATTTTTTGCTTATGTATTGTGCTGTACGTTGCCTATGTACGGGTGGCAGGAGCTCTGTCAAGCTGCGACTAAGCAGCTTTTTCTCTTGCCACCTTTTTTCGTTTTATCCTGTAAACGAAGGACGAAAATAACAACATATTGATATTGATATATATTCATATTGAAGCATCCAGCCCTGAGTTCTTTCCAATGATTCCTCGAACTCGTTATGCAATCCATTTACCGCGACGTGTAGTGGCGTATTATTATTCCGCCACGTAACATTACGTTCGTTAATGCGATTCCTCGGCAGACGTTATACTTGTCTAGGTTTTTTAGCGAAGATTTTTCAAGCACAGGCGTAGCTCAGTGGTAGAACGCTCGACTGCCACGCAGACGGTGTTGGTTCGAATCCACGCAGAGGACGTGGATTCGAACCAACACCCTTTATCGCGCAATTTTTTTCTAAAATTTGCGCGATAGCGGTTACGGACACCGCCGGCGGCACAACTACGGCGCCAAAAACGACCCTTGTGATCTCAGAACAGCTTACGCTGTAAAATGCAACAGCATTAAAGAGTAACCGAACAAATACACTTGTATATATATATATATATATATATATATATATATATATATATATATACACACACTTACGCGACTCATTTTTGTCACCGTACGTCACCCATTCACAGTGGCAGCGCGCGTGTGACGTACTGGTACATACTGGTACTGGACATACTGGACGGTGACATACTGGTACGATACGCAGTTATCCACCTTTCGTCATGATTCATATTAGTGGGGATACGCTGATTTTTCGTTCGTTGTGATGATCATGCCGTGTTATGATGGGCATGCCATTTGTTTTAATTTATGGCGGCAACGCATGCTTCTCGTGCTTCTTCCGCGTTCGCTGAATGTAAATCATGTTCAAAAATACCGAAAGTTCAAAGTTTCAGTAAACGTCAAATGGTGTTCACATCATCTGAAAAGTGAGCAACCGCCTTGGATCTGCCTGGGTTTCAGTGACATTCTGCGATCGTCTGGATTCTCGGCCCTCTTGTCTGCTGCTGTCTCTACCTGTATGTATTCTGCAAACATAGTTTCTACACTGTTTTCTTTACTCTTATTCCCGCGGCATTTTTGGTGGGAGGCGCGAGGTACCCACACGGTACTACGGAGCTTCGCAGCGGCCGACGCTTAGCTTTCTCCACGATGGCGGTAAAGGTGCATTATTTCAGGCTCGGCAGGGTGCGTCACTAAGTCTGTGGAATAGCGCGTAACAATATGTTTATATCCTTCGTGCACTTGTTTCTCAGATATTTTATTGTGGGACACAAATGTTAGTTTCTGTCAGAATCACGGCTAAAATTTTCTGTTTTGTTTTTGCAGCTACATTTTGACCCTTCAGCTTTATCTCGAGATCGGGGTGCAGAAGTCTTCTTCTGGAGAAGAGAAGAAAGGTGGCCTTTTGGGGGGTTAAGCCTACATCCATTCTCGTCCGCCCATTTCCACACCTTGTTATACAAGCTGAACCTGACGCTCACAGATTGCTAGGTTACATGAGGCGAACCCTATTTGCACATCGTCAAGATATACAGAATAAAATGTGTCTCAAAGGATATACATGCGCAAAGGGTTCATGCGCAAGGATATACATGCGCAAAAAGAGTTAACTGAGCGCCCCACCTTGTGTACCCCAGATTCGTGCACAAATGGTCTTGATATTGTGTTACCCACAGGAACACGGAATATGTGATTGCACAAATAACCCTCATGACATTCAACATACTGCCCCATATTCCAACGTGTGAGAGACCTCTGAATACTCCAAACCACGATGTGGTGTCGTAAGCCTTTTCTATGTCAAGAAATACAGACAAAAAGAACTGCTTGTTGACGAAGGCTTCAAGATTCTGTGCCTCTATACTGATTAAACGGTCAGTTGTTGGACGACTCTCGGAACCCGCATTGGTATGGGTCAAGCACCTTGTTTGATTTCAGGAAACGTACTAATCCGCAATTTATGATTTTCACGAACACTTTACAAGAGGCAACTTGTTAGCGCATTTGGCCTGTAGCTCGAAGCAGAAGAAGGATCCCTCGCCAGCTGAAGGATAGGAATTATAATGTTCTCCTTCCGGATAGAAGGAATCTCCCCGGAGGACCATATGGCAGTGTACAAGGAAACAAGGGATTTCTTTACTTCAGGGGCGAAACGCTTCAGCACTTCATGTACTACACTCTCAGAACCTGGGGCACATTTACTGAAGCAGTTCAGAGATGCATGCTGCTCATCTAGGCAGAATGGCTGGTCGTATGACTCCTATCCAGTGGATTTTCTTTCTAGTTTAAGTCCTTCTGTTCTGGCTTTGTATTGTTCAAATGTTTCATTGTAGTGCGGTGAGCTTTACACGTGTTAGAAATGCGCGCCCAGGGAGTTCCCTTGGGCTAAAAAACTGTAGCCTTCTGTGTTTACTAATGGGAGTCAATACGTTTGCTGTCCTTGAATCCTTGTAACCCTGTTCCAGACTCTGGCCTCGTCTGCGTACGAATTCATGCCCGATAGAAACCTTTCCCAGCTTTCTGTTATGGCCTGACGACGTGTTCTCCTACCTTACGATTTAGCCTTGTTAAAACTGACAGTATTTCCCGCAGTGGGGGAGTCGCGCAGCAACCCCCACGCCTGGTTCTGTTTGCTCCGAGCGTCGCGAAATTCATCATTCCACCAAGGGACATGACGTTTTCCTGTCGCGCTATTTCCTTGAGATATACATCTGGACGCGGGATCAATGATAAAATTAGTAAAGCATTCAATACAGTGTCAGCAACCCGCAAGATATTACTAGTAATATCTCGAAAATTTTCACAATCGCCTGTTTGAATTCTCCAGCTCGGAGCCAATAGAGGAGATTCTTTCTGCTTAGGCGTTCTCAATATAATTGGCAACTCGTCGCTTCCGTAAGGGTTCTTCATAACTTCCAATGTAAATTAAAGAAAAATGGACGGTATAGTTATAGCAAGATCACTAGACGAATACGTTTTATTTGCGAGACTGTAGTAGGTTGCTTTCTTTCTATTCAGGAGACACGCACCAGAAAAAAAAATGATTTTCCAATAATACGCCCTTGTCTCACATGCTCTGGGAAAGCGGATCATTGTCCCCGAAGTTCACTAGGGGAACACTGGGACGTGCTCCTGCGAAGTCTTGTCTCTGAAACCCAAATCCTCGCCATCGAGCCCACTTGTGATCTGGCATGCAGGCTACAGCTGTCAGTCCCGCCATGGCATTAGCCTGGTATGCGCGTTATCGCGCTTTGGTGGGCCCAATAAAGTTTAATCACTCGTTCACTTTTATGAAGTAAATATAAGTTGACATAGACATGAAACGTCAACATTCAGCCACGTGTTCCGCTGAGCTATACATCCATTGCCAAGGTATAAGAACATGTGCAAAATTTCATTGTGTTATCCTTGGCCTTCAAGTAAACGACGAGCATGTGGTGTTTGATTGATTTGTGGGGTTTAACGTCCCAAAACCAGCTCTGATTATGAGAGACGCCGGAGTGGGGGGCTCCGGAATTTTCGACCACCTGGGGTTCTTTAACGTGCACTGACATCGCACAGCACACGGGCCTCAACATTTCGCCTCCATCGAAATGCAGCCGCCGCGGCCGGGATTCGATCCCGCGACCTACGGATCTGCAGCCGAGTGCCATGACCACTAGACCACCGTGGCGGGGCAAGAGCATGTGGTGTTATTAAAGCGAATATCTCTTTGCTTCACATGTGCCAACCGAAATCGCCCTATGAGGGAGCCGTCTATTGCCTTGAGAGTCAGATACTCGCGCAGCCACCTCTGATGTGAGCGCATTCCTTTTCATTATGTACGAGCGCGCGTGACAAAACAATATACAGGGTGCTTTTTAGTTGCAACACATTTTGAAAATTATAAAAACATAAATCGCGGGAGTGCCCTGTGTACCATTCGAGTATACGGGTTGGCGGCCTCTAGATACAGGACAATTTCCGCACTTGTGCGCATAATTAGCGGAATTACGCAAATTAACTTTTAATTATCAGAAATTGGAGGCTACAGCAAATGAGTACTTTGGAGCCCGTCTTCGACAATACCTATCACAATGATCAAATTTTGAATAGCGGAGCGCATGTCGGAGCTACACGAACAATTAGTTCCCCCTGGCAGGCTCCTTGATACCGAAACTGAGCGCGAAAAGAGGGTCTGTGACGTCGATGTCACCGCCCCCACGGCTTTCGTCACTCACCACTCGCCCGTCGCCACCGCCGCTCCGGCCGCGCAAGCAGCTTGCGTTATCTCCTTGTTATCTGCGGCGTTGGACCCCGCGGGCGAGTGACGGAATCCGGGGAGGCGGCGACATCGACGTCACAGACGCTCTTTTCGCGCCCAGTTTCGGTTTCAAGGAGCCTGCCAAGGGGAACTAATTGTTCGTGTAGCTCCGAAATGCGCTCCACTATTCAAAATTTGATCGTTGGGATAAGTAGTGTCGAGGACGGGCTCCATAGTACTCATTTGCGGTAGCCACCAATTTCACATAATTAATGGAATTGGCAGATTCCACATGCAGTGCGAATCATGGAAGTGCGTAGCACGCATCAGGAACGTAAAATGTATTTGCATTGTTCCCTCGCTATACCGGGTTTGGTACACATGAAGTTAACGAAACGGCCACAAGAGCACCAAGACTGTGGCATGTAAACCCTGCCGCACATACACGCATATCATGATTCTAACGTTGTGGCCTGTCATTTCCGTTCGTCATGCAATCGTGTTGTGCCATAGCAATTTTGGTATACATCCCGTTAACGAAACGAGTGGCACGTAGATCATGCCGCTCATGACGTGCATGTCACGATTTTCATGTTATGACCTGTCAGTTATGTTCGTCATGCAGTCATGTTGTTCCATACCAATTTTCCTATATATCGCACTAACGAAACGGCCAAGAGAGCACCAAGACCGTGGCATGTAAATCATGCCGCTCATGACATGATGCTTTTCATGTTATAACCTGCCATTTATGTTCGTCAGGCAGTCATGTTGTGCCATACCAATTTTCGCATACATCGCATTAGCGAAACGGCCAGGAGAGCACTAAGACCGTGGCATGTAAATCATGCCGCTCATGACGTGCATATCATGATTTTCATGTTATGACCTGCCATTTATATTCGTCATGTAGTCATGTTGTGGCATACCAATTTTCTCATACATCCCATTAGCAAAACGGCCAGGAGAGTACTAAGACCATGGCATGTACATCATGCCGCTCATGACATGCATATCATGATTTTCATTTTATGAGCTGCCATTTATGTTCTCCAAGCAGTCATATTGTGCCATACCAATTTTCTCATACATAGCATTAGCGAAACGGCCGGGAGAGCACTAAGACCGTGGCATGCAAATCATGCCGCTCATGACATGCATGTCATGATTTTCATGTTATCACCTGCCATTTGTGTTGGCCAGCAGTCATATTGTGGCATACCAATTTTCGCATACATCCCATTAGCGAAACGGCCAGGAGAGCACTAAGACCGTGGCATGTAAATCATGCCGCTCATGACATGGATATCATCATTTTCATGTTATGACCTGTCATTTGTGTTCGCCATGCAGTCATATTGTGCCACACCAATTTTCGTAAACATACCATTAGCGAAACAGCGAGGAGAGCACAAAATCGTAGGCGGCTAGATAGATAGATACGCTCGAAATCGCCGAAGTTCGGTAAGAAATGCTTCGCATTTAAAAGTTAATTAGCGTAATTTCGCTCATTATGCCCACAAGTGCGGAAATATTCTGTATCTAGAGGTCGCCAAACCGTATACTCGAATGGTACACAAGACATTCCCGCGATGTATGTTTTTCTAATTTTCGAAATGTGTTGCAACTAAAAAAAATTCACAGCATATCCACGCAGTGAATGATCATGAGTGGGAGAAGCTCCGGAGGTTCATCGTAGATCGCGCCGAGTTCCGGATTAATTTAGTTAAGCGCACGCTACGAATCCTTATGGTTCAACTACGCTCAAGTGGAATCTGCCACCGGCACTTCGTTGCAAGCCTATATATATATATATATATATATATATATATATATATATATATATATACACATGGGTGGCCGGTGAAGGGTTCTCCAGCGCGAGCAGTCGGTATTTTTCCATCGAGAAACTCGCTAGAAGACGCTGCTTGCGTCAAGCGTGTCTCGCAGGTGAGGGCACGTTCTCCTTGTTTGCGAGCTGGTAGAGCGTTCATCTAAGAAAGAGCGTTTCCATAGTCCACGCGCGCCTTTCGCTCTCCCTGTCTCTCTCTCTCTCACACAAGACAGCAGATGGAAGAGTGAGAGAGCTCGCACGTCGGGATGCACGCGCCCTCCTAGTAGCGCGATCCTAGTAGGGAACGCGCTACTACAAAGGACGGACAGACCCAAACCTTAAGAAGCTTCGCCCGTAAAAATACAGCATATCCGCGGAATGAATGATGATGAGTGGGCGAAGCTCGGGAGGTTCATCGTAGATCGTGCCGAGTTCCGGATTAATTTAGTTAACGCGCACGTTACGAATCCTCATGGATCAACTATGCACAAAGGAAATCTCCCACCGGCACTTCATTGCAAGTCAAGATCCAGTGCCTATATATACGCCTCGTGCAAGCCAACGGAAGCGCTACTGGTGGCGACCCTGCTAAGTATTCGCGGGAGAGTAGGCAGCCGTGCGCCGTAGCTTCCTACGACTTTGTTCGCGTTCGCCGTTTAGTTCGCGTTGTCGCAGCGAAATAAGCAACTTTCTTTGCATGTGTGGGGTGGCCGAAGCTTCAAGGGATGTCGAATAACAAAAGCCATCCAAACACGACCTCTTCCTGTACGTAGGCGTTTAACCAGAATTTTGATTTCGCAGGGTGGGAGGGGTGTTACCCATGGCGTTAATGAAAATGGAGGGGGGCTACCCACCTGGCTAAGTTTTAAGGGGGAGGAGTGTAAACAAAAGCCTGCTTGTACGTTTAAAGTGCTCACACAGAAGTCTTGCCCTATTTTACGAGTTACACCAGCTCTAATAAGACAAGAAACTCATGTGTGCTCGGTATGCGTGTGCCCCACCACTGTTACTAGAAGAAAAAAATTTATGTTACAACAGTGGCAGTTCGGGCATGTTCATACACCATCTCGAAAAGTAGAAGCACGCAGAACACACGGACGAAAGAGCATGAAGAAAGTTTGAAACCAACACAAGACTAAATATAGCTTTGGTGCGTGCTGAGCATTTCATATACGGAATAATGGAAAGATGCTGGACCGCAAACCACCATGATAATGGCAATACTTGCATAGGCACATAAAGCTCTAAAACAATGTGGTGCACTGCAGGCCCACAGAAGACGCATATATGACGAAATCTCCGTAAAGTGACGAAGAAATTCAGTAGCTGTTTAGTGTTTACATGTTTCTACATACATTTTGACGATAGAGCGAGCCCCAGCCTTGCTGTCGCTCCCAATTAACTTGACCAACCCTTCGCCGCTTTTCAATATATCATGCGCCTTCACTTTACTCAGCATCCAAAACACAAAAATTCTCACGCAGCTTTGTGCGCTTTCAAGAAGGTCGCTCAGAAAATTGCAAGTTTTGACGGCTGCAGCAGGTAGGGTAGTTCGACGAACGCGGCGCTAAATGGTTTTATCCGCTGGCAAGTTTGGCGATATCCATGAGGAGTGTACGCAGGTTCATTAACAATCTCTCAGTTGCGCTTCATAAGGTGACTTTTATGTCAATTATTATGCGATTATGTCACGTATGTAATCAGTGCTATCAAGATCGCTACATAACGCACGCCAGCATCACGTATTGTTTGCTTCATTGTTTGAATTACCACTCTGCTCAAATTATGTGTGTTTATTATTAAGGTACAGATATTAAGGTACAGAGACGGCAATGTGGCAACGGTGCAATTTAAAAAAAAGAAGGAAATACAAGGCGGCTACTTCGCACGCGCTCCACTTCGCAACTGGACTTTTTCACGGTGGTCGGCGGGATGCACCTGACAATTATATGCGGACTGGTTTGTCCTAAATTGTGTTAACGGCAGGCGCGTGCCCACTTTCACAGAGGCCCGATTCTTTCCTGCAACTGTCACCGCAACAGTAGGTGTCCGGCACGCGAACGAAGGGGAAATCGCAGCCGCGTTCCTCGGCCATGCCCATGCCTCCCAGCGCTGCAAAAAGCGTTGTCGTCTGCTCGGCCTCCCGAGAGTACTGTCGGCGGCGCCCGCTAGGTGGCCATCAGTGGCGCCTCTATAGGCGGTGCACCAGGCGTATATATATATATATATATATATATATATATATATATATATATATATATATATATATATATATATATATATATATATATATATATATATATGGGTTGCCGGTGAACGCTTCTCCAACGCCAGCAGTCGGTGTTTCTCAATCAAGAAACTCGCTAAGAGACGCTGCCTGCGCCAACGTTGTCTCTCGCGGGTGAGGGCGCGTTCTCCTTCTTTGCGAGCTGGTAGCGTTCCTCAGAGAATTAGCGTTTCCAAAGCCAACGCGCGCCTTTCGCTCTCTCTCTGTCTCTCTCTCACAAGACAGCAGAGGCACGCGCCGGGAGAGAGAGTGAGAGGCACGCGCCGAGGGCGAGCGCGTGCCACCCGGCAAGCGGTTTACGCCTGACGACTGACGCGTCACAAGGTTAGACTAAGAGGAGCTTCGCCCCTAATGCACCCAGTATGTGGTGAAACCTCGGCCTTTCGATAAACAGTTGTGTGTAGCACTTGTCATCGTTTCTCCGTGTAGCCTGTCCTGTTGCATTTCTGCGCTAAATTTACGCAGTTACGCAGAGTCAACTAACCCAACAACCTCTTCCTCCAAACATTCTAACAGCGTGCTGAGATATCTGTTAAGTATTTTTCTCGGTGTTTCGGCGCGGCATAGCGCCAAGCGACTTCAGTTGTTAAGATACGAAGTGTCTTTGCTGACCTTTTAAGTAACAGTTGCTCCAAAATTGCATGCCAGGTCCACGATATCAGTATGAGCGATGCAGTATTGTGCGACTCCGAATTTACCTTGAACAGAATGTGTTTGGACAGGAATACTCATATATTATTTGGCAGTGCGTCACCTTGTTTTTATCACTCTAGGGCTGTTTAGTACTGCAACATGGAACGCCTTCTAGTAAAGTTTACCGCTTCAGCGCTTCTGTATCAGCACGACGCTGCCTATGACCAAGGTGTTGTGGTCTTGTTTAGACGTTGTTGTGGTAATCTTTCTTGAATAGTAAAGGTGAGGTATGTACTTTTCCTCGCAGCCTAGAACATTCCTTTAAGGGCGAAGCTCCTTACCGTCCGTTGTAGTAGCGCGTTACTTACTGGGAACGCGCTACTGGGAGGGCGCGTGTAGGAGGCGCGCCCGCGGCGCGTGCCTCCCGGCGCGCGAGCTCTCTCACTCCTCCATCTGCTGTCTTGTGAGAGAGAGAGGGACAGAGAGAGCGAAAGGCGCGCGTTGACTATGGAAACGCTCTTTCTTCGATGAACGCGCTACCAGCTCTCAAAGAAGGAGTACGCGCCCTCACCCGCGAGAGACAAGCTTGACGCAGGCAGCGTCTTCTAGCGAGTGTCTTGATTGAAAAATACCGACTGCTCGCGCTGGAGAACCGTTCACCGGCCACCCATATATATATATATATATATATATATATATATATATATATATATATATATATATATATATATATATATATATATATATATATGGGTGGCCGGTGAATCCAGTGCATATATATATATATATATGCACTGGATCTTGCAATGAAGTGCCGGTGGGAGATTTCACTTGTCCATAGTTTAACCGTCAGGATTCGTACCGTGCGCGTTAACTAAATTAATCCGGAACTCGGCACGATCTACTATGAACCTCCGGAGCTTCGCCCACTCATCCTCATTCACTCCGCTGACATGCTGTGAATTTTTTCGTTATATGGAGACAATTCATGCTGAAAAATTTTGTGACTCCAGTGCAACGTGGAACCATTTATTCAGCTGAACTACCTTTATGAGCTGTCCGATTTATTGTTGACAATCTTTCCTGTAGTACGTCGCCGTTGTTATTTGTCCGCAGTTTCGGTAATTTTCGTCACAGCTTGACACCTGAGCGTCGTTTTCAGGCAACATATCAAATGTGTCAAGCTCACAATTTTCTTTACCTGAGAAGAAAGGAACATTGCCATTGGAAATCAAACAACGAGCATCTTTTTTCTTTGTGTGCATTAAGTATATTTCATAATATTTAGTGTGAGCCATAGGCCGCATCGCTAGCCAGAACTGTTCACGTGAAAAGTGAAGCAAACAAGCAGCATGTCAGCATAGTTTAGCACAAAATTATATACAAAAAATAAATTGTGATAATTCTGGCACCAGGAATTCGTATGACAGATGTAGATACAGACAGATAGTGAAACATACATGTTTGCCTGATTAGTCACGGAAAAGCTTCTGTGAAGTGTAGGCGCAAATGGCGGCGACGGATTTCTTAAGAGCAGTAACAAATACTTCAACTAATGTTCGATGTGGTTACTCCAGGAAATTGATTTCCGTTAAACATTTCTTCAGTGAGAGAATTTAAGTGTTTAGGAGTGTTCTGAGCAGAAGTTTTATCTTATGATTGTCATAATCGATACGTAACAGCTAAGGCTAAAAAAGGGGCAATAAGTTACTAGAAAAAGTACAGAACTTAGCTGTAAGGTTTGTCCTGAATAATTATAGGTAGAAATTTAACATACCCTTTGCAAAGGAAAGAGAGGAGAAGAGCAGCACGTGCTCTTCTTCTCCTCTCTTTCTGGGGACAGGCGAGAGTGTGCAATAGCGTACATAAACTAACGCTGGAGAAGGCAGTTGCCGCCCTCACGAAGACAAGTCCGCTTGTCGAAACGTTGGCTCCTGCGACATTCCCTGTTCTAAATCGTACTTTCCGATTTGTTCATCTGACGACTGACTGCTGCTTGACGACAGCTGCTAAGAGCCCGTGGTCGATTCCTTAAATGTGCTTCAGCTGGTCGTCCAGAATATTCGGCGCAGATCACCTGATCTCAGTATGCGAATAGCTGAGGGAAAGCTCTTGATTAAACTGGTAGCTTCTATCGCCAGCTATCACGAAGAGGGTGTCTCCTTCTCCTTCTCGTGTCGCGGTTAGCGCCGGAGCGTACCCTCCGCTTCCCCCTTCCTCTCCTTCTGTATCACGCGCTCAATCAATGCTGCATTCTGGAACCTTTCGGAAAGCACCGGAATCGCACCGTGTACATTTCGGCCAGCCGTTGCGTGACGATACGCACGCTGAGGCTTTCACTGCGCGCCGACTTAGGGGCGAAGCACCTGAGGGTCCCGGCCTGTCGGCGCCTCCTGTCACGCTAAATTACTGTCAAACGATTCTAAAAAAAGTGTATAATGAATAAAAACGGTTTCAAATAAACTAACATGATTTAAACGTATTTAAAATAAAGGCAAAGTCAGGGTTTCAATGTACTATTAACAGAGATTTGTTAAACTCGTTTGCTAAAATTATGTGGTTCCATCCTGGAGGCAGTTCAGTCAGCGTGAGGCATTGAACCCAGACAGTGTATGTGTAGGGTTGTCGTGTCAGAAGCGATTCTAGCGAGTTTCTGCTAAAGCGCCCGGGCTTTTGGTGGCTAACTTGGCCGTCGTGGCCACGGTAAAGCAAGCCCGTTAGCAGCGACTGACGTTTCCTGTGGCAAATAACGGCGCATCACCGCATGCTTCGCACATTCCCAGGTTTCATGTTAGTGGAGCTCGCATGATTTTTTTTTTCTTCGCGCGGTTGGATTCGGCGCCGCGTCTCTAACACGATGCCTATTTTGGGCTGAGTAACTCTTACACGATCCTGCGATATTTTTACACAGAACAAATATAACATTTATTGACTTACCTTCTGCAGTGAATTTCAGTACGAAGCATTTAGCTCTTGGGTCCAAAAACACGAGCGTATAAAGTACAGACGTTCTGTCTGTAAACAATTCAGCCCGTATAAATTCTCGGTCCATTCGGATGATCCAATATTTGAGCTACACGTTGAGTGTGTTCTGCTTGTAGACTCTTCAATACAACTGGAAATTCCGAAGCATTACTCAGCTACCAATTAGACATCATATGTGAGAGCATGCTTACACCGGTAATAACACGTGACTGTTTATGCGTAATTGTAACATGGCACTACACCCAAGATGTTATTTCTTGTCCCAGCGAAAATTCCACCAGCATCAACAAAATATTAAACTAGCCATTCGTCGCAACAAAGACCACCAAAAGCACACAACGCCAGCTAAGATGATAAGCGACAAAAATAATAAGCTGAAACAGCATCACCTTCAATTTGGAATACTGCAAGACAAAGCGAATGCTTTAGGTAAATTTGAGCCAATAAATTTTTCTCATAACCTTTCGTTTTCCTTTGGAACACTGCGATCCCCTCCTTTCGATTGTTTGTCGTTAGCGTACTACGTCAACTGTGATTGTTACCCCTTACTCAATGTCTTTCAATCATCTCAGTGTTAGCATTTCTGGTGATCTACTAGATCAACTTCGCAATTGTCGACCACAACTAAAAAAGCATTGTCCTCACACTCACCCCACAACCTTGTCATATTCATCGGAAACACACCACCGTTTTCTTGGACAGCCACATGCCAGTGTAATATGTCCATCCATTTTAGTGCCCCTGCCCTGAAAAAAAATGGTTCACCGCAACGTATTAGTGCATGCGACTGGATACACGTGGATAACATGACAAATGTTCGTATCTCGAGTCATGTCTATTTATTTTATTGTTTCATAAATTCCTAATATTAGCACTGCCAGTGACCTTTCTTGAGCGCTACGATACCCCTGCATATTCATGTGCCTCCCCCGAGATTTTTTTAAAAAAACCTTACAAGTACAACATATAAAATTGAATGACAGGCTATTGGGCGCTTCAACAATGCTTACTGGGGAATTTCAGAAATATCTTTTCGTATACAAGTATGCAATGTAGCCTTCAACACTTTCAAAATTACTGTTATAAAGGGAATATATTGAAGCCACATACTATAACATATTCTAGAAGGCAGCAAGCAACAGTCAGGTGCCTCAAGAAACGAGGAAGGCGACCCAAAGCTCTTTTGATTTAAGTAGATGCTCTCGTTAACGCGTACCCTGTCAGTGTTACTCTTGACGCCGGAGCCACGATTACCTGTATGACCCAAGCAGCGCTGGCAGCGCTTCATCTGCAACTAATGAGAGATTTATGCACCACTATTCTGCGACTTACGTCGTCTACCAAACTTTGGGTCTCGTCACTTTTAAGATAGAGATAGGAAAAATCACGAGGAATACTCAAGCATACCTTCTGCAAGGCATGAAGAGCGGCAACATACTTCTCGGCATGGGTAGTTCCTCTCTATTCAACTTGTCTTTTGACCTTGAAACTTCGACTTTACGCGAAGATAATGATATCCTCCAATATAGCCCCCAAGTCCGCTCTGCGGCTAAAATGGACGCTTGCTTCCAAAATGTGAAAGCTAGCGATATGACGCCCCTAAATGAAGCTTAGCAGTCGACATTGAACCGCCTTGTTCATAAGAACGAGGATATTTTTTTTCATAATCACAATCATATTGTCTGCATCAAGAGAGAAACGAACTACATTCACCTCACCGAGAACGTTCCTATCCGCGATCCGAAGGTCGCGGGATCGAATCTCGGCCGCGGCGGCTGCATTTCTATGGAGGAGAAATGTTGAGGCCCATGCGCTGTGCGATGTCAGTGCACGTTAAAGAACCCCAGGAGGTCGAAATTTCCGGAGACCTCCGCTATGGCGTATCTCATAAGCACAGCTGGTTTTTGGACGTTAAACCCCACAAATCAATCAGCGTTCCTATCCGCAGGGCACCTTATCGAAGCTCAGATGCCGAGAGCATCGAAATGGACATACAGATCAGCAACCTTCTCAAGCAGGGCGTAATGCGGCTGTCTACGTCACCGTACGCTGCACCGGCGCTTCTGGCAGAGAAAAGGGGAGAATGATGCATGCATTTCTGCACTGGTTACCGCAAGCGAAATGAGTAACAGTGCCTGACTGTCAGCCCATTCCTCGCATCGACGAAATTTTTTTACTCTCTCGGGTGATGACGTACTTCTCGACCTTAGACATAACGTCGAGTTATTGGCATATGGGAATGCACCCGGTACAGACATTTAAAAAATGGCATTTGCGGCGCGCACCGGAGACTACGAATAGCTCGTCATGTCTTTTGTTCTTAGGAACGCTCCCACCACTTTCTAACGGGCTGTCAAGTTCATCTTGTCAAAATATCACTTGACGTAAGTACATCCCGAGGTACTTGGACGTCATTGCTGTCGAGTCTTAGACATTCCCCAAGCTCCTGAAAGGGCTACTCCGGCGATTTTTCGACCATATCAAGGAAATAGCATCTTTATCTTCTACAGCCCCCCCCCCCCCCCCTGTCGCCCGTATGACAGCATAACTGCCCCTAGATTTCGAAAATAATTTTAAATAAGCAAGAAAACATGAAAACGAAACCGCAACTCCATCGAGCAGCGAAGGGTGCCCCTTCGAGTGACGTCACAAGTGTCTCGTCAGCAGGAGGGCGCGCAAGGCATGCCGGTCTCGTCAGCGCGAAGATCGAAAGCGCTGAACAGCAGACGCCGAGTTCAATCGCGACCACGCCGCATCATGTCTAAGTGACGGTATTTGCTGCATCAGCTTGTCGGATCTGTCAAGCAGCGACAGCTGCAAATCTGGAAAATACATCAGCAGCGAATCGTCGTTTGGATACGATCCGCCGTCACGGGAGCCAGTTGCTGGCCCAGTAAACCACGTCCCGGTCCGACATTTCCAACAAGTGTAAGCGTTAGCTGCGATCACGCTGTGTGACTGTTCAGCGTGATCGCAGCGCGATCGTGACCCTGTTACAGGAGCACACGCGCCGAATGCAACACCGTCCTTAAGGACAAGCAGATATGCTACCCTAATATCCCAGCTATTCTGCACCTACTTAGTACCGACCAGTTGGCTTGCATCACACAAGATTCCCTGTTCCATTTGTTGTGCCACCCCACGCCCTTACTTGACCTTGCACACGACAGTAGCTTGTCATGCGAAGCACACTAGCTCACGATCGTGGACTCCTCCACGCGCCCGTCGCCGTCGTGGGCACAATACCGACATCCTCTGCATGGAACACTTCCGCCGTCATACTCAAGGTCACCTGTAACTGAGGGGGTGACAAGGAAGGCTGTTCAAACGAATTAAATTCATTTATAAAAAATATGTGCAACTCTCGAGCATGAAACGTCCACCCGCAATTCAATGAGGGGCGCCGAAAGGCGAGGGCACCAACATTACTGAAAGCGACCGCCAACAGCCCAGGACTGGCGGCGTTTGTTGACGCGGCCCAGTACGGACGCAGCGACCGGTACCCGGCCGTCTCGGTAGGCTGGGACGGGACGGTCATTAATGCGGCATCAGTCAAGGGAGTAACGGCCGAAGTGGCCGAACAGGTGGCAATAGCCTTGGCGATGAGGGATCCCGATCGTCCTTATGTTTACACGGATTCGCGATCGGCGGCCAGAGCATTCGCCTCGGGCTCTATATCGCGGGAAGCGGCGGCCGTCCTCGCCAACGAGGGAGCTGCTGGTCATCACACTATCAAATGGTTTCCGGCCCACATGGGGGCCGACGTGCACCCAGACTTTCCCAACGCCAACGAGCTGGCGCACAAGCGCGCGCGAGGACTCACGCACCGCGGCGACCGTGGCGAGCAAAGTGGCGGGGACGGATGGGAGCACCGAGACCCGCTGCTTACCTTCAACGAAATAACGAAGCACTACCAGCTGTCAAGGAGGGCCTTCCCCCTGCCCCACGCTAAACTGAATAGACCACAGTCGTCGATATTGCGAATGCTCCAGACAGGGTCGTTGCCTTCGAGAGGCCGTCTGAACCTTTATTCATCAGACATAGAGCCACACTGTCCGGATTGCGGTGAATCGTACTGCTCGCTATCGCACATGCTTTGGCAACGCTCCGCGTTAAGCGGCACCGAGTTGAGCACAGAACAAGACTGGGAAGACGCGCTGCGAAGCGGCAACCACCAGATACAACTCCGGGCCGTCCAGAGGGCTCACGAAAGGGCGGAGCCTCACGGGCTTCCCGTCCCAACGTGGATGCGGCCCGCGACCCCTGCCGACCACTAAACCAAGAGTGGGTGGGGAGGATTCCTCCGGACTTAATAAGGTTATTTCCTCCTCTCAAGCACGATTTTCTGAGGGCATGATGGAAATTTGCAGACTAATGTACTCAATGGATTTTATCAACATGCGTTGACGTGAAAAAATCGCCGGACTTTGCCTGTAAGAATCTAGGTGCCGCTCTATATGTTTTTAAAAGGTAAGGCATTCAGCTAAACTTGAAGAAATGTCAGTTCGCACAAACCTCCATTGTGTACTTGGGACAAAATGTTTCAAATGGCACGGTCACTCCGAAACAAAGCAACGTGGAGGCAGCGGGCTCGTCAGCCAACTCCCAAAATAAGCTGGGACTAGGCAGTGATCACTAAATACAGGGTGCACAGTGTAACCCGTAATGAGAGATAACGCTTTAAACGAAACGTAAATTCGAGCAAGCCTTGCATGGGCGGTGCCCTAGAAATACGTATTGCGATATCCTTGCTTTTCATTTTCCCCGGTGGCTACAAGATGGTAATAACACATCGGGTGATGGAACACATATCTACTTCGGTCATGTTTCAGCTGCAGTGATGTGCGACCTTGCGCGCAACGTACGCAGTTGAAGTCTTCAAAAAGGACCAATGCCCGATAAGCACACAAATGATGTTCTAAAGATAAGAAAGAACAAAGAAACATTCTCCCTTCCGTAACTTGTTCGGCATAAACACACACAAATCTAAAGCTGATACCAATGATATCAACACCAGGCCACATAAGGCGCCCTTCCATATCCGTAAAAAATGCGACACATCCCATTGCCAATGTTGCCTGAGAAATAACATAAAGCTTGTGGAAACTCCGATTGCACGGCTCGAATAAACATACTCAAGTGGGAATGGAGTTACAGCTGATTCCGTGTTTTCATTAGATACAATCTTTCTTTCTTGGATGGCAGCAATATCTAATTGCCTATTGCATAGCAAACGAATCAGCTGCACTTCCCATGGTTTCCTATGAAATCTCACGCAGAATGTACTTAACATCTCTATAGACAACGCCTATCCACTACGTTTGGCTAGATTGTATGATATCGTGCATCGCGTACACTCAACGGCAGCTCCACCTTGTTGGGGCAGCATACCTCAAGATGTCTGTTTGGTCAGGTGAACTGAATGCTGATGCCAGTAAATTGCTGGTTGCCGTACAATGTCATCGCGATGACGTCAATGAGCGTAGAAGCTGGTACATGTGAGCCACTGAAAGCAGACTGAGCAAGGAAAATTTAAAGGAAATGCGCTTTGAGGTTAAATGAAGTAGCAAGAAATTCCGGGCCGCAATTTATATATGTAAGTTTGAAGAGCATGCGCGCGTAAGTTTATGTTAATCACCCCTTACACTGTCGTCAGATGCCCGCGCAATCGCTGCTCGATGAAACCATGTAATGAACATCATGCAGGATGAAAATTGGTTGAAGCTTGGTGTACCGTCATTTCGTATTATCTCGCTGCAGCTACGTGACGTTGTACACAAATTATTGGAAGATTCCCAAAGTTATCAACACCCCCCCCCTTCCAAGGAAAAGAAATGTACTCACATGACGTATGTTTCATATCGTTGTTCCAGTAAGTAGTTCAACGGTTCCTCCGCATCCTGGACTGTGTAGCGAACACACTTTGTGTATTTTGAGAGCTGGTACGAAGTCTTGTGCACCCAATATGATGAACCTGCTTTCAAAGCCTGCAGTAAGTGCACAAACCATGGTTTTAGATGCGAAGCAGCTTATGGCGGGGGGTCTGTCCCTCCCTCCCGCGGTGTCCACCCCCTACTGCGCATGCGCGTCCCCTCCACCTCTCTCTCCTCTCCTGATCTCCCCCTTTCTCTCCTCTAGGAATCCTCTCTACGAAGCGGCGCCCGCGTCCAACACCCCCACAACCCATGCGTGTCCCCTCCCCCTCTCTCTCCTCTCCTACGCGCCCTCCCTTTCTCTCCTCTACTCTACGGAGCGGCGAGCACGACAGGTGGTCCGACAGCTGCATATCCGCCCGGGGGCGCCACGGTAGTTCTGCGGTATGAAAATGGCGGAGCGCGCGCGCCTCATTCTCCTGTGCGGCGCCGCGATGAGCGCTCGGGCCATCACGCCACCACCGCGCTCTCTCTCTTCTCCTATACATTCTCATTCGTCCTCTCAATAAAATTACGCCATCTCCCGCTCAAGCTAACCATCTACCCGCTGCTTCGCGTCCACACATTGTTCCCATTATCGGGAGATGGTGTAATTTTTTGTTCTTAATTTGCTCATGAAAATTTGCGCAATGAGATTTCAAAAATCCCAAGCTAGGGACTGGTGTCTTATTAAAAAAGTAGCACACGAAACTCAGTTTTGAAAGTCATACTGCTTTGGCATGCTTTCGTAATGCAGATATGCGAAAGCCATTCCGCCGCCCCCCCCCCCCCCCCTCCGAACGCGTGTTCTACGCAATTTCGCGCCATAGCAGCATAACGTGAGCAAAATCTGCTGTATCCTTTTCCGACTCGTTCCAGACCCACTCATGTCCGTTCATCGTTATCAGCAGGGTTAACACCTGTGTAAAATACGACATATCGTAATGGAGGCTCCTAATAAACAGCTTTCATTAACACTCAACCTCGGACGATCATCACAGTAATGGAGAAAAAAAAATAAATTAAACATACAGGTTCCTGGTTTCTTACAACGAAATGTTACCTGAATAATGTTGTCGTCGCCTAAGACATAGCAGCCACAGGTGAGGCCGAGGAGCAAAATATAAGTGTACTCTGCCATGCGCTTTAATGGCTTCAGCGAAAGGTGTGCAAGTCACCGTGGAAAAGCATGAGACGCGATCTCCACGTTTCGCTAATCAACACGAAGCTGTCAAGTGACAGTCGTTTTCGGTAGCGTCTTGCAGTCGAGTCATGATTCTTAGAGGCCATTCCTCTTCAGGGACATCTGTGTTTTTAATGTGCTGTCGTAAATGAACAGCGCCACGTTTCTCTAAGTGTGCACAGCTGGGCTAGTTTCCTCTTTATTCTATGACAATTCAACATGTGACGTGCGAAGTAGGGCAAGAACTAGAGAAAGGGGTTCACATAAGTGACGTCATTCTGTGTGCCGCTACCTAGTCCGTATCCCGTTTCGCCATTAGCATGTTCCGCCACCATATTTCTACGAAGGCGTTCGACGTAATAACGATACTGAGAAATGTGTCTGTGCCAGTTCCCGAAGTTTAGCTACAGCATGAGCAACACAGCTAAATGCTTTACAGCCGGAGCATCACACGTAAATTGGTCCTACAGTACTTTTTAACCATCCAGAAAACAGCCGTCATCAGTCGTGAGGGCGCCTACGAGCATGTGAGACAAATAATAACGCACTGCAAGTACCATGGAATTCGTACTTCGATTTCAAACACAACTGGACTTCCTTGAACGAATGACGTCACAGGAGGCACCGACTACGTCGCTTGACTTTTTTCGTTTCTTTTAAGAGAGATATGAAAATTATCCTTATTTGTCGACTTCGAATCGGACAGATGAGGCATTGTAGATGATATTTCAGCGTTCATGAATCGGTCAATGTTACTTTGGCCTTAAGCGACTTAGTCGGTACCCACAGTGACGTTATTTCTTGAAAGAGAAGCGTGCGCTTTCCAGACGTGCTTGAAATGAAATTGCGAATTCCCTGCTTCGAGTGCAGTGTAATAATGTTTGGCTCACTTGTTCACGGAGGCCTTCACGGCTGATCGGCGCCATTTTTTTTATTTTTTTCAGGACGTGTTAAAGGGCCTCTTTGAGATCCATATCCGCCATTCCCACGGAATATTTGATCCAAGATGGCGGTCCGAAGGAGGATCGACCCGCCTGTAGGGCGTCTCCAAGCAGAGAAAAAAAACAGAACGCGCGGGCTTACGCCCCGTGTCGCTTTCACCGGATGAAGTCGCTAGCTAAACTGAAATGTACATCATACCAATATACTTGCCCAAGGGGAGCAAGGGGAAAAAGTGGACAGCACGAGCGCCGTTCGTGTTGTCCACTTGTTCCCCTTGTGTCCGTGTTTTCAACGCCTGTTCTTTTCACTGTGGTTTTGCAGTATATGCACTAACAACTTCTGACGTCTCCGAGCGGTTATCTGTCCTCAGGAAGTCGTCGAGCGAATGTTTCCAGAAACACTCGCGGTAGTGGTATTTTTCTGGGGCAGCATAAATGGCTGCCATCGTCGAGAGCTATCATGCACACTAGCAGGGAACAAGTCTGCAAAAGTTATGTTCCGCCGCAATGCGTCGCCCACTAGACTTGCTTACCCCAATATGTCTTCATCTGTGGCCTAGAAATTGCCAGTGGCGTAGAAACTGAAGGCAGGCAGTACCAAGTACGTCTATCGGCAATGCGCGACACATCGGCGTGAGCCGCTGGATCTTCACAACTCTTCTGGGCGAGGGCCTTAGCACAGGAAAATGGGGGATGGTGTCTACTGATCTTTACTGTCCATTAGGAGCTTCCGTGTTCCGCTTGAACACGGTCACAGACCGGTTGTCCGGAATGGTTGTCACAGACCGGAATGGTTGTCATTAGCACTGGTCCCCCAGAGTGCGCATGCACTACTTCTATGCAGTGCCCAGTGTGCACTGCTTGCAAGCAAGCTTCTTTCTTTTCTAGCGCACATTGACCTCAGCGCACTACTACACTGGCAGAACTGCGGCTGGCAGTGTTGCTGTTTCAATTGAGTTTTTATAATCTACATCATCCTATAGTGGAGAGCGTGCTTAGAGTGGGGAAAAATCAGTACACACCGCCATCCTACCCTGCCTGTCGTGACAAGTTTTCTTGAGAAATCGATTAAATATTATTAAAGCACGTACACCAGGACAGGCAGTCTATTAAGAAATTTTGCGTGGGCGCTCAGGCATTTACGTCAATCCTGGGGGCTTTGTCATTTCGCGTACAGAAACTCTTTCTGCAAAATATAGCTGGTGGCAACCCCCAGATTTGCAAAGGATTAATGTATATGGTGTATAAATATAATAATAAACTCCAGTAATGCACTCGAGCTGCTTCACTAATGAGAGACCACACATACAAGCAGTAATGCTTGGCTGCAGTTCGCGTTTCCCAGTAACAATTACCGATTAGATAAATTTACGCAGTAGCTCATCATCGGCAAGCTGTGCGGATGGATCCCATTGCGGAAGCGGGCGCCAGTAAGCCGCTGTTGGTTTTCTCTGATAACCATTAGGAGTCTGCCCGTATGCATTAATGCGTAACTCTCGAAAATCACCATTATGATTCTGAAATATTAGCGCGAGGCTCTCATTCGTAAGGCTTTGCCTATAGTAAAATCTAATAATATTGCCGCATGCTAGTGGCTTTTGTGTCCCTGTAGGTGTGTCCTTGTTGTGACCGTTACTTTCCCTAAGGCCAAATTATTCTAAATCAGCTCGTATCGATTAAACTACAAAATCAAAATGGCCACACGGCGTCACTTTACCCGGCCTGACGTCAAGAGTCTCGAAATGAAACTGAGTAAATGTTCATGAAGCACTTTCGCAACGCCAGGCGGTGTTTAGCAATGTTGACGCAGATGACGCACGCCGCCACTGACGCTGATTCCGACTATTTTGCCAGTTCATGTACACAAGCTGTTCCACGAAGAGAAGGTAATGACATTTCTTAAAATCGCCAATGTAAATCAATTTCCCAAATTTATATACTACTCGCTTTTAAATTTCTCTGCCCTTATGATGCACATTGAAGAATGTAGCGAAGCTGTCTAACGTTCCATTGTACCAAGGCCCATGTACTTATAGATACGCAGCGTTATAGGACATGGTTATGTTTTATGTTCTTCGAAGTTTAGACGTCGCTTCAGC
This sequence comes from Hyalomma asiaticum, assembly GCA_013339685.2. NCBI lineage: Eukaryota > Metazoa > Arthropoda > Arachnida > Ixodida > Ixodidae > Hyalomma > Hyalomma asiaticum. Next base: position 75,292,835 of record CM023488.1, on the reverse strand, counting down.
AATAAGCGCTGTTGGTTTCTTCGCGACGTCTTTGTGGAGGTGAGTGACGTAAAGCAAAATGATACACTTAACATTTTCTTGACGTCGAAAGGTCGACCAGAAAGGAGTTAGCTTTTGATTTCACCGCCTTTTTCTGAGAAATGGATGCACCACCACTCAATATTCAAACACCGGGTTTGCTGAGTCACACGCATCTGTTTTAGTGCGTGCTGTTTAAACGCGCAAACCGTTTCGAAGACCTCTAAATAACTGAAGCGGATAACGAGAGACGATAATCTAGGTTCTCTTCCTGCTCACAAAGGATGCCCTTCAAAAAACTTAAACTTTTGAACATATACTTCACCAGAGACAAGGAGACAGCGCACACGAAAAGTTCACTTGCAGTGCCTGTCAGCAATTTCGTAAAGCTAACTGCACCACTGTTGATTACCTCGCAGAAATATCGCCGGCCCGAGAAAAGTTTTGTGCAGGAGCGCCATGACGAACTCCTGAATGCCGGCGCAATACCTGCACCTTCGGCACAGTGTTGCTACGAAGGATGCTGCCTTTCTCCAGGGTTTCGGGATGCATAATGTAGCAATATAATATATGACCGAAATCATCGCTAGCTTGATGGAACACTTTCGCTTGTTTTCTTTCTCGTGTTTTGTGTCATCATGAGTCCCTCTATTTGCGGCCCTTATTGCCTCCTATTCTTAAGTAGCTCTGTGTGATGCCTGGCTTGTCTCTTAACGTTTTCTGCTCTAGACTAAGCAATGCCTCTTTGTGCCCCGCGAAATTCAATAGCACCGCTGGTGTTGGTTGGTTGGTTGGTCTTTGGGTACCTTGGCGCAACCCACTCTGGGGGATCGTGTATCCCTGCTCACAGAAGATCCCTCCAATCCCGCCTAGACACGCGGATCCCCGCTGGCTCCATCCGGCACTTCGAACCAAGCCTTGCGACAGGGTCCCGAAATGCGCCAGCTGTAAGACTACCTTCGGAGCCACGTCGCAGATAGCCATATGGGCTCTGCTTGCATTAGGTGTATACAGGCGATGCGTTCGTCGGTTCCCACTTGCTACCCTTGAGCTTCACGCTCCACAGGAGCCTTTCCTTTTTTTTATGACTCTTAGGTATAGAAAACATCTTCCAGCTATCCTTGGAGTGGATCTTGTACTGTCCCTATCTTGCCGGCTTCGCGAATCATCCAAAGGCCGACAAGGCGGCCTGAGCTGCGCGCACGTTTGAACGAAGCACGACGCATGGGCGTAAACATGGCGGATGGTCCTTCGACGGCGATATTGACCCCTGCAAAGGCTGTCCGCCCTATAAGCGGGGGCGCGCACATCCAGGTACTCTGCAACCTTACTCTGCGGGGCGACACCTTGCGGCAGTTGCGGGGTCTGAAAAGTTGCGCACTGCAGCATGCGTGGACTAACAGACATGCAGATCGGCGCATGGTGTTTTAAATCGGAAAGGATGTTAGTGGGCGCACGTGTTATGCCGCTGTCCGCATCACCCGAGGGCGCCGCCTTACTACGCACAATGATGATGATGGCGACGATGATAATCCTTCATATATGGCGCATACCCACATCGGGGGATGGGCCAAGCGATGGCAAGGGAATTACGCGCGTGAGTAATAATGCGCGCGATTCTCAGCAATGTCTGATTGATTGATTGATTGATTTATTGATTTTGGGGGTTTAACGTCCCAAAACCAGCTCTGATTATGAGAGACGCCGTCGTGGAGGTCTCCGGAAATTTCGACCACCTGGGGTTCTTTAACGTGCACTGACATCGCACCTTCATCAATGTCTGATCACACCACGTCCTGCAGTAAATAATGCTGAGCTAAAATACAAAATAACGCATTATCCACAAGCGTAAAGGGCAGGCTAAAGACTGCATCTAAAATTTAACGTTTGGGCTTTCTGTTTACGCCGCTGTTGGCGTTCTCACATTTTTCTCGTGTCACCGCTTAGCTCGGAACGGCCAGAAAGCGCGCATCGTTTGCCGTTAGGGTCGGGCGCGTGTTATCAGCGGAAACGCGCCATCTTTCTGCATGTAAACGCGATGATTGATGATTGATTTGGGGGGTTTAACGTCCCAAAACCACCTCTGATAATGAGAGACGCCGTAGTGGAGGTCTCCGGAAAGTTCGACCACCTGGGGTTCTTTAACGTGCACTTACATCGCACAGCACACGGGCCTCAACATTTCGCCTCCATCGAAATGCAGCCGCCGCGGCGGGATTCGATCCCGCGACCTTCGGAAATGCAGTCGAGTGCCATAACCACTAGACCACCGTGGCGGGGCTGCATGTAAACGCCGTCAGCGCTCTGAGGAAGCGCACATATTTCGTTAAACAATGACCCTTCCCATGACAGCCACTCGGGCAACACAGTTATGCATGTCTATTATGCCGCACTTGCTGCAGTGTACAACGCGTCAGATCCCGCAGCTGCCGCATGGCTTCGCCGCGCGGAGGAAAGACGTCTGTTCGAGCGCTGTACACGGTCGTGGTCGCGCCTGTATACGCTCGAAGAGCCAAGTCATCGAACTGCGATGGTCTAACAGCATTTTATTATTCTCCCAGCCGGTAAATCAAAATGTCAAGGACTATAGTTGTCGCGCATATTGTAGATGCTTTGGAAACGAAAACAACGGGAGAACTTCGTCAGGCTGTTGCCGAGTCCATGCGCGAGTTCGGTCGAACAATCGCGGCCGCAAAGCGGTCGCTGCAAAGCCTGCTGCATGCCTCGGCATAGCGCCCGTTTGCCTCTGCTTAAATATGCAACCGGGCGCCGGTAAAGAACCGGCTTAGAGCGGGCCAATCATGTAAAAAAGTCACAGCTTTAAAACTACCATAAGACATGAAAATATCGTTGCGTGCCATGTATGGCGTACAGCATATCGCAACAGTTGCAGGTGGAACGTCTTCCCAGACAACTCCTTTTCTCTGCTTTGTGCTGCGTCTGCTGCAGTAAGCCTGCTACTATGGCGTAATGCGGGTGTCGCCGGCCGATCAAAGCACTTGGTATTACTTCATAGCGGCCACTTGCCCGACTTTCTGGAACAAGCGCCCTAACTACTAGTCAACGCACTCCCGACTGCTCGAAGAACCATATGAAAACCTAGAGGACATGAGTGGGGCGGCCGGCCGCTCCCCTAGTCACATGTCAGAGGGGAGAAGGGGGGGGGGGGGGGGCTACATCATTAAATGAAGGAGCACAGGGTATATTGCTGGATGAAATGCAGGGCGACGAGGTATTGGCAGAGAACATTGTTCAACGTTGGACGGCTCGGGAAACTCTGAGATAGCAATCTACGTAGAGGCCCGGCCACTGCAATTGACTTTATATTCTGCATCGTCTATATAATGGACAGCGCGCTCATGGTGGGTAAATGTTTACAGGACGGCATCCTACTTTTCCACACGTGAGAAGTTTTCTTGTCAAATTGAGCAAACGATTTTCAAGCACTTTCGTTAGGACAGGTAGCTTTTTAACGACGTTTACGTGGGTGGCTCGCGCGGGCATGCGCGTCACTTTTGGATTCTCTCATTTCGCGTACAGAGACTAGTTCCTCGAAAACATCTGTTAACGCGTCCTAGATCTGCGAAAGACAAATGTGTTTGATATAAAAATACAATAATACACTCGAGTCATGGTATATCTGCTTCCTTACTAAGAGAAGTACTACACGCACCCACACAGTCACACGCAGTAATCGTTGGCTGCAGTTTCCCGGTAACCACTATGGATTAGATAAATTCGAAGTGTCAGACGAGGTGATACGATCTCCCAGATTTTATTCACTCCATGTTTAGAACAAGCCCCTCAAACGTCTGCACTGTGAA
>CM023488.1:75208894-75288893 GCA_013339685.2 Hyalomma asiaticum | reverse complement strand
GGCTACAGCGTTCCCATTCAGAAGCCCAGACAAAGACGGCAAAAATTCTGTGAAGCTTCTGCACATTTTTCCTCGAACAGTGCAACACTTGCATAACATACCAAAGCTTACTTATCAAAAAAAGGTTGCAAACAGTGGCTCTGGCAAAAATGGATAAGTGTACCCCTTTCCACTTCCCCGCTTTCTCCCGTGTGTCTTCAATCTGCTTTTTCCAGTACCTCTCACTGTCGCGATAGGCATCGAGCGGGACACCTAAATACTTGCCAGGTGTCGTCGCCCAAGGCACGTTTGCAAAATGGTCTGGCTTCGTTGGCCACAGGCCATGCCATAGCCCAAGGCACTTGGACCAGTTAACACCACTCCCCGTGACTTTGATAAACCTCCGCACAGTCTCGACAGCCTCCGTTATACTGTGTTGATTCCTTGTGAAAATAGCCACATCATCTGCGTACGCTAACAGCTTCACTTCGACTTCTTGTAACCTAAAGCCATTTATGTTGTTGTTTTGCATTATTTTCATTCACAGGGTTTCGATATAAATACAAAATAAGAGAGGGCTAAGGGGGCATCCCTGACGCACCGAACGTTGCACGTTTATGGGGGCCCCCGAACTCTTATTAACAATCAATCTCGCCGTGCAGTTTCGGTACGCCAAGGCCACTCCCTCGCTAATAACAGAACCAACGTTAGCGTGGTTTAAAACAGCAAACAAAATTTCATGATCAACACAATCAAAAGCTTTCTCGAGCTCAATCTGCAAGATGGCAACCAGACTGTTTGAATGATCACAACATTCGAGTATGCTGCGCGCTGTGTGTATATTCATCAAAATAGTTCGGCCTTTAATCCCACATGTTTGATGAGACCCAACGATTTCCTGAATCACGGTCGGTAACCTTCGCGCTAGTACTTTCATGAAGACATTGTACTCCACGTCTCTGGAGCAGTGTGAGTCGTCGAGAACTTTCCCTCGTGTACATCTGCCGAGGACCCCTGTGCAACGTTGATGCGAACTCTCGGCCCCGCGCCGACGACGAGCTGCGGTTTCGGCTTCTCTCTGCACAGCTGTCTGTTGTGCCCGATGTTGCCTAGCTGCAGCCGCGCGCGTAGCTCTGCGATTCGCTTCTTGAGCAGCGGTCCGAACCTTACGACGAGGCGCCATTAGGTATATCGAAGAGCCAAGTCAGTTCACCGTCGGGGCGGCGCACATCGCCTGCCGCGTGACGCATGGCACGATACGACAAAACTGCTTCAGAGAGCAGCGCTTCGTAATAATGATGACGGAAAAGTTGAAGAAGATTGTTTCATAGTGATGATGTTGATGGTGCCTCTGTAAAGGGTTCAGAGTTACAAAGCATGCAGCCCTGTGTTCTTTCAAATGATTCCTCGAACTCGTTATGCAATCCACTATCTGTGACGTGTAGTGGCGTATTATTATTCCGCCAGGTAACACTACATTTGTAAATGCGATTCCTCCGCAGACGTTGTACCTTTTTAGGTCACTTAGCAAATATTTTTCACACAGGCGTAGCTCAGTGGTAGAATGCTCGACTGCCACGCAGAGGGTGTAGGTTCGAATCCATGCAGGGGAAGTGCGTTTGGATCTTCCTCAGTCCTGGTTACGTTTTCTAAAATTTGTGCGATAGCTGTTACAGACACCGGCGGCGGCGGCGGCGGACAACTACGGCGCCAAAAACGGCCCTTGTTATGATCTCATAAAAGCTTACGCTGTAAAACAGAGGAGGCAATGACTGGGCGATTCTGTGTCAAGCAAGAAAGCAGGTGGAACTGCACGAGGTTTGCGGAGAGCGTAATCATTGGCCGAAAGAGAAAAAAAAAAACTCATTAAGTCCAAAGCATGCCCGCTTACATGCGCCATAACACAGTCCAGCGTTATCACTGACCCTCCCTCAGCATCTGGAAGGCTCTGAAATGTACGCATCTTCCATGGAAAGTTAATCGAGAACACCCGCGAGATTCACGTAAATTCATGCGCGCCCTTCCCAGAACGATAAGCGGCGTATCACAGATTCATAAAAGTGGTGTTCATTAAAGAACGTAAAGCGAGTACACGTGTAACTCTTTAATATGCAATTTCTGGTACTTAGAGAGTGAAGCCTTGCCCTTTAAGGTAAAGGGCTAACCTTGCTCTATAGGACGAGAATAACAAATTACAAATGGCCCTAAATGGTCATTCTACAGGAACCAGCATGCGCCTCGCTCGCGGAGATCATACTGAAAGAATGTGCACATAAGTGTGTTCGTCAGCTCCTTCTAAGCTTGCGTGCTTTCAATAGCAAGCTTTTCGGCGAATAGGAGAGGTGCACCTCCTGCCGCTTAGAAAGTTATGAAGAATGAAAAAAAAATACACCACATTACTTCGCGTGAATTCTGTTCGTATATGCCGGCGAAATCATCATGTAACGGGCTATGTTCTTTTTACGAATTGAGGTGCTGCTTACCTGCACAGTCTTGTTATATCGCGCTTGTATTGTTTCCTCTTTTTCTCTGCGGACTTTCTCCTTAGCTTCCTCTATTGCTTTCGGCGAAGCACCTGGAAAGATATAGAATGGATCGTGCATCAACGTGTTATAATTAAACGCAACAGTTTCGAAGAAACGAAAATATGGGGCACTATTTTTAAGTGGGAACGTTCTAGCCCTTCGACGCCTGATGCTCTACTAGAGCTTATAACCCGTGAGACTCGAAGACAAACGAGCTATATCGCCGCTATAGATGAAATCATTGCACTTAAGCCTACATCCCGTGCCTGTGAAACTAGTGATGGGATATGTCACCTTAGAAAGAGTGCGAGCACCTCAGCTGGAAGACACCTACGGCGGGAAAAGGAAACTGCGCGACCCAATAAAAGAGTGCGGTGAACGTGCTGCAAACTCACGCCACCGAGAAGAAATCTACGTGGTGCTGAACAAAACCGCGAGAAAGAACACAAAAACCAAATGGCAGCACAAGATGCGCGTCTGAGCCGCTATTGATAAGGAGCTCGGTTATCGCTGCAGGACATGTTACACAGAGGTAATTACACAGAGGTATATGATTAGGTAATTGAATCAATCTCTTTTAAGAACTTTTGTGGCAGTGCCAGTCGTTGTGCTTGGGCTTCGCGCAAGACGCTTCTCTGAACTTATAAACGTACTTCGCATTGATGAGAATTGTAAACTAACTAGCGTGTTGCTTGGCAATGTCCTCTTCTTCAATAAGCTGCCAATTTCACTAACTATTAAAACATATTTAAAGCATTCTACGCTCAGTGTTCCAGGATGGAGCGGCTCCCGTACCACTGCGGGTATTGTCACGTGGTCGGGACGACGAAAGGCGCAGGAAGCGTCAAAGCATCGACAGTCTCACTGTTTAGTTGATGAAGCTATGCCCAACAAGAAAACCACGCTGCAAGATGATAGCGACGTGAGTTTTCGGCCGACGGTACAGAATTGACGACGGGTGGTACGCGTCGGATTTTACACACTCATTTACATCGACAGAGCGTGTTCTTGTACAATCACTGATGTTCTAAAAGGCACTCAAGTGTGCGTGTCGAGAATGCAAAGATTATGGAACGGTCGACGCCATTCCCGAAGCAGCATGCAAGATAAGCGCGACCTGCACTGCACGTCACAAGAAAGTAATAAAGGCGCTTCCCGTAAACAAGCAAAAAAAAAACGCGAGTATCGATATCCACTGGTCACAGTGAACGTGAAAAACTATTCACAACAGGAGAAATTTTGGTCACCAAAAAGGAGGCACTTCTGTCTGAACAGAGGTAGTGGAAAATTACCAGAGTAAATCGTGTTGGAAAATATGGTGACAATGGCGCAACACGATCACGAAGAAGAAAGTTCCGTTCGGGGTGGCGCACTTTCCTAGAGACAAAATATGACAGCGGACAGAATAACCGGTCAATAAGGAAGCCACCCATAGACCACTGCATTGCCCAAGAGACATCTTCAAGTAATGTGCACACTTTGCAGCACTGAGAGACGTCATTGTCTGAGTAAAACCAGCAATTCCAGAAAGCATTCTTTGGGAGGACCAGGAGAGCCGCCGAGCTTAACGGATGCGTGTAGAGGGGGACTCCCTGTACACACCTTCCAAATGATTATTTTAGCAGAGTTTTTCATATCAAACCATATCGTTGACAGAGACTGAAGACCAGTAGTAGGTGGTGAAAGACGGAGAACCATATGGTCATGAGAGAGGTGACAAGACAGATTGACTCTATCGTAATGTTCCCGTCTCTATAGGGAAAGAAATTACGCAAATGGCGTACTCATGGAGCCGCATGTCTAACAGATAAGCTGACCTCATGGAGGTTCCAAACAGGAGAGGTAACTCGGTGCGTGGTTGTCCGGAACGAAGTTAAGCGGGCGTTAGGGGGACTTTGCTCTACGATATGTAACGGCTGACCCATTGTTTTGCTTTTTTGGAAACTAGGCTGTCTGTTCGTCATTTGTGGAAGCACGGGTCGCCTAGGGATGTGCGTATGGATTGAATCTAGGCATACGATAGGTCAGTGGCGCACCGAGCGGGGGGGGGGGTTTCGGGGGTTGTAACCCTCCCCCCCCCTGAGGCCGACCTAACCCCCTCCCACTCCGTAACTGCTCCTATGTCCTGGAAGAATGTGGCTCTAATGTATCTGCAAAACGCCGAAAATTAATACAATAATCATCATCATTGATGTTACTATTATTTGGCATTTTATTTACTTTTTTTTACACACGCAACAACCGTGTAATCGCATGCCCGGCCCTTCGTGAAAAATTGAACCGCCCCCCTGGCGGAGATCCTGGGTGCGCTACTGCGATAGGTAAACATGCCGATATGACGCTACCGGTGTCATACATAGCGATACCGCGCTACCGCTACCGCACAATACGATTAGGATTGATGCCGGCAGCGTCCGTGTAGGGTGCAGTATAGGGGCTAAAGGACCAGATGTTGCATGCCCTGCCGACTTCATAAGCAGTCAGCAGCGTATGCACAGCGCGTGGTCACCTGGTGATGATGGCGTCGGAAGATCGAGCTATCTCGGAAAGGCTTGCCAAAGGTGTTGTGATAAAGACAGTGCTACGACTGAAACAAACACAATGTTACTACAGGCAGGAGAAACTACAACGTCGTTTTATTACCGACACTGGTGCCAAATTTTGGTACATCTGAATGCATGCCCTCTAGTGCAAGGAGATAAAGCAAAAAAAATTTTTTTTTTGCTCCCGAGAATAACATTCATTTAACTTTATCATTGGCTGGTAGAGCTGTCGCAGGTCAGCACTTTTTCTAGAGATGAAATGGCTGTCGCTGTTTTGAAAATTGAAAATCAGTTCACTAGAATTTGGAAAGATGGAGTAACTGATCTGAAAGAGAAAACTATCATTCACCCAATTGTAGCTCCAAGTTGCAAACGGGTGGCTGCTAATTTTCCCTTGAACAATTTGAAGGTGGCACACTACTGTCTATGTAGCATAGGTGTGCGCCTTCCACTGAAGATCAGCTAGTGGAGAAGTAAGTCAGAGGAAAGTATTCCTACAGCAGGTGAAAAATGTTATATCGGGTGAAGAAGGAGGATGTTGTCGATCATGCTCCAGAAAGGCGCCGGTGCACTGGACCGTGCTGACTGCATGGCATTCAATTTTATCAGCCATTGAAAAGAATAAGTAAGACTACTGGAAGACATCTACAACGGCTCCATAGCCACCATAGTCCTCCATAAGGAGAGCAGCAAGATACATATAAGGAAGGACGTAAGACAAGGTGACACAATCTCTCCAATGTTATTCACAGGATGTTTACAAGAAGTATTCAGAACGCTGGATTGGGAACAGGTGGGTGTAAGGGTTAATGGGGAATACCTCAGTAACCTCCGATTTAGTGATGACATTGCCTTGCTAAGTAACTCGGGAGACGAATTACAAAGGATGATTACTGACCTTAACAGGCAAAGTATTACAGTGGGCCTGAAAATTAATAGGCAGAAAACTAAAGTAATGATCAATAGCCTTGGACGAGTACAGCGATTCAGATAGCTGGCGAGGCACTGGAAGTAGTAAGTGAATATGTCTACTTAGGCCAGGTAGTGACTCCTGATCCGAATCATGAGGCTGAGGTGATTAGGAGGATTAGAATGGGGTGGAGTGCTTTCGGCAAGCATTATCAGATAATGAATGGTAGCTTACCCTTGTCTGTGAAGAGGAAAGTGTATAACAGCTGTATATTACCGGTACTCACCTACGGGGCAGAAATTGGAGGTTAACTAAGAGGGTTCAGCTTAAATTGAGGACGACGCAGCGAGCTATGGAACGCGAAATGGTAGGTGTCACCTTAAGGGACAAGAGGAGAGCGGTGTGGCTTAGGGAACAAACGCGTGTTAGGGAAATACTAATAGAAATTAAGAAGAAGAAATGGGCCTGGGCGGGCCATGTAATGCGAAGACAAGACAACCGTTGGTCATTAAGGGTAACGGAGTGGATTCCTAGAGAAGGCAAGCGTAGCAGGGGCGGCAGGAAGTTAGGTGGGCAGATGAGATCAGGATGTTTGCGGGGATAAATTGGACCCAGTTAGCACAGGACAGGGATAATTGGAGATCCGTGGGAGAGGCCTTTGCCCTGCAGTGGGCGTGGACAGGCTGATGATGATGATGAAAGGAATGAAGGATGCTGTGCAAAATCAATGTGAGCCATCCTTTTTTTTCATTTTCAATGTTTGTTGGTTCACTAAGTTGTTTCTAACAAATAAACGAGCCCCTGGCCCCTTCTCTTTCGTTACTTCATAGCTTGGGCTTCGCTGCGGCAGACTTGGTGCCCTTAGGTAGCATACGAGGGCTTATTAGGCAGGAACCATCTCGCCATAACATCACGTTCTACGTGACGCCCCCAGGCAAGAAGAGTGTGCCACACCCGCTGCCATGACTACGAGTGGCGCTGCCTAACACTTCCAGGAGTAGATATACATAAATACCCAATAAAGTGGAGGGGGGATGACCGCCTTCGTAGCTCAGCGGTAGAGCATCGGACGCGTTATCCGAAGGTCATGGGTTCCGTTCCCACCGCAGGCAGGTTTGTCTTTTCGTCCACTTTAATTCCTTTGTGCTTACCCCAAAATTACAATATCATAATTAGGAACTTGAATAACTTCCCCTATGCTTTCCTAGCCTACAGTGTCTGTCGGTTCGTTAAGTTGCTTCTATGTATGTATGTATGTATGTATGTATGTATGTATGTATGTATGTATGTATGTATGTATGTATGTATGTATGTATTATGTAGGTATGTATGTATGTACGTATAGCAGAGGCTACGCGTATAATGTAGAGTTTTAGAATACCGTCAGTGCTCATTTTAGTGAATGAGGCAAACGCAAATGAATAAAAAAGTTCACACAGAGGTCTAACCTCTCTCACATTACATAACAATAGCGTAAAGGAGAAAGCATTGGTTTACTCACTGCATTGGTCTTGGGGAACACATTTGCCATCATCCCTTAGGTATTTGTTGGGACGGCATGCACACTTGAGTGCCCATAATGTGCATGGGGGACTTTTCACTCCTGTGCAAGTCCTTTGTGGTATGGGACCTGTATTTCTGCAGTACCTATGCATCTTATGTTTTCCACAACCTAAAGGAGAGACATGGATCTCAGGTGAGCAATATATAGCAATAGGAATCACGTTTCTCACATAAAACGTGAAGAGCACAGCGTAACTTGGCATTGGCCTGTTACTATGTAGGCTTGCAGTTCGCTGTACCTAAGGAAACCGCTGTAACATCATGCAAAGCAGTCCAACGATCAATGCGGCTCATGTGAGTAGTTCTGGCATGATGACGCGCAATCTGACATTCTTGAAATCGCATATGTTAGGGTATATAAAAAGCATGTAGAACAAAAGTTCGTCACGTCCCACTCATTGTGGGAATTGATGTCATGCAACGCACTCAGCTAGAAAATTTTCTATATGCTAAATTGTATGGCGCTCAGCCAAGCGTTGCGGGCATGATCAACGTATTTCGGTAAATTTAGCAGTTATATGCGTAACGCACGTTTACCAGGCACGTGGACTCCACTATGGAGTCTAAAGGGTCGCTCACAGTACTCTGTAACGCTGGCACTCACGCCAGTGCACAGGGGCCAAATTCACCAAGCTTTGCCTTGCTCACGAGACTCTTAGCTACTAAACCTCATAGCGAGAGGGAATGTAATGATGGTGGTGCGCATTTAACCTACTTGGCAATGCTGAAGGCAACGAGCACTGCCAAGGTAATTCATCTTCTGTGGAATACCTTAAAAGGAACCTGAAGCGGTTTTGCTGATTTCGTACAAATGCGTTGCACCGATGGCCCGAGTCCTTCTGATCATTAGCTTAAGAATATCAGCGCTCTGCGTTAAGCGTGTAATTTACTACAAAGCTTTAAATACGCACATCCTGAGAGATCGACGCGACTCGAAGCGCTTTCAACCGCCTATTCCCACGAAGCGGAATCCACGTGACGTCACGAGCACTGAAGGGCAGTCAACAGTATCGTCGCGGCATCTGGCGGCGTACACACGAGTCGCCGGTGCACTATTACAGAGGCTAGCACTGCCGAGGACGGCGACCCCAGTAAAGACGTCGCGGCGCTATGTCGCTACGGAGGGCTCTGCATAGCGGCTGACGTGTGATGCGCAGTTGTCGCTAGCGCGCACTCCGCAGCTGTTCGAGTTGAGGAGGAACAGCATTGGTAAGGAGGAAAGTGACAGAAATAAGTACGTAGCTACATTAGCGCAGGCTGCTTCGCTTTCTTTTTGGTGTGAATGATTTCCCACTTATGTTGCCTAATTAATGACACAATGTCAAAAAACGTTTCAGGGACCCTTTAACTCACATTCTGCCACGTAGCCACATGTGAATATGAAGATGTAGATTCTAATCCCAGTCAGAATCTCCATCGCAGGTCTGTATTTTTCTGCAAAATGTTGTGAAATAAACATTACGATGTTAGACTGAGACAACAATAATTATAAGTTTCTTTTTCTAAAACAACGCTACCGCACATATATGTATTGACCAATGTCAACTTTTCGTTCTTTTGCTTTTTAGCAACAAAGAGCATAAATGCTTATAAAGTAATATGAGTCATTTCAGCAGGTGCTTTGGATAAAGGCGACCTGCTTCTAGAGGTGTGTTTTTTTTCATTTTTAGTATTAGGGCTCAGATACGACGTGTGAAATTGGCGTCACACATTATGGTCTAGTCACATGAGAGGCCCGCTTTAAGGAGGCAGTGTAGCGCCACTGTTTTCCGCGCTTTGCTCGCTCCTGCTTCAGTTGTTCCAGTACCACTATTCGCTGAGCGCCATCACGTGGCGAAAAGCGTCCATTGTGCTGTGGAGAAAGAAATTTTAGATGATGGGCGCAAGACGTCGCCAACACTGCGAGGGTTCCGGCGTGGTCATTACCCCAGCTGCTGCTGCTGCGGCTTTATTACGGCTGGTCAGTAGATAGATGCGCATTTTCGCACCAATTTTATAACCAACCTTATCCAACATTCCGGCACATGCTTCAGTTTGGCGGCTAGCTGCTCCGAACAGTCACGCATTTGCTTATGTTGACTGCTATAACATCAAAAGAAAACCTGCACGATGATTACAATGTTTCTTAATCATATGCAATATAAATTCTGAAGCATAGAGTAGCAGCAGTAGTTTCTTACTGTAAAATTGTAAAGTAATCACGTATTGCGCAACACTTGCAGCACTGGCCTACAGCTACTAGTGTGCGGCAAGCTAGCGAGAGTCATGGCAGTGAAGGCGGCGTCTAGTTATGCCTGCTTGCACTACTGCATCTACTATAGCCAGGCCATGGTCCCGCCGATAGAGCAGGAGGAGCGCTATTGTGTGGTGCCGGACTTAGCACCCTCGCCTGGGGACGTCGGCGGCCCATTCGACGGTCAAGAAACTCGAGGAATCCAGCGATATTTTACGGAAATCGAGTTAATTGTGAGAACCCCGCCTGACAGCTAGGGAGGGGGGGGGGGTGTTACTATTTGCTGGGGATTGTGTCCACTTGCGTGTGTGTGTAAATGCGCGCGAGCGTGAGTGATGAATACGGTAGGGACAGGTAACGCGGGGAGGAGGAAGCAACGCCGTCTCCGGCTGTAAAGCCGGAGCCACGCAAGCGAGCGGGAGCAAGGCAGTAAAATGCTCCCCACTAAGTAGCAGTCTCACACGGGAAAACAACAAGGGCAGTCTCATTATTCCGGCTTTCCAGTACACCCTCCACTCGGGCATGCCATTGCGCCTTTCTTTCCTTCCAGGGCAGCGACGGCGGCTCGTATCTATACTATTGTAATATATCGAGATAGGTGCTGGCTTCTGCAGCCACAAGCGAATTTAGCCGCTTCCAAAAAAAGGAAAAAAGAAACGTAGACCTATGTCATCTTGGAATGGGGAGGTTAGGAGTCGTCAAACCGGCTACCGCTGGCAACACTAAGGGTTCAGCAACTTCGTATAACGGCTATCACGTGCTGAAAGGGAAAGTTCCTGTCGCAGAGTACTTTGAACGCTACGGCGCCTTTGTCAGAGCACTGTGATGATGTACAAACGACCCCAGGAATGAGTTCGATGGCTTACGTCCGTTCTGTCCTGATGTCGCCAAGTGGGTGTTCGTGGGAAACTGGTGAAAGAACTCCTTAATCATTCACTACGATTGCTTAGGAAATCGGTACGTTAGCAGCCCGTTTTTGTTTTCATCAAAGGTGTAAGCGAAACAAGCTGCAGGGTGGATATCGCACGAAAGGCCGTAAGTATAATCAAAGAAATGTCTGATCGGTTATTGCAGTGAAAGCCACGTTAGTGCTTAACAAGAATACGAACCAAGACGGATCAGCTATGGCTCCTGGTGGCTCCTCTCCATCCTGTAACCGTGAACGATCGTTAAGGTATATGTCAGAGCTTAAAAGTAGCAACAAAGGGGAACTAAAGAGCGGAGTGCAGCTCAATAGATAAACTCTACTGTGAGCAAGTCTTCAGCTCACACTTACCACAGGACATGTCGTCATACCATATGTAGGAGGCGGGTGCCAAGAGGTATCGGTAATGGGGTGTCGATTCCCACGGGCAATGTTATAGTCACTCCTGTGTCTGACAAGCGGCTAAAAGCGAAAGCATCGGTGACTGCGTATGTTACAAATGGACAGCAGTGGTCACTGGGATGGACGTGATGTAAAAATGCGGACTAGATCGCAGCCGCGGCGGCCGCATTTTCGATGGATTCGAAAATGACAGAGGCCTGTGTACTGTTCGTTGTCAGTGCGCGCTAAAGAGCTCCAGGTGGTGAAAATTTGCAGAGCCGTGCACTACGACCGTTCTCTCCTTTATATCTCTTTCATTGCTTTTCCCCTATCCCGACGGAAGCTTAGCCGTGTTCCCAACATGGGCTACAGAAGTTAGCGCCTTTTCTTTAACCGAACCACGATCATCATCATCACCATCATTAAGTTATGAGTACTTACTGTTTACATTGAGGCTGTGTGTACCTAATCTACGGTGTTTGCTGAAGCACGGGGGCAAAATATAAAGTTTCCTCGGACTTCCCGTGATGGTGGCAGCCGGTCACGCTCTAACAAGGCACGGACATGCCCAAGGCGTGCCCCAAGCAGACCCAAGGCGTGCCCTCGGTGGCAGTGCCACCGCTATTTTTTCGCGGTACACTCTTTGCGTCCGTCTTGTGCTAAATTAATTCACTGGTAATCCATGTTTACAGAGCTTTACGGCTTCCTTTTTTTGGCACGGAAGTATTTTATGGCGGGATCCACCACGATCCCACACGTCACTTCGTAACGGATGTGACGCAGTAAAACATATGGTTCCTGTTGATGCGTTGGGCATGGAGCTCATAGCCGCCTGCTCTGCGAAGAAAGGCGGCCGGTGCTCTACCACTACGCCATCGGCGCTAGCGCTAATGGTTGTACGAAACCACCTGTCACGCGTAAGACACCACCTGGTACGTATGTCTGATCGTTCGAGATGGATGGAGGAAGACGCCGATGCCTTACTAACATGCACACTTCATTTTTCATTCAAATAAAGCTCAGTACCACTTAAATACATATTCATAAGAGAAAAGTTTAACAGCGTCCAGCTATTCAGCCCCCGCGCATGCTACACGTTCCACTGAGGTTGATGAACTCACAGTTCCGGCGCACAGTCGATCAGAGTGCAGGCTCTCGGTGATCTGGTCCGTCGCTGAGCACGGCGTAGCATTCTCGGGAACTCCGGCTGACCGATGTTCGTGCTGGTACAGACGAGTCCTGGTCACCGTGCGTGTAGTGAGTGAGCCACGGGTAGAGACGTGTGTGGCCTCGTTCTCCTTCAGCGGCACCCACGCTGAAAACTCCACGCGTCCGAGCTAGGGCCACCAACGCTTCGAGGAACAGTTGAAGGCTTAACGCTGAGCTGGCACTCGAGCGAGAACTTGCCGTGTCGCCAGACTGGGGCAAAACCCAGTGCAGTCTGCCTTCGTAGCGTTCTCCGGAACCCTCGCGCCCGGTCACCTCGTTTTTCTCCTCCTCATTTCTTTTTTGTTGTTGTTGTTGTTGTGGCCTCTATAATTGGCACATACCCACGAGGGGGATTGGCCACACTACAAGTAATGATGTAAAGAGCAGGAAAATTAAAAGTCTAAGGCCGAAATCGTAGAAAAAATAAAAAGGAAGGAAGAACTTCTAATTAAAATTAATAATTAGAATTTACTAAATGAAACATGGGGATCGAAACCCTGTGGTCGACAGCACTAGCAGCGTAATCTTCCGGAGGCTTCGATAAATTTATGTAATGCTGACAAAACAGCGTGACGGCTTGTACCATCCTGAGAGGCACCAAAAGATAAAAGATTTGGTGTTGTTAAAGGTAAACGCAGTTTATGGAATAATGAATTTAGATACATTCGGCGGAGTGAAGAAAATCGCCGGCAAGACAGAAGGAAGTGATCAATCGTTTCTGGCTCATTGCACAGCAAACAGAGGTTAGTTAAGGAGAAACCAGATTTATTAAGATAGAAATTTAGACTGGGAACTCTACATCTGAGACTCGCTATAGTCACTTCGCACTGACGTGAAAGGCATTTGTCCGTATTCCATGCAAACTGAAGGTGGCGATAGTCGTCCAAATCTAGCAGAGATGTCTTAGTACATGTCAGTAGAAGAAAGCGTTTAAACCTCTCGGCTGTAATAAACGAAAAATTCGGCAGAATATTTAACACTGGGCCGTCTAAAGATGACGTTGCCAGAGAGTCAGCTGATTCATTTAGGAAAATGCCAGTGTGGCCAGGGACCCAGACCAAGCGGACCTCTGATATGTAAGACGGTACAAGTGTCGAGAAAATATTCAGTAAGGGAGATGTTTGGAGATGTTACATGCGAACAGACAGACAAAGCATCTGTAATAATGATTACTTTAGTCTGGCTCGGGCTCAATTTCCTAATCGCCAATGCAATAGCCAGAAATTCTGCTAGGAATATAGGGGTAAAATCGGGCAGCCGGAGTGCAAACGACCAATTCAACTGGGAGGAAAATATACCAACTCCAGCCTTCTCCACTCTTGGAGTCGCATCCGTAGCAATTACAAGATGCTCAGGAAACTGGGCGAGATGATCCTGAAGGCATCCTTCAAGAATACGTAAGGGAAGGAGCTTAGCATCTTTAGGGAAAATGTGGTCGAAATATAGATTATCCCTCAAGGACGATTGTGGCCTTAGGGGAGTAAGGTTCTGCATAGAAACTTGTATGTCAGATATCATATATTGGACGAAAACGACCTGAGGCCATTGATAACGTCGCCATCGGTTTCTAAAAAAGGAATCACTAGAAGTAATGAAGATTGACTGCGAACGGGAGAGTGGCGTGTCGTAGAGCCTTAGAAATGTTTGCACAGTCAATTGTTTAAACCTTGATTCCAGGGGTATCACCCGAGCTTCTAAATATAGCACGTTATTGGCCGCACATTTTGGTAGACCGAGACAAAGACGTAGGGCTTGCCTTTCTAACAAAAGTAGAGGTCGTAGCTTATAGGCCGCACTGCCGGAAAACAGGACGCAACCGAATTCCAAAATGGGGCGTACGTACAGTTTGTATATGATCAGCAATGTTGACCTTCGCATCCCGGTGCTTTTGCTACAGAAACGTCGCAACAGGCCCATGGCCCGCTCTCCTTTGCATCTGTTTGCTTCTATTTGCTGTTGCCAGCTTAGATTCTCTTCATATATGATACCTAGGTATCTCAATGTCGAGACTTGTGGAATCTGTTCATTGCCATAGTGAAGAGAAATTAATACATTATCTGTTTGTGGGAACACCAGTAAAGCGCACTTACCAACGTTAAGCGTGAGAGAGAGACCATTAAGCCACGCTTCAAGCTCAGACAAATAAGACTGCAAAATTTTGTATAATTCGTGAACATCATGGGACGATGAGAAAAATGCAATATCATCGGCGTACACATATAGTTGAACATTCTGATGAAGCGGCACAGAGGATAATAAAATATTAAATAACAGAGGGGACAAAACTGATCCCTGCGGCACACCCCTTGTTTGTTTAAATAAAGAAGATGTAGCTCCTTCCTGGAAACAAAAAAACTGCCTTTCAGAAAGAAATTCCTGAACCCAAGATACAATATAGTTTGGAACATTGCATTCGATTAATCTAGAAATTAAAAGTCCATGTTCGACAGAGTCATAGGCTTTTGCTATATCCAATGTGACTAATGCTGAAATCTCTCCCGATAGCCTTGCAAGCCGTATTCGGCTTTCAAGGTCCACATGAGCCGACCATATAGAGCAACCTTGCCTAAATCCTATTTGTCTCGAAGAAAGGATGTTCTCACGAGAAATAAACTCATTGAGTCGAGCGTAAACAATTTTTTCAATTACCTTTACTATATTAGAAGTAAGTGAGATTGGCCGAATATTATCTAGATCGTATCCCAGACTTTTATTTTTCTGCACGAGCATTACTTTTGCGATTTTCCATGAAATTGGAATCCACGTATACTGTAGGGAACAGTTAACTATATTCAGTAGCTCATTTGGATATTGATCGTACATTAATTTAAGCATAGAAGTAGTAATACGATCCGGACCAGGAGCTGCTTGATGTGTAGTCAGCATAACATCTGCAAGTTCCGCCATGGCCACCTCCTGAAAATCGGATACTAAACTTTTAACCACTATAGGTGCCCGATATAATGAAGTGAACCGATTTTCAAGTCCGTTACCTATATTTTCTAACAAATCAGCTATTTCTTTAGGGGATAATACAACAGATAGCGAATAAGTATCTTGTTGAGGTGATGTTCTGTTGCGAATAAATCTAAAAAGAGCGGTTCTTCTATCAGGCCGCGACAGTAGCGAGTGCAAATTCTTCTTGTGATCTTCTTTAGCTGCTGCAACAGTTCTTTTGAATATTGCAGAACAAAATTTATAGTCCATCCATACTTTAGGCGCATAATTATGTTGCAGACGTTTCCATGCTGCTTTCCGTCGCCTATAGTTAAGCGTGCACGCCTCATTCCACCAAGCAGTGTTTGACGGGGAACCTCCAGCCCGTACAGAAAACTGTGCTGTCTCAATAGCAGAAGTCATACTGTTTATGACTGACTGAGCTCTCTGTCGCTCTTCACATCTACTAAGAGATGCTAAAGCCTCCTTCAGCGCAGTATCGTATGCTTTATAATTAATGAAGTAGCGTTGTCGTGCGACAGTGGCGTGGTGAGAGAGCATGATATCAAAGGTAATGGGAATGTGGTCACTGCTAGTTCCATTGTCAAATGTTGCCCAAGATGAGATAGCCAATTGATTTGAAGAAAAAGTTAGGTCTAACGCTGATGAAGAGCGCCCGCGTAAAAAGGTGATTTCACCTGAGTTGTGGCAATAAAAGTTGTTACTCTGTGTCCAATCCCACAGCCGCTTTCCACAACTATCTGTTTTTATTCCCCAAGAAGTATGGTGTGAGTTGAAGTCCCCTGCGAGTACAACCGCCTTAGAACGACAATTACGGAAAACTGAATCCAAATGATCTGTATTTCTCACTCCATTCGGGAAGTATGCATTAACCACTGCAAACGTGGAGGATCCAGGCAACACGAAATTTAATCCCAAAATTTCACAGTCTGAACAGGCATGTTCGAAAGTAACGGAAGCTTTATGAAAAATTTTCGACGAAACTAAAATTATCAACCCGCCACCCCTACCTGGGCGATCCAGGCGGAATGTTCGGAAATTATTAATAGTAAATTTCTGATGTGTAGAAAGCCATGACTCTTGAAGTAAAATAATATCAGGAGCTATTTTGTGTACTAGATAAAGAAGGTCAGTGCAACAGGCGAATACAGAGCGGCAGTTCCATTGTAGAACCTTTATGCGAGCTATTATTAACTTAAGATAGTCGACTCGACTGCAGAACGCAATACATCCTGCTTTTGTTTATCAGTATTAGAGCCTTTCTTGGGCTTCAACAAGGATGACTGTGTCGGAGATAATGGGGTACTCCTGCGCTTATTAGCAACGTTTCCCAACCTCATCTCTCCGAAAGAATTACTGGGTTCGGCGTTAGCAGGTGATGGTGAGCTGGCAACAGTGGGATTATTTTGTAGCAAATTCCATTTGATTCTCACTGTATGAATGGCGTTCTGGACACGCGGGTCCACCAGCAGCAGCGGCAGCAACCGGGAAAGAGTTACATAGGCTGTTTAACCTAGCGGCTAGCATCTCGGTCAAGCCTTCAGCGAATGTATTGAACAGACGTTCCATGAGAATAGGTATTGCCTTATCAATTGCTGTAGTAACAGCAGCAGAGACTGTAGCCTCTAGAGATATGGACTGGCGAGATGCAACTGCTGCATAGCCACTATCACGCTCTTTAATCAACGATACAGCCTCTGCTCGGGAACAATGCCGTTTCTCAATGATCTCAATGACTTGCAACTCGCGGCCTCGGGCCGGGCAACTGTTGTCTGAAGCAATGTGAATTCCCTCACATAAACAGCACAAGGGAGTTTCCACGTTGCAGTCTGATGTGGAATGCGTTCCACCACATTTTACACATCGCGTAGCAGACCTGCAAGCGTTAGCACTGTGTCCAAACCGCCAGCAGTTCCGGCACTGCAGTGGTCGTGGAGACAACGCCTCTACACGAAACAAATACGGCCATGCCTTCACTTCAGTCGGGCGCGTTAAACCGGCAAACGAGATGATAACGCTCTCAGTTGGGACCCGTGTATCGCCTACAGACCTATTACATCTGTACACTGAGACGACATCAGCCGGTGCAAGCATCTTTAAGAAAGCCTCTGGCGAGATATTTGTAGGTACACCACGAACAATGCCTTTCACGCAAGCGAGGTGAGGTGGTATAAATGCACGAACCGAAGTGTGCGCGAACCTTGTGCAGGCAAGCAAGTCGGTCAAGCACTCTACATTGGATGACCTGCACAAAATACCAGTTTTGCCAAAACGCCTCACCTCCTCAATGTCAAGGTACCTGCCGGTTATTTTGCGTAGATCCTGCTGGAAAAGCTCCGACTCACTCAGCCGAATAGCTCCCCCATCGGTTGGTACAAGCGCCACAGGCAAACTGCTTACTCCATTCCGGAAGAAACTCTGTAGTGGTACCGACTCAGTAGGGCGACTAGCCGACCAGGGCGAGCCCTGGCCGGGACCGGAAACCGGCATGCAGAAGTACCTGAAAAGACAACAAATAAATCTAAGTAAAAAGGAAGACTAGAAACAATTAAACGTGGCCAATCCCCACTCGAAAGAACACCAGAGCTGCTGCGTGGCAGCGAAGCTGAGCAGAACACGACCGACCGCCACGAGAGGTTTCTTTCTTTCTTTCTTTTTTCCTTGAAGTTTGGCTCTTGCCCACTACGGGGGATTGGCCATGAAGCCGGCGGTTACTTCTTCTTCTCGTCCCCGCGCGCTCACTTCTCGTCCTTCTCTTCCTTTTTCCTAGCTTTACATATTCGCTGGCGTTCCAAATCACTTCCTTCTCTTCTTTCCCGCTTGCCATTCTTTGGGCTAATTGTAATAACTTTGTCTTCTTCTTCACTCTTACTTGTCACTCCTGACACACCTTATATTCCTTCTGATCTCGCTTCATTCTTTCCTCCTTGATGGTCTGGTCCGACTAAGTGCACGTGCATCGATGCGCACTTTGCCTGGAATGGAAATAGTGCCGCCATCCAGGAGATGCAAAGTCAAGCTGCGGTGCTGCACTTCGCTTCTCCTAGATGGCGGCACTATTTCAGGCGCGTTCCAAAGTGCACAAGGGTACAGGGGTTTAGTAAAAGTCTTTTTTTGAGTTTCCTGTACCTAGTGGGGTCGCTCAACAAACACCGAGTTTTTTTTCAATACAAGCTCACTTGAAAATAACCTAAAAATTGTGCTTCTATACAAGCTTTTGCTAGACGTTTAGACTCACGTCTATCCGTCAAATGACGTTTATTCGAATGCTTACCTCGGATCCGAAGTATGCGGCGCGGAAGAATAAGGTTATTTTGGTTGTGGAGCACTAAGCGTGCAGGGGCCGTCCGGGCAGGTGTTTAGGAGTGCAAAGCTTCGTGGCACTGCTTTTATTGGCACTTACAAGTTCATTCACCTGACGTGACCTTTCGCCGCTTGGGGTCGCAAGAAAGTGCTATAGTTCATTGGCCCTAAGGCACCGCGACGGACCGCCTCTCAGCCTCTCCTTATGACCCGACCAAACTAGCGGGAAATCGCGGGAGGCGCACCGCCAACGAGGAAACGCTTCGGCGACGACACCTACCAGCGCCCAGCAGCGACGGCAGCCCGTGGAGTCCCGCCTCCTTCGGGTTTTCCGCCTGGGTGCGAGTGCATGCCCTCCCTTTCGTTGATGTCCTAGCAAAAGGACATTGTTTAGCTCTCGGGCGACCTTTACGCCAGTCGTTTGTTTACCTGGAAACAGTTTCTCAAGCGAATATTGTATTTCAAGTTGGTTGTGATACGTGTTCTTACAATATTCGTGGAAAGCATCTCGTTATTCCGACGTTTCTCTGTTCTTTTTTTGTTTTCGTGTCTTGTTATCTATCTTTCTATTATACCTCATACGATGCTTTTATGCCAGCCTGAAAACGATTTTTATTGCCGACTGCGTAACGTTTTATTATTCAAACCGCCTACTTGCTTGGACCCTCGGGAATGCAGTATGTAATAAATAAATAAATAAATAAATAAATAAATAAATAAATAAATAATGTAAGGTGATATTGAGGACTTCGTTACTACTGCTAGCGCGATCCCACCTGATGCCACGCCACGGCGTCCAGAGAGCGAGAGAGCGATACTGGCGGTGTGTGTGGCTGTGCTGGAGCTGCCGAATCCTCGAAGGACAAGGGAGGGGCTTTGTTGCCTCGCGGTTTCACGAAAACCAAGCTTATTTATGACAGCGCGTGACTGCATTCCCTTCAAAATGAGGCTCGTGGGCGCCCCGTTCAAACGAACAGTAAAAAGAGTCCTTAGGGCCAGCTTACTGCGCATGCCGCCAAGCACATTCGGCCGATGATGGAGAGCCATAACACGGCACTCAGGTCGAATGTTTCTGCACAAGGCCGGCTTGCAGTGGGTCTACGGGATAGGTGAGCAAAGAAAAGAAAATTTGGTGGATACCTCTGTCATAGGAATCGGTATAACATGAAAGCGAAACCTGTCTGCTCACATAAGTGGCAATTCCATAGTTCCTTTTAGGGCTGGTGGAACTGTAACGGTAACACGTTACATTTACGAAGGAACGGCAAAGGGAACGGCGTTCCTTCTATACACGTTCCACACCATGACTATCGCACGTACGCAGCACATCATGCAAGGCGGATATTCAGGACAACAAGCCATCCCTGATTTCCCCGTTTTCCTGCCGCCAGTATCACTCCCCTAGAAAATCCCGCGCGAAAACGCCATTCTATTGCGGTGTTGATGATTCGACGAGGGTGACGATTCCTCTTCTTTACTGCGACTGCACGACGTCAGGGTATCCCTCTACTCCTTTAGCGGTGGGCGCTTACTTTGGCCGCTGGACAAGTAGTTTCCAGCTTTCAGCCAGCCCTGTATGAGTGTACGGCAACGCGGGAGGAGCTGCATGCAACAGCGAAGTTCCTTTCGTCCCTAAGGATCCCGCCGCCAAGGCTCCTTCCGAACTGTCAACGAGTGCTTTACCATCGTCTCTCCCCGCATTGGTTCTGACAACGCGGTTGTGGCCGTGGTTGTCCATACTTGTAAAGCACTCTGTGCATCAATCTCTTCAAGGTATTTAAGTTGAACTGAACGGGCCGCGCCTTAATTTAGCGTCAGCAGCCCCATGCCCTCGGCAAAGAAACAAAAGGCTTCTCATACACGTGCTCACGCGAACGTGCGCTGAACATGCTTACGTGTGTGCGTACGTGCGTGCTTGTGATGCTGAGCGACGGTAACATCGTTCTAACCCGGATCTATTAT
The DNA here is from genome assembly GCA_013339685.2 of Hyalomma asiaticum. Classification (NCBI taxonomy): domain Eukaryota; kingdom Metazoa; phylum Arthropoda; class Arachnida; order Ixodida; family Ixodidae; genus Hyalomma; species Hyalomma asiaticum. The sequence continues at coordinate 75,268,402 of CM023488.1, read as the reverse complement.
GTTCCTTGATGCCAAGCTTGTTTCCAATAAAAACTATAGTTTCATTCACACGCGACCAAAGGGCTAGCTACACAGGAATAACCAACCATCTTAACGCACCACATACCGTCCACTTTACTGGACAGCCCCATTTTGTTGTATAAAAATGTCCTGTGAACCATGTTTGTGGAGCGTGGGCCATATATATATATATATATATATATATATATATATATATGGGTCATTCCACGCCAACTGTCCCAGCTGTGGCGCTCGACAAAAATAAACTTCTTTCGAAAAATTCCAAAAAATTACACGGAAGTCAGCCTTACCTCCACAGCACTTTCCGGAAATATCTTGAGCAGAAAAAACTTTTTTGAGCTCGTGAGGGTCATTTGAATTTCGCGAAATGGTGGAAAACAAGGCAGCAGAAAAAAAATTCCTGAATATCAACCAATGTGCCAATCGTTTTCCAATATGCATTTTTGCATTCTCATAGCATGTATCCTCACTTATAAAAATTTTTCACAAATTATTTTCATGTTCCTCACTACTTAGGGCCGAGGTGAAAATGACGAAATTGCAGCCTTTCTGGGAATTTTTTTCTGAAAAACGGTTTTGCAAGAAAACCTGTAAATATTTTTGTACAACTGGCCATGAAAGGTAAAACAGTATAAAAAATAATTTTTGCCCATGTCTTCTGGAAGGACTCTGAAATAAATGTCTAAACTTGACAAAAACACCATTTTCTCCTATGTTTAGGCGTTAATTGCACCTTAAGGTGGTCCATGAAAAAATAATCAGAACAGCGCTTGTAGTTGAGCAATGTAAGCGCTTTCGAAAGAGCAAGTTTTATCGAGGTAATTTTTGTATCCCTTGAGAAAAAAATTCTTGAAGTTGAGTCCCACTACTCTCCTTCTATTGCTCCCTGATTCGCCTTCTCCTTATGGCTTGCTGGTGGGAAACACAAACCACCTTGCCTTGCCGCGTAAAATAAAAGGTAGCGCGTGAGCAGCTTGTGGTTTTTCTGTCTTCTCGTTCCTACCTCAACTTCCGTTTCCTATATAAGAAGCGATAACAACACAGGGACACTTTTAACTGTACCTTTGGCTCAGAAACCACCGTGTCTCCATAACAAACAACGGTACCTTTTGCGTGCTGCTCTGACAATGAGAAATAATGAACACTAAAGCGTATGTACTTGCCAAGCATAAGAACTTTCAAAGCAGCAACTTTTATCAACGTAATTTGTGTTTGCATTAAGAAAAACATTTCCAAACTGGTTGTTTGTTTCTTCTTTTCGCTCCGCAATTTGATATCTCCTAACAAGTATGTTGTCGGGCAATACAAATAAATTTACCTGGCCGCGTAAAATAAGAGATGGCGTTCGAATCTTTTCGTTCCTACGTCAACATTCTATTCTTATATAAAAAGCAATATCAAAGGACGACATTCAATCACATGCTTGGCTTAGAAACCGCGATGCCCCTTTAATAACAGCGGTACATTTAGCGTGCTGCTTTGACAAGCAGTTCGCTGAACAGGAAACGAAGAAGAAAAGCGGGACCGTCAGCGTAGCCTCTAATAGTGAATCCAAACCACGAAAACACAAGTTCTTGCCTCCAGAGACAGCGCAGCACGTGATGACCCGCCGCGTATTCATGCTGCCTGTACGTCGTCGGCGACCCTCACAAACACTGAGTTAAGCCGATAGGGAGTACCTCACGTGCTACAGTAAATATTCATACGCAACCTCCTACGCGTGTAGTTTCACAATGGGCGTCAAATCAATTTCAGTGTTTCACGCGCGCCACTATGAGCACGAATCTAAAGTCACAATCAGGTGTTATGCAAGCAAGCAAGGGCAGACAAAGTGCCGGCGTCGAAGGTAAAGACAGCTGAAGTAAACGACGGTTGGCGATGGTCCTGCAATCAAATTGTTCTCTTTAGGGGCGAAGCTCCTTAAGGTTTGGGTCTGTCCGTCCGTTGTGCCTAGTAGCGCGTTAGCTTCAAACAAATGAATTATGCTACGCGTGGGAAGCGCGCCCGCGGCGCGTGCCTCCCGGCGCGCGAGCTCTCTCACTCTTCCATCTGCTGTCTTGTGTGAGAGAGAGAGAGAGACAGAGAGCGAAAGGCGCGCGTTGACTATGGAAACACTCTTTCTTCGAGGAACGCGCTACCAGCTCGCAAAGGAGGAGAACGCGCCCTCACACGCGAGAGACAAGCTGGACGCAGGCAGCGTCTTCTAGCGAGTTTCTTGATTGAAAAATACCGACTGCTCGCGCTGGAGAACCGTTCACCGGCCACCCATATATACATATATATATATATAGGCACTGGATCTTGACTTGCAATCAAGTGCTTGTGGGAGATTTCACTTGTGCGTAGTTGAACCATAAGGATTCGTAGCGTGCGCGTTAACTAAATTAATCCGGAACTCGGCACGATCTACGAGGAACATCCGGAGCTTCGCCCACTCATCATCATTCACTCCGTGGATATGCTGTGATTTTTTTAGGGGCGAAGCTCCTTAAAGCGGCACCCGTTCGTCCCTCGTCGTAGTCGTAGTCGTAGTCGTAGTGCGTAACCAGTCTTACGCTTTGACCTCCAAGGTGGTGCCGGTGGGAGATTTCTCCTGTGCGTTGTTGAACAATAAAAAAAATTCGCAGCGTGCGCGTTAACTAAAAGCCAAATTCCTCTGTCTCTCATTCCCCATTAGCAGCCATTGGCATGTTCCAGTAGGAAACGTTAGTAGAAGTGTTAAAAGCCGACTTCTGCTGTCTCTCATTCCCAGTAGCAGCCATTGTTTACCTCCAAGGTAGTGCCTGGTGAGATTTCTCCTGTGCGTGATTAAACAATAAAAATTTTGTTCAAAACGCCGTTGATTGATGAAATAAACCAACGAAAGACGCCAGATGTTTTCTAAAAGCAAAACGAAAAGACGCCAGATGTTTCTAAAGCAAAACGAAAAGACGCCAGCTGCTTAACGAAAGACGCCAGATGTTTCTAAAGCAAAACGAAAAGACGCCAGCTGCTTAACGAAAGACGCCAGGTAAAGCAATGGTTTTCATCTGCAACAAGTGCAAGAACCACTTAGCTTACATTTCACCGACCACAAAGCGGTCATAATGAAAGGACAACGGAAACCAGCAATAAAAGTTTGATAAAACATTTAATCAGTCGTTTCACGTCATTTTTATCGGGCGAATTAACGGAAGAAATTTCACGGTTTAACCGATGATTACTTCCAGGAGCTTCGCCCAATCTCATCATCATTCACCTCGTGGATCTGCCGTCAATTTTTTTTCTCACACAGGTATCAGTGGTGTGCTATGATTGAGAAGGCGAAACATGCTCGCGATATAGAAACGATGCATGTTAAAACACTAAGATATTCTATTCGAGCATGATGAGTCGGCTGGCAACCGCCAAAATCCTGATGTGAAGAAAAGCTTAGTGGTTTCCATTTGTGAGGGTCGCCGACCGCGTACAGATAGCATGAATACGCGGAGGGTCATCACGTGCTGCGCTGTCTCTGGAGGCAATAACTTGTGTTTTCGTGGTTTGGATTCACTATTAGAGGCTACGCTGACGGTCCCACTTTTCTTCTTCGTTTCCTGTTCAGCGAACTGCTTGTCAAAGCAGCACGCTAAATGTACCGCTGCTATTAAAGGGGCATCGCGGTTTCTAAGCCAAGCATGTGATTGAATGTCGTCCTTTGATATTGCTTTTTATATAAGAATAGAATGTTGACGTAGGAACGAAAAGATTCGAAAGCCATCTCTTATTTTACGCGGCCAGGTAAATTTATTTGTATTGCCCGACAACATACTTGTTAGGAGATATCAAATTGCGGAGCGAAAAGAAGAAACAAACAACCAGTTTGGAAATGTTTTTCTTAATGCAAACACAAATTACGTTGATAAAAGTTGCTGCTTTGAAAGTTCTTATGCTTGGCAAGTACATACGCTCTAGTGTTCATTATTTCTCATTGTCAGAGCAGCACGCAAAAGGTACCGTTGTTTGTTATGGAAACACGGTGGTTTCTGAGCCAAGGGTACAGTTAAAAGTGTCCCTGTGTTGTTATCGCTTTTTATATAGGAAACGGCAGTTGAGGTAGGAACGAGAAGACAGAAAAACCACAAGCTGCTCACGCGCTACCTTTTATTTTACGCGGCAAGGCAAGGTGGTTTGTGTTTCCCACGAGCAAGCCATAAGGAGAAGGCGAATCACGGAGCAATAGAAGGAGAGTAGTGGGACTCAACTTCAAAAATTTTTTTCTCAAGGGATACAAAAATTACCTCGATGAAACTTGCCCTTTCGAAAGCGCTTACATTGCTCAACTACAAGCGCTGTTCTGATTATTTTTTCATGGACCACCTTAAGGTGCAATTAACGCCTAAACATAGGAGAAAATGGTGTTTTTGTCAAGTTTAGACATTTATTTCAGAGTCCTTCCAGAAGACATGGGCAAAAATTATTTTTTATACTGTTGTACCTTTCATGGTCAGTTGTACAGAAATATTTACAGGTTTTCTTGCGAAACCGTTTTTCAGAAAAAAATTCCCAGAAAGGCTGCAATTTCGTCATTTTCACCTCGGCCTTAAGTAGTGAGGAACATGAAAATAATTTGTGAAAAATTTTTATAAGTGAGGATACATGCTATGAGAATGCAAAAATGCATATTGGAAAACGATTGGCACATTGGTTGATTTTCAGGAATTTTTTTCTGCTGCCTTGTTTTCCACCATTTCGCGAAATTCAAATGACCCTCACGAGCTCAAAAAATTTTTTCTGCTCGAAATATTTCCGGAAAGTGCTGTGGAGGTAAGGCTGACTTCCGTGTAATTTTTTAGAATTTTTCGAAAGAAGTTTATTTTTGTCGAGCGCCACAGCTGGGACAGTTGGCGTGGAATGACCCATATATATATATATATATATATATATATATATATATATATATATATATACCTCCACCACTTTGGAAGACCGAGGAAGACCGGACCAGACAACGCCAGCAGACACGTTTATTCTGCAGGCACTCCAAGCATCAATGCACGAAGAAGAAGAGGAACAGAGATGATGATGGTTATGTACAGATGAGATCGATGAAGTACGTTAAAAGTGCTCACAATATATATATATATATATATATATATATATATATATATATATATATATATATATATATATATATATATCATCAGAAAGTCACAGTGACAAATATATGATTTAGGATTTATTCTGACGTTTCGGCTGGAGACCAGCCTTTTTCAATGGTCAAAGGTCTCCAACATTGCGCCCTTGCGTGAATATTGGTGTGCCTATGAATTGAGCAGGCAATTAATGCTGATTCCTAATGCCACGAAGACAAAAGGAAAACAGTCCCGCGTTATTTAATTCTGTGGTAAACGCACAAAATAGCCATATTAAAATTCCTCACACCGACATACGTTCAGATCAGCCATAATTAACTAAAGTACAGCGCATCACGAATTCTTTAAAGTGATGAGAACTAAGTAAAAGCAATACATCCAGAACTACCAAATAGTTTATTAAAACGCTACAAAGGCTACCAGTTTTGAGCAAAATCGTCTAGGATCGGGAATGCTGACGACATTGTGGAATCTTGTTCCAGTATTTGCGCGTAATGGCATGGGTCATGCACAAACCTTTATATACTATATCCTAAATCAAAAGGTCTATTACTAGCTTTTGGTGTCAGATTCACCGCTGGTACATGCATGGGTGCATGTCAGTAACTACCTATTTCCACATTAGAGGGGCAGTACCCTGGCTACGCATCTGAAGACTGAAGTGGAAAGTGCCGTATATGTCGCACTTGTAATAGACTAGCACCAAATATGCAGTGGAGTTGCCCGTAATATGCTGCTTGGAAGGCCGGTGCCTAGGAGCGTTTCTTTATATATTTCTTTGTCTACAGCTATTATGCTGCCGGTGACGTTCAAATTCGTGAAATATACATAGGTCGATGTGAGATTTAGAATGTTCACTTTATTTTGCCTCAGGATTAATTTTCCGCTTTAAAATGAAAAAGTAAAGTTAATGTAACGACACGCTCCAATTTACGAAATGTAACTGGAACGCGTTTCTTTTTTTATTAAAGGAACTTGTAACGGGAACTCGTTACAGAATTGTGAAGGAACAATAAACGAGTTTCCTTTCCTGTTTTTGAGGAACGTGTACAACACTGGAAAGAACTTAATCATACAACGTTAATGAATACATCACGGAACATTTGTTTATCAATAACAGTAACAATTCCGCTCCTATGACGTACGCGGCAAAAATAAATTGAAATGCTGGTGCTGCATAATGGAATATATACTTTTTGATAATGATTGATGTGCCGGGATGTGTCAGTGGCCGTGTGCGAAAAGCATAATGACACAATTTGTCAAACCGAATTATACAAATTGAATGTGGAGAAATCCAGCCGCATATATCGTGTATGTCCTTAACCCTGTAGCGAAGTCAACAAATGCTACTGAAGGTAATTTTTCAACGGCTAGGAATTAGCACTAAAGCCGCATAAATCAAGGCAAGCTGTCTGAAAATTAATTAGTCGCTCCAGAGAAGACCCACTAATGAGATCCTATGATGTACTTTAAGCTTCTTTAGAAGGTTGCCGCTTTAGAAGTAAAGCAGTAACAAACGAAGCTCTGCCAAAACAAATGCAGAAGCAAACGAATAAACGCCGGCACATGCGCATGCACTGAACAAGCTCTCAATTCGAAATAATTGTCGTCACTGCTGTTCTTTAATGCCGGTATGATCTTGTCATTTGTGTCGGTGTCAAGAAACCACATGTATAAGATGGGAGATTACATCGACACAACCGACATAAAAAATAATACCCGTGGCCTGTAAATAAACAAACAAATAAATAAATAAATAAATAAATAAATAAATAAATAAATAAATAAATAAATAAATAAATCCAGGTCGCAAATATTTCGCGGCTGGCGAATGTTACTTACGGAAGAATGCCGTCGACGACTTCGGCGGCACTCACAAACCTTTTTTTTCTATTCTGAGGAAAGAAAGTATGTTCAAAGAATAAGTGAACAACTAATCGTACCTCGAAGAGCACCAGCCAGTACATTTGAAGCTTCGAACGGATGTAATAAATTTGTGCGTCTTAACTCAAAAACGTCTTTAACATGAGAATATTTCTCAGATTAGCGTGATAAATATTATGTCAAGAATGCCTTGAATAAGTCTGTGTGTGGCAGGAAAAAAACTCTCCAACATGCTCAGCGTATACGAGAGTATGCAACCATTAACTGTTTGCATAGAAATAGCAGTTGTGTTGCTCCACTACACTCTAAAAACTGCAGCCGGTTTCGCAGGAGTGAAACGACCCAGCTACTCTTTAGGGCATCGTTCTACTCTACCAAAACGTCGGATGCAGTGAAATGTCCATACCTCTTGCGGCATGAGAGAGTAAAATGCAATTTCACTCCTGCCACATCCATGTGATGCTCGCTTTCGCAGCCGCAAACACGGCGGCTGGGGTGGGAGCGGACGATTGAAGAAGACAACAGCCGCTTTGTGAAGTATTTTTCGATAGAACTATAGCAGCGGCCTTCCTACGACTTCCACGGACAAGCTTTCGCGTACAAGCGCGTGCAGCGTACGTTTAATGAACGGTGCCTTCCTCGACTACGAGCCTCAACCGACGGGAGTCATAGCGAGCTGCCTCCCCTGTGTTTTTCCCCGATCGAACGGCCGTACCCGTGCTAGTGAAACCCGCCAACCTACACGCCTCGGATTCTTCGCTTACGTGTGCGAAACGAAGAGGAATACACTTTCAGCGACACAGTAAGCTGTTGTGATCGTCGACGGCTGGTCTCCGACGACTCACTGGATATAACTCATACATGTAAGGAAAAAGGCTTCGCTACGACTTCGGCATCGAGCCGTATGACGGCCATGAGCGCGTCGACGGTGAAAATACCGTGACTGCGATCCGTCCCGTTCGCAAGTATGGTAAGTACAGCATAATACCCTAAACACTTCTGATGGCAGAGACTATATTTCATGTGTGTGCAGAATAACGAACAACGAGGAGTGCATATTTTGTGATCGCCAGCGGTTGTTCGCCGTACAGACGTGCTCGACGGACTCGTAAGGGAACGCCGTCGGAATGAAGCGGGTGGTAGCGGAGAACCCGGGTGCCGCTTTTCTTCGCTGGCGTTGATGAAATTCAGCCGCTATTATGTTCGTACTCGCTTCCTCAGGTGCATTTTACATCGCGAACCAGCCCTGCGAACTCGCGTTTGCCCGTAAAACGGAATGCCAGGTCATGATAGGAATGCGTTAATCTAAAAGACAGAGTATATGTTCCGCGCGTTTAGATTAACAGATATGTGTGGCGAGCGGCTACCTATGAGCCAACGCTAAATATACACCTGTTCTGTGCATACTTTTTGTTTAATTACGCAGAACAGTACCTTACCACTGGCGCTACATAGCAGGTCAAGTATAGCGGTTATATATACGGGACTTCAGTGCAAGACGGTGTGTCGCGAGTGTGTTGTGGTCTTTGTGCTTTGCTGTGCTTGTGTTATTGGCGTGTATGTGCGTTCGTGTCATGTTAGCCTGTGTGTTCTATGTTCAGTGTGATGTAATTAAATGGCTGCTACTTCCTCTGGGAGCACTAGCACCCCGCTTGGTGGCTACGGTAGTAGAGCTCTCTTCAAAAGTCTTCGAATCCCCTTCGGAGGCGTCCTACTACTCTGTTTTGGTGAGAGTACCGGTACCCTGCAATGGGGTTGATCTACTCTAAAAAAAGGAGGTAAAGTTGGGACACGAAAGTACTCCCCCAAAGTGAGTGCTCAGCACTTCCTTTGTTTTTAGAGTGTACTGTATTATTGTTTTGAGCACTATGCCACGTTTTATTTATTTATTTACGGGACACGGCTTCTACTTGTTATATCGGTTGGGTCGATGTAATCTCTCATCTTATACAAGTGGTTTCCTGAAGCCGACGCAAATTACAAGGGCATACCGGCATTAAAAACAGCAGTGACGCCAATTATTTCTTGTTCAGTGCACGCATATGTGCTGGCGTTTATTCTTTTGCTTCTGCATTTGTATTTGCAGAGTTTCGTTTGTTACTGCTTCATTTCTCAAGCGGAAACCTTCTAAAGAAGCTTAACGTTCATCCTAGGATCTCATTAGTGGCTCTTCTCTGGAGCGACGAATTAATTTTCAGACAGATTGCCTTGATTTTTGCGGCTTGAGCGCAAATTCTGAGCCGTTGAAAGATTACCTTCAGTGGCATTTGTTGATTTCGCTACAGGGTTAACGACATAGACGATATATGCGGCTCGATTTCTCCACATTCAATTTGTATAATTCGGTTTGGCAAATTGTGTCATTATTATTTTATTGCTATAGCAATTATATGGACAGTCTCGGCTGGTTTTTGCCGTCCCCGTCACCGCCGTCATGAACCGTATATATATATAAAGTCCCTAAGAAAAATAATTGAGATAAATGCTTCCGAAGCGCGGAATCGAACCAGGAACCTCTCACTCCGCAGTGCGTGGCGTTAACCACTACGCCACAAAGAGAAGATCCTTCAGAAGCTAACGGCGAGCCTTATATACACACCTTTCAGCGCTGGCAGGACTCAGAGACGGCAGGCGCTTATAAGGGTTTCTTCATTACCAGCGAGATGGCGCCAGGAGCGCTACGGACGCATTTAAAATTCGTCGGCCCAGCTCGCTCGCTTCTAATATTTGCGCAGGGCCCTTCCGCTGCCTGCTCGCGCCGTTGTCTCGTGGTGAGAGGAAGAGGGATGTTTCGAACTTTCACCGTGATGTCCGCCCTGATATTATGGGCGCGTACGAAGTCACTCGAGCTCAAGGGACGCCGCTAAACGAACAAACAGAAGATGAGCGCGAACTATCGAGTGTCACAGCTCGACACTTGAAGGACGCTAGTTTCCTCCGCTGCTTCGGCCGCCTTTGCAACAGGAGCGCTGTTCAAACTGAGAGTATCCATTGTGACAGCTTATTTGCGCTCGTTCGGTGTATATCTGTGCGTTCGTTTCGTGCGTGCTTCACTTGATAGTTCGCGCTCATCTTCTGTTTGTTCATTTAGCGGCCTCCCCTAGCTTTGTATGTGTAGCTTTGTGACACACAACGTATAAAGCCCTTCGTACCAGCACGCGCTGCCCACGCGAGGCGCTCACTTAGCAAGTGCATGTTTGCTACAATTAATATTGCTCGTGAAGCTGCGAGCCTCACTTCGTATAGCATTACAGTTTCTTGCTATCGCATTCATTGCTTCGCCCTTGCGGCGAAACCGTGACTTTTTCGCACACGGCAACTGACACATCCCGGATCATCAATCATTGTAAAAAAGTAGATATTCCATTATGCAGCACAAGCATTTCAATTTATTTTTGCCGCGTAGGTCATAGGAGCGGAATTGTTTTCCCGCCGACATTGTTACACTCGCTGATAAACACATGTCTCGTGATGTATTCATTAACGTTGTGTAATTAGGTTCTTTCGTATATTTTCCCAGGTTGTACAAGCAATAACTGCCCTACCCGCTCTGCGTTTGCACGTGCATAAGCATTAGAGGAGGGACTACTCTCCCAGATCTTCTTGCGTTTAGTATGTGTCTTCACGAAATCCCAGATCTTCTTGCATTCAATATCTGTCTTCACGAAATCTCAGATCGTCTTGCACTCAATCTCCGCCCTCACGAAATCTTTTGTGGCACTCGAAAACACGACTACTGGAAAGTGCCTCGTTTGCATATTCTTGCTTAATCATATGTTGCACGTTTCCCTAAGGGCTCTCACGAGCTAAACGGGGTACCTCACGTTCACCTTTTGCTTACAATCGACGTCCACTGTGTCATGTCAACGACTGCGACAACAACCCGAACAGTGTGTTGCTAAGAGCTTGCCTGCCAGCTAGTGAGTTTGCTTGGAAACATGTCGAATGTCATGCCAGGTAAGAACACATACCAGCTAACATAAAAAGCCTTTGCTCCTTTATAGTGCTCCAAAGACAGAAATAAAGAAATTAAGTGTACTGGTAGAGAATGCAAACACAGTTTCCGTGTTGCGTTAGCCAACGTCGTGTGATACGGGCTTTCTTTTGTGTGTGGATGACTTGCACTGACTGCTACTTCAATTGTTTTCCTCTAACAACACGCTGCTCTCTATAATGCCATTTGACCCTCTGGTAAACTAAATAAATTAAGGATTACTTCTTATTTTGCATAGCTTTACCCTAATGAGTGCACGCATCTTGTCTAAAAATGTCAGTTTTCCACTGAATGTTGTACCGTAAACATGTCTCGCTTGAATTCATTGAGGCTGTTTTCTCTATTTGGCATAAAGTATATTCCTCTATATTGAATCTTTGCAGTTGTCATATTCAATCAGTGCTGGCAATGTTGCATCGTTGCTATATGAGATATTTTATCTGCCTTTCCGACACTGCACGTAACGCTATTTGTCGCCATATCACATGCATTTATTTCCTTGCGTATACGTGCTAGCGTTGACAAGCACACGTGCCCGCTATGGTGATCTGTGTCACGTGAGTGAAAAAAAAAAACTTCATTGTGTCCACAGTAGACACGAGCGAACTCAATGCCACCCGACTAAGTCCACTCGGGGACCATCAGGGCAAACCTGACGGCCATTTCGCGGCCGTCTGGTCCTAAAGGATTAATTGGTCCAGTCTAGAGGCCGTAATGAGTTTCTATAGGCCGCATCTCTGACAGACGACATCGGTTGCTGTTGGAACGACATCAGCGCGATGCCCTAGTCATCCGCAGGCGTGGGGTACGTCAACTTGCTTTGGATATAGAGCATATTTGTTCACGATCATGAGAAAGTATGAAAGCGAAGTAAAGAACAAGGAGAGTCTGATAAGAAAAAATCCACGCATCTCCACGAAGTGTGTCATGACGAGTGGGCGAAGCACTGGGGATCGTTTAGTGTTACCGTAAACCACCCGTGACATTGCTCACTCACGCATGTAAACGAGTGACAACGCGTGTGTACATTTACACACCCGTTGTCATTCATGTTTGCGGTGTTTATGAGGTTCGTGCGCTCCCACGTGCCGAGTTCCGAATTAGTTTTCGTTAACGCGCACACTGCGAATCTTTATTGTTGAACTACGCTCAAGAGAAGTCTCCCACCGGCACAACATTGCAGATCAAGATCCAGTGCCATTATATGCGGGGTGGCCGGTGAGCGGTTGTGCAGCGCGAGCAGTCGGTTCTTAAATGCGAAGCATTTCTTAGCGAACTTCGGCGACTTTGAGCTTATCTATCCAGCCGGCCACAACTTTGTGAAAATTGGTATGCCGCAACATCACTGAATGAGGAACATAAATGACAGGCCATAATATGAAAATCATGATATGCATGTCATAAGCGGCACGATTTACGTGCCGCGGTCTTCGCGCTCTGCTTTCCCTTTTCGTTAATGGAATGGATGCTAAAATTGGCGTGCCATAACATGACTGCATGATGAAAATAAATTTCACGTCATAACACAAAATCATGACGTGGCATGTCATGAGCGGCATAATTTACGTGCCACTGTCTTGGTGCTCTTGAGGTCGTTTCGTTAACTTGATATGTAACAAAATTCGTCTGGCGAGACAACGATGTATGACGACCATGGGTGACACGTTTTAATCACATGAAAATCGAGACATGCATGTTATGAGCGGCATGATTTACATGCCACGCGTTTGCTTAATGGGATGTATAACAAAACTGCTTGGCGCTACACGACTGCATGACGTCGTAAATGACAGGTCATAACATTAGGATCATGACATGCGTGTCATGAGCGGCATGGTTTACATTCCACTGTCTTGGTGCTCTTGCGGCTGTTTCGTTAACTTGATACGCATGAAAATCGGTATAGCGAGACAACAATGCAGCTCTATTGTACGTTCCTGATTTGTGCTTTGGATTTCCTTGATTCCCACTACACGTGGGATCTGCCATGTTTAGGGGCGAAGCTCCTTGGGGTCGAGGTTTGTCTGCCATTTTAATGTCGTAGGTGCGCTCGCTCTCGGCGTGTGCTTCCCGGCGTGCGATGACTCTCTTCGACAGAGGCAGTCATAAGCGCCGTAAGGCGGTGTGTGTGCATGTGTGCGCCTATGGATGATGATGATGATGATGATGATCGTCGTTGTTGGGTTAGGAAAGGACGCTAATTTCTGCAGCACATGTAGGGAGCACGGCTAAGCGTCCCTGGGGGTGGGGGAAAGGGAGTGAAAGAGACAGAGAGGAGAGAAAGGCCGTAGTGGAGGGCTCCGGAAACTTTGACCACCTGGGGTTCTTTAACCTGCACTGACAACGCACAGCACACGGGCCTCTGGCATTTTCGCCTCCATCGAAAATGCGACCGCCGCGGCCGGGATCGAACGCGCGTTTTTTAGGTGGCAGCCGAGTAAAATGTGCGCCGATCCCGGCGACATTGCACCAAGACAGTGTCATCTGCTGTCGTGAGAAAGAGCGAAGGGCGCGTTGACTGTGGAAACGCTCTTTATTCGATGAACGCTTTACCAGATCGCAAGGAACGAGAACGCGCCCTGGCCCGCGAGAGACAACGCTGACGCAGGCAGCGTCTGCAAGCGAGTCTGTTGATTGAAACAACCGACTGCTCGCGCGGCACAACCGTTCACCGGCCTCTCCATATATACAGGCACTGGATCTTGACCAGCAATGTAGTCCCGGTGGGAGATTCCTCTTCTACGTAGTTGAACCATAAGGATTCGCCGCATGCGCGTTAACTAATTAATCCGGAACTCGTCACGATCTACGATGAACATCCGGAGCTCCGTCCTCTCATCATCATTCACTCCGTGGATGTGCTGTGAATTTTTCAATCAAGAAACTTGCCAGCTGACGCTGCCTACGTCGGCGTTTTCTCGCGGGCGAAATGGCGTTCTGATTCGTCGCGAACTGGTAGAGCGTTGATCGCAGAAAGAGCGTTTCCATAGTCAACGCGCGCCGTTTGCTCTCTTTCGCGTTTCTACTGCAGACTACGACGGACGAAGCGACATTATGAGGTCTTAAGGTGCTTCGCCCCTAAAATGTTAGGGCTTTTTTAAGTGCGAATGCACTTCTTAAGCGACCCCGAAAACTCCGCCGGCATCCGCGCTCCTCCTCCTCTCCCCTAGCAACGGTGCGAGGAGCGGAGAGGAGCGTCTGTAGCAACGGCGCAGCGACGTCACGCCCCACGTGACTGCGCGCGCTCCGCCCTCCCCCTCCGTGGCTGCGCGCGCCCCGCGCCGGCTCCGCACCGCTCTCCGCGCCGTGACGTCACGGCGCGTTGTGCAGCTGGCGCCTCCGCGCCGTGGCTAGAGTACACTCTACCGTGGCTGCGCGCGCCGCGCCGGCTCCTCGCACCCTCTCCGCGCCGTGACGTCACGGCGCCATGCAGCTGGTGTGCCTCTCCCCCCGTTAGGTTTGCACTCACCCTACTTCATATATAAATGTGTGTGTGTGTGTACAAATGCATCATGACAACAACACTTTAAATCATTAATTACACTTAATCATCATCATCAGTAAAAGTGCTTTGCACTTAAAAACGGCCAGACCTCCGTGGGTCGGCTGGCGCGTGCTCTCTCGCTGCCGTCTCCTTCGCTCGGCTCTGCAGTTTAGTCGCGCGCGCCCCCTCATAGCATCACCCCGTGCTTCGCACTTCCTCATACTCCCCTTCGGGGAAATGCGGGTTTTTTAAATGCGAAGCATTTCGTAGCGAGTTTGAGCGTATCTATCTATCTATCTATCTATCTATCTATCTATCTATCTATCTATCTATCTATCTATCTATCTATCTATCTATCTAGCCGCCTACGATTTTGTGCTCTCCTGGCCACTTCGCTAATCGGATGTTTACGAAAATTGGTATGCCACGTCATGACTACATGGCGAACATAAATGACAGGTCATAACATGAAAATCATAACATTCATGTCATGAGTGGCATGATTTACATGCCACGGTCTTGGTTCTCTCCTGGCCGTTTCGCTAATGAGATGTATCCGAAAATTGGTATGGCACAACACGACTGCCTGACGAATATAATTGGCAGGTCATAACATGAAAATCATGATATTGCATGTCATGAGTGGCATGATTTACATGCCAGGGTCTTAGTGCTCTCCTGGCCGTTTCGCTAATGGGATGGATGCGAAAATTGGTATGGCACAACATGACTGCCTGACGAACATAAATGGCAGGTCATAACATGAAAATCATGACATGCATGTCATGAGTGGCATGGTTTACATGCCACGGTCTTAGTGCTCTCCTGGCCGTTTCGCTAATGGGATGTATGCGAAAATTGGTATGGCACAACATGACTTCCTGACGAACATAAATGGCAGGTCATAACATGAAAATCGTGACATGCATCTCATGAGCGGCATGATTTACATGTCACAGTCTTGGTGCTCTCCTGGTCGTCTCGTTAATGGGATGTATACAAAAATTGGTATGCCACAATATGACTGCATGGCGAACATAAATGACAGATCATAACATGAAAATCATGACATGCATATGATGAGCGACATGATTTACATGCCACGCGTTTCGTCAATGCGACGTATACGAAAATTGGCATGCGACAACATGACTGCATGAAAAACATAAATAATAGGTCATAACACGAAAATCATGACATGCATGTCATGCATGTCATGAGTGACAACATTTACATGCGACGGTCTTGGTGCTCTCCTGGCCGTTTTGTTAATGGGGTGCATACAAAAATTCGTATGCCACAACATGACTGCATGGCGAACATGACTGACAGGTTACAACATGAAAATCATGATATGCATGTCATGAACGACATGATTTACATGCCACGCATTTCGTTAACGGGATGTATACGAAAATTGGCATGCCATAAGATGACTGCATCACGAACGTAAATGACAGGTCATAACATTTGAATCATGACACGCGTGTCATGACCGGCATGATTTACATGCCATGGTCTTAGTGGTCTCCTGGCCGTTTCGCTAATGGGATGTATACGAAAATTACTTTGGCATAACATGACTGCATGACGATCCTAAATGACAGGTCATAACATGAAAATCGTGACATGCATGTCATGAGCGGCATGATCTACATGCCACTCGTTTCCTTAATGGGATGTATACCAAAATTGCTATGGCACAACACGACTTCATGACGAACGTAAATGACATGTCATAACGTTAGAATCATGACATGCGGGTATTAGCGGCAAGGTTTACATGCCACAGTCATGGCGCTCTTGCTGCCGTTTCGTTAACTTCATATGTACCAAACTCGGTATAGCGAGACAACCATGCAAATCCATTTTACGTTCCTTATGCATGCTTCGCATTTCCTTGATTCCCACTGCACGTGGGATCTGCCAATTTTTTTCTAATGTGAGCAACTGTAGACGCTTTCGGAAGGGCCAATTACGGTGACACCCGTAAGTTGGCAATGTTTGCGTGAACATCTGTGGCTAGCTGTTTAGCGATCAGATTCCTTGCTCTATGGCTGTCCCTCTAACCCACCCCAACAGGACATGCTGCTTGGATGTATGCGCGGCACAGGATTGCAATAAAACGCAGTTACCACATTGTGTACCTGCTGGGAGGATTGTACAAGTGTTCGTGCAAACTGCGCGATTCACAAGGCGTGGAGGCAAGAGTTTGATGGTAGAACGTACTTGCTTTCTGGGGCTTAACCTCCCGAAACAATGGTATGAATATCAGAGACGCTGCAGACAAGGGCACCGGAAATTTCGGCCGCCTGGGATTCTTTAATCTACACTGATATAGCACAGCACACGGACTTAACATCTCTCCTCCATCGAAATGCAGCCGCCGCGGCGGAGATTAGATCCCGCAACCTCCGGTTGAGCAGCCTAGCCATACCCACTACATCACTGTGGAGGGGCGACGGTGGAACGTAAAAAAAAAAAGAAAAAGGAACAGGCGGGGTGGGGGTCGCCTACATCGCTTTACTGGTTTCTGATGTTTTGGCCCGCGGTCGCCATGGGGAATGAGCAGTATTATTATTGAACAGTGCTCAATGATTTTATTTTGCTTTTTCTTAGTAAGGCGGACAATTTCAACATTTGTTGGGGGAACGCGTTTGTCGTTCCTTGGTTTGCAGCCACTGAGCTTCTCGCAAGTGGATGGAAATTTTCCATTTCATGGCCTTTCCTCCTGCAGCGCAGAACTGATTTGCATGCCTGAGAGCTTAACGCCGACTCTTTTAGCAACGGCTTCGGGAGCAGGAGACATTGAAATAAATAAATAAATAAATAAATAAATAAATAAATAAATAAATTGACGACCTAGAGAGTGATGTGTACATCCTTTATTAAAGTTGTGATCAGAGTTCCTCGGATAACAATGAATAAACGTGTTCATCCGCAGTGTAGCAGGAACCGTCAAAAAATCGTGAAACTAGCGAATATTAAGAAATAAGTAAAAAAAACGATTTGATTCTCACATCCCTTACGATTTTGCATATAAAAAGCAGTCCGCTTTGTGTGTCGCCGCCTTGTAGTTGGCAACGACGAAACGATTAAGTTTCTCCAACAAGGAAACCCGCGCGTAGCTTCCTTCTAGTGTAAGCGCACTGCAAGGAGCGTTGGCAGAGTCCTTTTCTATGTCATAGGCTGCAATACTGAACTCGAGAGCGAGCGCCGTCTCTTTGATGTCGCACACCTGTAATGAGGAAGATACACGTAGTCACTCTTCGCAGTGGTCCCTTACAGAGCCGCTATTCAAAGATAATATTATGCATTCGGAGCCGCAATTTGGACATTCACGTGTTAAAATGCAATCTGTGAGCGAACTCATGCTGCCACTTTACTTTGTGGCTTTACGTTTAAGACAATGACATAATTTAAAAGAACGGAGCATCGGATAAATGCAACTCTTGTATATAGCTTGTTTTTAGAGAATTCAGGAGGACCAGGTTTCTTGCTAATATTGAAGCACAGTGTTCTTTCGACATCGAAAATACGGATTGACAAGCAGTACGAAGTATGAAGCAGAACCAGTTGATTCCTAGCTACTCGGGCTACCTCACAACGCCCTCTCCTCCCCCCATCTCCCTGCCCCGTTGCTTCAGCACCCGCAGTTGCGTGTTATTCTGTATTAGTCGCGGTCGTTGAACTCGACCGGAACGCCACCCGAACAGCACGGCTATTGTACTAACAATTAGAAATAACACAAGAAACACGTGAGCTTGTTTTTGTAGTGTAGCACGCCTTTTGCGGATACCAGGCATCATCTCAATGAATGCCCAAATGTTCAAGTAATTTGCGGCACCACTGCTTGGAAAGTAGTATATGTCAATTTGCTTCAATGTTCCGAGAACCCAGAAGAGCTCGTTACCGCTGCAGGCCGCTAGGTACACTACAAACATGCTCTACCATGTTATAGCACGCTATGACGTAGTGGGACCGTCGCCGCTTATATGCGACTTGCCTCTATATGGCCACTTTTGTCCTATACGTGACAGAGCCATATATGACAATGGAAGACATATAGAGGAATGACCGCTCATATCTGGCGCTTTAAAGAATTGGAAAAATATAGTCCTACGGGGACACATGCCATATATACCTCGATGTGCATGTGTGGCAGTATATAATGTGCTAATTTCACCCAGCTTCCACACCGTATGCTGTCATTTAGTGTACGTGTAAGAACCGGTAACCGTACCTATGCAGTAACATGGCGGAGCCTATGCGGAGCTGCCAACCGGCCTCGGGCTCCCTACAAGCCGGTTTTTGTGAGAGAAATAAGTAAATTGTTAAATCATTAAATTATTTACGTGGTCTCACGCTGCGGACAATAGTATCCTGAATATTTTCTTAGATAAGCTGATTCTAGAGCCGTGTCTGTTAGTGTCAAGCGCTGAATATGATTGTGACGTCAGTCATATAAGCGCTGTTAATTTCTAGCGAAATTCTCGCTCAAGGGAAGACCAACAGGGATAACCGGCCTTTTGGCCTTATAAAATAAAATACAGCGGAAAGCTAAATGTGATTAAAAGTTCATAAACTTCTCCGAAGGAATTGTAGAAGTCAGTTCGCGTCTATGTATACGCAGATTGTACAAAAATGCACCATCCATCGACATTAACATGACAAACAATCATAGCTAGAAGCCAATTGGACATGGAAACAAGAGCGGCGTGAGTACATACTTAAAGGCAGAAGTAGAAAGATAGAAGGGTAATTTCTGAAGCAATAAGGAGTTTCTTTTCTCAGTGCAAGAAAGCTTTGCAAGCCTAATGTTTGAGTACAGTGTCTCGTTCGTGCACTCCACGCTACATCACGTGCGTGTGCCGAAGCCATAGATCCTCCGATTATGGAAGCCATAGCAGGCACTAGCAATTAAATTGAATTTGAAATGTATCTGAGAAGCGCATAGACACGGTCAACTTCAAGCCTAAGATAGTGCCTAGTCACTGCGGATGACGGTAGTAATGGGTCATTACAAACCTTGGCCGTGATGGCTTCTTCGCTTTCGAATGTTGATGCTTTACGTGCCATCTTGTCAAAGGTCTGGGCAGCGTGAAAGAACCTGTTGTAAACGTAGTTACGCTGCAGTCCCTGGGGCATGTGTGAGCTACATATCTGCATGAAGCCGGGAATAAAGGGATATTTCTATGAACTATTGCGAGTCTTCCACAGTCATTCCCTACCCCCCAAGGGCGTTCCGCAAAATAAATTCAAAGTAGCATCTTTACTCGCCGCAACTGCGAGTTACGAGTATGAACGAAAACAGGTTATAAGAAACGATACATTGAAGGATACCTATTTCGAGAGATACAAGTTACTACACCGCAACCGTTATGTAAGGGGAAACGTAGTTCACAACTTTCGTGAAGTGACACAATCATTGATTGCTGGAGTTTTACGTCCAAAAGCCAAGATACGATTATGAGAGGACGCTGTAGTGAAGTGCTCCGGAAATTTCGACGAAAGGAAAAAGGTCGTCGGGGATGGCAGATAATGCGCTGACGCATAATGAGTTGCACTGGCACTCATACCTTCCTATTTGCAACCTGGGGTGGGATCGGAGATCGTCGTTCGCGAACGCGGGCGGTTTTGTCCGCTTTTCACTGCATGTGATTGGCCGTGGTCATGCTTACGAGACGTTCTTGCATGACCGCATTCTTTTTGCACCCCCCCCCCCCCGTCACGCGTTCAAGCTCACAAAAACAAAATTCTTCATTTTCATAAAACAGTCTTATTCATTTGATCAAGAAAAAAATCTCAGTTCTTAGTATAGTGTCTCAAAGAAGAAAACAAAATACGCTTGTCCATTTTTGGGATGTTCACCGCTGGCTCATTGGTTGCTGTCGTTCTTCTGTTCTAGCACATTTTATTGGTTAACCGGTCATAAAACAGCACTCACTCAAGCATAGGAGAGTGAACAATCCTGCAAGCCTGCGCCGCAACTAAAGGGCAACTCCGGCGGTTTTTTCGGCATGTTCTCATATTGATGTTTCGAGAGGTACTGATAGCCCTGTAGCAGCCAGGGTGGATCAGTTTGCTCAGAAACACACCGATAATTTTAAATAACCGAACTGAAATGCGCGTTCATACCGAAACCGAAACGGGTAGGCGCTTCGTGCAGCTTATGCGATGACGTCACAGCCTCCCCGCCATCAGAAATATGGGGCTCGTGTCAGAAAAATGACAATGGCGAGGTCATCCGACGATGTATTGTGAGTTATGCCAGCTTTCCTGAACTTAACAGAGACGCTTTCAGCGCAGAAGTGTCGCTGTTTTGCTTTTGAGGGCCTGCAGGTTCGGGTATTCAGCGTTGGAGGCGATCACGTCAAAAACGCAGGGTGGCCCGCACGGGAATCCGCTAAAAGAAATTTTAAAATTCATTTCCAGAAAAACTAAACGACTTGCAACTGCCTGCTTTGGCATATATTATTACAGTACCGAGGGTAATGGCTGTTGAAAATTTCATTAAGTTCAGTGGACATTGAAAAATCGCCGGAGTTGGCCTTGAAATCGCGCGAAATCAACAGCACGAACCATGAGAGACACGCCCCCACTTCGTGACGTTGCGGCAAGCGAACAACTAATGTTCCTAACAAAGATATCCGATCGCGCGCCTTCACGCGAACAGTTTCTAGATGCATTTCTAAAAGATGTAAGAGAAAAATAAAAGCCTTGCAGCGCTTTATTCCTTTATCGTAAACATTACAAAGCAAGAGTTATACCCCAGTCACAAGGGCATACTAAAGCTCCTTTGAGGTAAAGGAGCATAGCGACTTCGAAGGAACATTAGCTCAATGGAGCTGAGTCGGTGCTACACGGTTTCCGTTGAAGCTTTTATCAAAAGCCACAACGCACGCTTGGCGCTCCTATCGTTCCGAAATGAGAAAAATATTATAGCTCCGATGCCCCCATAAATTAGTTGTGCGTGCTTTTTTTTTTGCTTTTTCTTATCATTTTTTTGTTTTTGGACACCGATAAAGCAAACCGAACACCTAAAGGTAATGGAAAAATTCGCCAAACACGGATTTAGTGGTAGCAGTGCGCCGCTGTGTACACCGTATTTTGCCGGCTATGCGTGCTTCGATTCCGTTTTTGTTGGGGTTCTTGATTGTTTTTCAATCGCAACGACTCCAAACATGTGCGACGAGGCACTCAGCATGTCAGGATCAAATATTCATCGCAGCGCCCAGCTTAGCGCCATGTGCCGAATCTTCTGAAGGAAAAAAAAATGCTCTGTGGTATCACCTTACGCCGATAACAACATTCAAATACTTAGCTGACGTTTGCCCAACAGCTAGAAATGCACCGACACATGACGCATGTTCTCGAATGTGCAGTTGAAAAATGTGTCGCCGGCGGTTGGGGCGAAAAAGATATGCCTCGGCCTACAGCAGACAAAATCTTGACACCCAGGCCCATCTAGCCACACCACCCCAGCAGCCGACAACAACGTCACCGCTACAGCGCACCTGCCCTCAAGCTGTGCCCTTTTCGGGCGACATATGACAAACTGTGTCTATCAGCAGAGCTTTTAGGGTTTAAAACTTCTAAGATACCGTGAAACGTGCTTTTTGTTAAATAAAAGCTCGTTGGACTGGCTCCAAGGTAAAACGTACTTTTCTGCCGTCTGCCACCTGCGAACGAGGGTAGTCCTTTAGAGCCTCAAGGGACAAACGCGGACTCCCTCAGCTCGAAGCTCCTTTCAACTAATGCTCCCTCCGCGCGCCCGTGTGACAGCGCGCCCGCTCCTTTCAAGTAAAGAAGCTTTAGTTCAAAGGACCTTGAAAGTGCCCGTGTGACAGGGGTATTAGTCATTCCAAGTTTTGAAGGACTTAAATGCAAAGCATGTATAACTTCTGTGCACTACTATTTCGTACTGTCACCTAGGACCATGCTGTGTTAACTCTCTCGTGAGCTAAACCTGGTATGTGATTAGTTTCTACCGCTTACTGAAGCCTTCAGTAGAAATAATAATTACTGTAACTCGTGATTTAGATCTCACCGCACCTTATTAGTGATACTCTCAACAGCACAAGTGAATATCACTTGTGTACGGATCTACGTCACTTAAGATATATCACCACCTTTTAAAAGGCGTTCTTTTTTATTTTGGTAAAAATGACGTGTTTTTTAGCTTTCAAGACTCCCCAAACACTCAAAAGATGTTTTGCAGCAAGGATCATCCTGTTATCTTATTTAGTTCAAAAGTTGCAGCCAACATTCGAACAGCTGGTGAATAGTTCTGCTACCGAGACTGGTGTGGTTTGGTAACAGAAATTGGTAACTTAGCGATAAAATCAAAGCCGTACATCGAAATTTTTCTGTTATGATTTAGTCTGACAGGTAAAGGATTATTCAAAGACAATTCGTAAGGGTTCTGCTTTTTAAAACATTGCTTTAAATTACCACAAGGGGGATGCATGACGCTACAAGCGTCTCAATTGAGTATATCGCGCGCGCTTTCCGCTACCGCTTTGAATGCCAGCAGGTTCGTCCTTTTTATGGGTATTATTTTAGTAGCAACAGTAATAACATAGGATGAACGTCTTTTTAACAAGGCACGGCCAAGTTCAGGGTAAAAAGGCGATTGAAACGGAAGTTTCTTGGCAATCGCCACACGATGAAGGCGCCAACTGGAGATGCGGGCGTGGATGTATCGGCGAATGCTGCAAAGCTTGCGAACTTGGAGCAGAATTGTGATGTGCCGCTGCAAGAACCTCTGCTGCAAGGTAATAACATTATGTACGTTCATGTTCCCGCTGACGAGGGTAACATTCGTCCGGCCACTTGGCAATACAGATACACGTGTATGCTTCCTACCTGACTTGGGGCGACGATTTCGCTTTTGTTGCACTTGTTGAACACAGAAAAAGTGCCGATGTAATCAGGGTTCTGGTCGTCCGGCTGCTTCGCGACGTAAATACGCCCGTGCAGACTCAGCGACAGCACCAACGCGGGGTGGTCTGGCATACTGTCCACGCGTCGTAAGAGCTCCACGGACTCGTGCTGCGGGTTAGAGCAAGAATGCGAACATGCAGCTTAGGTTACGAAGGAGGTGTATTTCGAGTACGGCTCATAAACCTTAATGGTTAAGACAGCGCTACAAAACGGGACGGAGACAGACCTCATACATTAAAACCAATTTTCGCTAAAACTAAGGCATTTAAAAACAGCTTCTTTCTCAAAACAATAGAGGACTGGAATAGACTTCTAGTTATGTTGCCACACTTCGTTCAGGCTCTGGAAGAGCACATTTTTTGTTAGGATAAATGTTTTCTTAGTGCTGAATTTGTTTCATTTCACTATATATGAGTGTTATTAATTTTATGCACTCATTGTTTTTTGTTCTCGAGCCTTTATTGTTCTGTATAATTAGTTCTAGTTTGTAACATTACATGTATTATGCCATCCTTGCATTTCATTTCTTTTATGTGTACTGCCCCTCCTGCTTGGAGAAATTGTCCTGCAGTATATTGAAATAAATAAGTAAATAAATAATAAATAAATATTAAAACACGCACACGTCGCTGTCTCCGTCCCGTTGTGTAGCGCTGTTTTAACCATTATGGAATCATATCAACTAGCTCAATTTGTTGTACTCTTGCATTTCCTAAACCTTATTTGGGGCATTTCAAATGAACCGTCCCTTTTTTTTTCGGAACAACCCGAAACAACGGACACTATTGCCTTCGTACCCATAAATATTTAGATACGTACCAACGTATGGCCGTAGGGAGCAGTAAATTGGTGTGGAAAGGTGTATATGCTAGGAGGTAGGATAACGCAGTCCCGCCTGCCATCGTCCGAATAGGAAATGTGTCCGATGGCAACGAACAGGTCCGGCATGAAAACCTGCCTGCGGCGAAGCGACACGAAGAATAGTTAACGTCACGATCACGTGTTCATGAACGTTAACATTTTGTTGGGCCTGTTGGTACTCGTTGAGTGACATAATTGCAGCGCAAAACTTCGAAAAGGAAAGCCAGAGAGGCAGAGAGGGGAAGTCAAAGAAGGCGCCACACTTACAGCTAGTATATTAGGCTCAAAGCAGGTACTTATACACACGCGCACTCTCTCTCGAAGCCATGGTGTACACCCGATAAACACAAGTTATCATGCAAAAGACAGGTCCACTATCTTCTTTTCCGCTTTCATACAGGGACACGGATGTCTGACTAACGCACTCTTGACCACTGATACAAATCCGATAGGCCTCAAGCATTTCCCGTGCGGTTTTGTCCTTACTTCTGCCCAGAACCTACTTCAGGAAACCGCGGTTCACAACAGCATAGTCTACAATGCGCAGGAAAATGGGCGCTCAAATCTTTATTTTTAACATCGTTTGCATGTTTCCTCATACGGTCGTTGACACACCACCCGGTCTGGCCGATGTAGCTTCTCCCGCAACTTAGCGGAATCTCGTAAACCATTGCGGTGGTACACTGCGTGGAGGGGTTATCGTGCTTGATTTTGCACGTCTTCGCAGCACGGCCATGAACGTATTCGGCGCGTAACAACACGTATTCAAGCGCGTACTGCATGATTGCTGTTACAAGATAGGAGGTGCGATGGGCACTTTCTACTATAACAGTGTTTATGCGGACAAGAAATCACGGAAAACGGTGCACTCTTAAAATGGATGCTTTTAATATTGAATGCACGTTGCGTTCATTGAACATCACTCATTGCGATGGTACTTCGTAGAAGTACACGTGACTTGAGCACAGCTGACTGAAGTGATGGAGCAATTGACCATAATTAGGGCGAAATGGAAGCACAAGAAACACACAAACACAAGATAGCAAACGAGGACAAGCACAAACTCGCAGTGTTTATTCATCCGGAAACGCCAGAGAATATTTCAGAAAAAAAGACACCGAGAGCACACGCGCAAGGATAACTGTAGCAATTAGATGCGCATATCCAAGAAAAGCTTTTCTCCGCTATACAGACTGCTCGAAGTGTCATTAATGCACACAACTGTCTTCTTATATTTCTCGAATGCCCCTAGTAACATCCGTGCGTTCGTGTTGTAACTTTTACCAGTAATTTTAATCTCCCCAAGCTGTGGTTCACAGGTACAAGGGTTTCAGTGCTGAGCCATTTTGGTCTTCGCAACCTTCTTTCTATTTCGCAGATGTTCCTTCGATCGCCCTGTCATTTAAGCGGCGACCAGTTTGACCTATGCAAGCCTTTCGGCAACTGAGTGGTATATTGTACACCACACCAATGGCGCATATCCTGGGGGCCCCGGTATGTCCCTCATCGCAAGGAGCTGCTTTGCTCCCGCTAATTCGGCCAGATACCAAGGACAGCTTCCTCGTGGTTTAAATACAAGGGCTACCCCGTATTTGTTGGCGACTTTTTTCATTAAGGGCGACACGCGGTGTACGTAGGCCAGAAACACAGGTCGCATCACTCGTTGCGCATAGTCGGTGTTTGTCGCTTTCCCTGATCGCTTTAGCTTTTGCAGCAGGGATTCTGCAACCACCACAATAACAGAGGGATGGTAACCGGCGTGTCCCAGTCTGCCAATCAGCTCTAAAAAACTCTGGTGCCCCTCTGTACACACGACTGCGGAAGATTCAACTCATATCATGGCAATAGCACGTTTTAGCACTCTCAAATTGGCAGAATATTACGGTACCAAGCCTTTTTCGCCCTAGTGTGATAACGCCAGCATGCATGACCTGCAGCGAACGTCAGGTTAATGTAAACAAAAACTGCCGCCGATTGTGAACTGGCGTTTCATGATCTTTCTTGTATATTTAGTGATATGAAAGGTAAAGGTCACTTTGATGACCGAGATTTGTGCTATCGCAGTGCGTGGTCTAACCACACACTTTTTTTCCGTAATCAGCCACATGCTCCTTGATGTGTTGACGAGTTCACTTACTTCATGAGGTCGACGTAAGAAGTGAACTCGCTTGGGTAAACAGGTGCCACGCCCAAGGCCATGACTGTTGTGCTGGTGCGGGCGTTCTTGAGTTTGAGATAATCGTCAATTTTCTACGTTGAGAAAAAAAAGAACGCATTTTCTTTGGTTATTCAACCACCTATTCATAGTGCTAGTTCGCAGAGTGGAATCACAAATATAAAACACTCATCACTCTAATAAGGGAAGGTGGCAGTATAAACATCGTAAAAGAGGTATCACGGTATTAAGCGCCACAGCAAATAGTGAAAAAGTACTTGAGCAAGTCCGATATAAAGAACAGCCTAAGGAGGCCACCAAGCTTTATATCAAATCCCTAGGTATCTCCTGACCTAGCATCTTCGGCACAGATGACGTCAAAAGTGTCCCACAGCAGAGGTCATGTCCACCTGTTTGCTCCTCGCTATATTAGTAGGATACCAGAGGCGCGTCGGCTGCGTTATGCACCCAGCGCACAACGCCGTCGTTATACCGCTGTTGTTGGCTAGCTTGTCGTGTTACGCCAAGAGCTACTCATTATTGCGTGGGCAGGGTTTGCCCACAGATGGTGGAAAATAGCGCTATAGGCATTGATAGGTGCCGCAGTAATCGGAATTTTCGCGTGAAACTTACACGTACTAGCAATTAGAGCGCTTAGTATACCCTCATTCAGTGAAGCACGCGGTACGTTTGCATATTAGCCAAGAAAGCGAAAAGAAATGTTTTTCGCAGAATGCTTGCTTGTTTAGCATAAACGATTGCAAAAAAATGCAGGTTTCATCTTATCGCAAGCATTCAGCAGTGACATGCCCAGGGTTGCCCGCGCTAGCCGCCGCCGATCGCTGGTAGCTGTTGCGTGTTGCTGACCTACCGTCTAAAGGTTCCGCAGAATGTCACCCCTTCGATTAAACACAATAAGCTTTCTAGTGGTCACTAGTGGCGAGCGATCACCATCAGCTTCGTAGAGGCCATGGCAGCGGCGGCTGAGCTAACGAAGGAGCAGAAAAACACGCCCAGGATATCTCCAACTGTCATAGGCGCTCCATGATATTCATGAAATGGAATTGTAATATTTCGTATCGCATGAAGAAGTGCACTTGATTTTTAATTGTCCCGCCACGGCAGTCTAGTAGCGCTCGGCTGCTGATCCGAAGGTGGCGCGATCGTGTACGGGCTGCGGCGGTTGCATATCGATGGAGGCGAAATGTCGAGGCCCGTGTACTGTGCGATGTCAATGCACGTTGAAGAACGCCAGGTGGTCGAAATCTCCGGAGCCCTTCAATTCAGTTCAATTCAATTCAATTCTTTATTTGCAGACGGGAAACATACAGAAATATCAAAACTGTTTGGACCCATAGCCAAAGGCTAGTTGCAGGTCCAAAAACTAAATAAATAGGAGTTCCATGTACAAAAGATAGATAAATGACACATATACAGATAGTTGTCGTACATCATTAATTTGCACAAGCGAAACAAAGGGAAAACGAAAGTATCGGTAAGTGTACGATTTTGTTTAACAGCTCTGTCTTACGAAACAGGAGTAAACAAGGCATATTGTTGCATTATTATGAAAGGTTAAAATATACATAGCTGATCCCGAAAACAAAAACAAATCACTGGTTGAGAATGGTATTTTTAAACGGTTTCACAAGTTACTGACACAAACACACACGAAAATGACATCATAATTGTTCACATTGACAAACACTGTTCATAGTAAGCAAGTATTTCTGCTCTCATAATTATATCGTCGTTTTGGAACATAAAATCACAGAAATGAGTAAATAATTGTTGATCTGGGACACAATTTCCGAGCATCGACCATACTTAAACATGGAGCATCAGGAACTGACAGCTTCAGTTTGATTCCAGCCCAAGTTTATAATAATTAGTGGTGTTGTACGCGCCAAAACCAGGGGCTATTATAACCGAAACCCCTTAGCAAAGGGTCTCTGACTAGTTATGGCGACCTGGGGTTCTTTAACGTGCACCTAAGTCTTAGTTCATGGTGCTTTATGAATTTTGCCTCCATCAAAACGCGGCTGTCTTGGCCGGTATTTGGCCACGCCGCTGTGGTGTAGTGGCTCTGGGACCCGGCTGTTGACCCGAGGGTTGAGGGCTCGAATCCAAGCCGCGGCGGCTGCATTTCGATGGAGGCGAAATGTTGAGGCCCGTGTGCTGTGCGATGTCAGTGCACGTTAGAGAACACCAGGTGGTCAAAATTTCGGCAGCGCTCCACTATGGCAATTTGAAAAAAAGAAAAAAACAAACAGCCAAAACGGACGCCCACAGGAAAATTGAAGACAGGATAGAGGCTGGACAACCAACCAGCCAAAACGGATTCACATAGAAAAGTCGAAGAGTGTATTGAGGCTAGAATACCAACAGTTGGTACTCCTGCCCCTATCCTAGTCTCCTTCATTTTTCGTGTGTGTCTCCGTTTTGGCTGTTATTTTTTCTAAATCGCGATGAACCTGCCAGCCCAACAGCGTGTCTTACCAGAATACCTCAACTATCGCGTCTCTCATAACCATAGCTGGTTTTGGGACGTAAAACCCCAGAAAACAACCAATCATATCTTGGCGGGGATTCGATCCCGCGACCGTCAGCTTTACAAGGCAACACGAAGCCGCTAAGCTGCCATGGCGGGTGAATGTAGCCCTAGCACTCCACATTAGTGAGAAAAGATATGCACAGAACACGGCATTCGGTTTTCTAGAATGGGGAGTGTGTTCTTGGTTCTTTAGGTGAGAAACGTGCAGGTGTGCATTGTTAACTACTAAAAACGCACCTTTAGTACCTTGAGGGCTTTGGTGATATGGGGTGTAGAGCTGAACTTTAGATAAGCGTTGAGGAAGCCGAAGTGAGCGATTTTCTGCGCCGAGAGCCAGCTGATGCCACTTTCGAAACGCTTCGTCATCGCCTCCATCTCCAGATTTTGGTCACTGAGAATTTTGCACAAGGGAAAAGGAAATGTTCTGATCAAGCAAACAACTGGATTTTTCATTTAGGCATAGGAAAATCTAAGAGAAAATTTGAAATTCCAAATAAATTTGCGAATGTTTTTATAACAAATACAGCGGCTCTTTTGAAGACTGCGTACTATTTTACGTCTGACAGCCATATATCTTGACGCAGACACCGCAGGTTAACTGATAGATTAAACAAACTACGAAGAAAATGCTGCGCTTACCTCAACCGCCTACACAATATTAGCGGCAAAATTTTATCCCAATGGCCTCAGAAGGATACTTGCTTAGACGCAGGTTCTTGGTACATTTTCGACCACCAGTGAGGTAAACCAAGGTGTGTTCCTTCCTCATATTTACCACGTACTCGTCGTTCTAATTCGTAAACCTGTTTTTAACACCTTATTCATGATATGCTTCCGTAGTGTCTCCATATGGAAACACACGACGCGATGGCCCTAACTAAATTGTGAGATTTGTTTTGTTCTACGGTCTTTCCTTCCGGCTCAGACGAAAAACAATAATGGACGTGTGCAGGAATTTTGTGGATCTTGTAGGAACCGATTTCACGACATAGCTTAGTTAACAAACGCATTCTATTTTGAAACCATCAAAATGTTGAGATTACAGGCCGTTAAAGTGGCTTAAGTGAAGTAATAAACGTTTATAAAAGAATGAATAAACGCGGGGCTAGTCCTACTTCAACAGAAGGTGGGAGGTCTCCTCATTCCAGCAACCCTGTGACCTGCGCTGCCTCCTTGGCCGTGGCGACTATTCGTCGTTGTTTTGCAACCTCGCATCTAAGCAACGTTGGACTTCTCTTAAAAACAAGTATTTTCCTTGAAAGCAGTACATGGCTGCATAAATCGAATGAATAAATGAGTGACTAGGCTGAATGCGGAGTTGTGCGGAGTGTTTGCTAAACTCATTTCGCGCTATCCGCTATGTGCTATCCGATATTCCACTACGTATGTACGTATAGTGGTAATCAGAGGATGTTTGGAGCCTCATCGTTTGCGTCACCCACTGATTTCACAACTATTGAGGGCATTCAAGAAAATGTTGAAATGCTATTATACGAATACGAAAATATAAGTGCTCACTCTATTGCTAAGGAGACGCCGAACTGCGTGGCTCCTCCAGCACTGCTCAATGCCCACTGAAGGAACGCCATCACATTCGCTGGTAGGCTGGCAGGATCCAATCCGTTGGTACCGCCTGCGTACAGCGAGTCGAAGAACACCAGCGTGCACAAGCCGTCCTTGGGCAAAGGTATCCCGGATGTGAACGCTGGGCCCACGGTGCACAGGAACCGCACGGGCTCATCGGTTTCTGCGATAAAGATCCAGGTCGATGTTTGTGGAACGCAAGTTCAAATTATAATACACATTGCTGTCTGGAGCAGGCGTTCTATTTTTCTGACTTGAGCCTGTAGGCTCAAGTCAGAAACATGTTGCGGCATTTTCCAGCCGCAACTTAGCGCTACAGTTACGAGCCTGACGCGTGTTTACGAATTCAGAATGACAACAGCCTAAGAAAGGAAAAGTACACAACCAGCCAGCAGCTTGACCTCATTGGTTTCCGACTGCGTTGTACTGCCCGTCTTCATTTGAATGAATGCTTGCCGACTATAAAAAAAAGGCATACGTAAGAAAGCATTCATGCTTCAGCGATCCTTTCCCATTACTATATAAATTCAAAATGGCAACACCGAAAGAAAGGATGGAGAACATGAAAACAACACAACCAGCCAGTGGCTTGGCATTATTGCTTTCCTACTGCGTTGTCCAGCATTTCTTGTCCTGTTTTCATATGGATGGACGCTTGGCTACCACAAAAGAGGCGTACGTAAGAAAGCGCTCAGGTTTCAACGATACCTGTCTTGTTATTATTAGCATTATGGTTTATGCATCATGATGTACTGTCATTTCTTTATCCGCGAATGTACTTTCGACGCGTAGGAAAGAAGGCCTGCGTAAGGATTTACTATATGAAACTACGTGTCTACGTAACACAGACATGCGTGAAAGGGTGCCCTTCTTGGGTTTCTCGCGCAAAATGCCCATGGCTAGTGCAAGCAACAGCTTCGGTTCCTATCGCAATGATTGGTCGTGACGTATCCAGCGTTTGTTGACCAAGATATTAGAGTCTGTGGTGGGGACGCGAAACTGTAAGAGCGTTCACTGTGAAACAAAATCGTGTGCAGTATTATGATGCACGACTTGGGCATGGCTGCTTGTACTGTACAATCATTCCTTCAGAAAGAAGCTTCTCGGATGTAAGAGAGAGGGGCCCGTTTTGCGGTAAACGTTCGTTCGGCAGGGTTGTAACGAGTTTGCGTACCGTTTTCGTGCTGGAGCAGTCTACACTGCGTTCAAGTGTGCTGAAGCGTATATAACGTGCTTCATGTGTATCGCGAGCTTGGAAATGAGGCATGCTCCAACATGCGTCTGGCTCTAGGCGTAAGCAAGAAGGGTACTAAAGTCCACGTATCACGGTGGTGACATCATCACGTGACGTCATGGCGATGTCAAAGTGACGGCACAGCGCAATATAACGTGATGGCATCATTGTTGACGTTATGTGGGGAAGTCTTAATGTAAGAAAAAAAAAGCAACACTTCACGTCGAATATCCTAAGAAGGTTCCTGCGGTTTGAAAACATAGACGCTTTAAGAGGAGTTGTCACGTCGTCTGGGTACGAAGTGAGCCAGGGTTAGCGAGATGCCAAGTACGCATGCTACCACTCTTCCACGCTGGCTCCTGCGAGCTAGGAATTAACCGTATACCTAGTGGATGCGTTACTACCTACGACACGTAGCACCCATGTGATCGACTGCAGGCGCTTTTGCACTTAACACGTAAGCAGTGTGACTTGTATAAGCAATACTTTTCAGCATTGTCTTTTTTTTCAAACACTAGTAAATTTTAAGAAACAGAAAGGGAGCTGAATGGAGCATAGAACAGACAGGAATAACTCATATCGTGCTGGCATCTAAGGGAAAGAAAGCTGACCTAGGCGGGAAATGTACTGCGCAGAACCAACAACCGTTGCATAAAGAGTTCAATAGAATGGATACCATGTGGCGATGTTACATGTTACATGTGGCGATGAAGTTAATATATTCCCAGGCATAAATGGAATCAACTCGCCCAGGACAGGGCGAAATGGAGATCATTGGGAAATGCCTTTGTCCTGCACGGGATTTAAAACAGGCTGATGATGATGATTATGTAACTGACGTCTTTACGGGGCAGCCGCCTTGCTTTCAGGTTTCTATTCGCTGCTATTTCCCATAGTCGCGTTAGGAACATCGGAGCGCAGTGGATTACAAACTGACATACAGTTTGATCACGCTAATAACCAGAACCTGGAAAACTGTTACGGCTACAAATGATCGTAAATTCATGCGCGATTGGTATGGGTTACCAGATGTGCTACACTACTTCTTAGCACACGTACTTGTGGTTGTCGGTGTACCAGTGGTGCGCGATGTCGTGTAGGAGACGCTGTCCGTTTTGCTGGTCGTGGTGACCGGAGTCACTTGAGCAGCTGCGGGCGCCTCAGCTCCACCACGTCTGGACGTTGTAGGAAGGCCGTAATCGAACGTGGGGCCGTAATCGAACGGCGGGACATTGGCCGTGTCCTCGGGGGACACTGCGAGAAAAGGTAGAATGCGTGTCTTTTAAGAGAATGTGCTTTACGCATATATGGCAGACCCAATAACGAAGGGACCCAGTCAGACTGAGTCCTACCCGCGCACTTGAGAGAGCTCGGTCGAGTCGGACCTTCAGAGATTCAGTCTTGTTAACCTAGTTGAATAAATTTCTGATGAGAGTCTGCCCAAGTCGAAGTTTATTCTTTTTACGACCACGAATAAACGAGACAGTTTTAACATACTAGCGAAATATATGTATATTTTTTGTCGATGCTGCAGAGGTTGCTTCCAAAGTACTAAAACGCAACGCGTAAGAAATAGAACTTGGGTAAAAATATTTTGATGAAGGCTTCACAGCATCGTTCAAGTGTCTTGTGAAGGAGGATATTACAGGTCTCGATACACCACGAAATTAGAGAATAGGTGCGAAATGTAATCTATATGGAAAAAAGACATGCATTAAGACTGCATACTTTTCTCACGGCTTTTATAGTAAGAGAAGTTCGCATTGGGGGCTTCCAAGAATGACGCGGTGTGTCAGAGGCGGCCATATTTTGAAAGCCGAAGCAGAAACGACACCACGTGTATCCATCTTGTCTCAGTAATCACGGCTCCGTAGTGCTACCATTATATGGGCAGCAGTCAAAACGCTTCCATTTACGCACTCTATTCTTCCCTTGTGGGGGGGTGGCCGGAACGTTATACCAGAGGATGTCAGAGGCAGCAACAGAGCAAAAAGGCGAGACAGAAATGGCCCAATATCGATACCTATCATTCTAGTGTAAGGACTAGTAGCTGCATGCGATGTGGCAACCACACTCGGCGCATGTCCACTGCGTGACAAACTGTTGTCTTTGACAATATATTTGTCATGGGTAATCTGGGTAAGACATTCAAGACGACTATACTCCTCAACATTCGTTACTGGCATAGTGGAGTTAGAGCCGATTGAGCTACACCGAACAAATATTTCGTGATTCTAAGGCCGGACGTTTGTAATTTCAACACGACTATTGAGCCTGCCTCATAGAACTTATTTGGACGCCATAGAGCAGCCGTGAGAGTTCAGCGGATTGATGTTGGCTCACGAAGCTCCAGGTTGCCGGACTGAATCCAGGCCATGGCGGCCACACTCGGATGGGGGCAAAATGCAATAAATAAATAAATAAATAAATAAATAAATAAATAAATAAATAAATAAATAAATAAATAGCACGTGTACTTAGGTATAGTGCATTGTGATCGTAGCTGGTATTGGCGCGCAAAAACCCGGTAATTTTTATAGTTGTTATGGGGAACATAGAGCTTGACGTGCCTTATTAAAAGGACACAAGAAAACGTTATATCACCCTAAATTAAACGCACGATACCGGTGTCTATTACACTAGCGTCCATATATTAAAATGTTAACGCTGGTCAAGGGAAAGTGTGCGGCAGGTCCTTCCATGGCAAACAAAACAGCATTTTTCTGAGCTCATGAATATGACTGAAAAAGTTTTCACCGTCATCACTGGAGTCGAGAACTAGTCTTACTCGTTTAGTTTGGTCGCCACAATATTATTTTTTGCCATTTTATGAAAATTTATTGCTTCGTTCACTCTGAGTGAAGGGGCGCAGAACTCGCATAAATCCTTAGAATTCTTGTTAGAGGAGTAATAAAAATTCAACGAACACTCGCGACTTACGCAAGAAAAGGACCAGGGAAATCATAAGGTAGCTGGTGACGCAGCCGGTAATGCACAGGGAACAGACGAAAAGGCAGAACCTGTCGTCGTTCTCCCTGTTCCTCTCGTCCCTGCACCCAAAAATTATGAGAAAAAATGAGAGCGACCGGCTCTAATGTATTGTTGTCAGTTTAATTCCGGCTCAAATGCAATCCTACCTAAAAGAACTTAACTCACTGAATACGGCAATTAATTATATTAAAGAACTTCAGCACGAAGCACCAATAATTATGATAAAAAGACTGCCTGAAGATCTTCTGTTGATCTAGGTATACCATTTAAGACATTGTAACCTAAAAATCCTAATCAACTGTCCCCCCTAGGCCCAGGTTACGCGAGTTATCGGGTGTTCTCGCCAAGTATCATACCTTGAAACAGTTAATCGGAACCTGTTTTTTTGGTGCAAAGCGCTCATCGTGTGGCATTCGTTGAGGATGCGTAGTCTACCAATATTTCTTTTCATCTGAATAATCATAATGAGCTCTAAATATGGCCATGAATGGCTAAAGCAGTATATGTAATGTCCTCCTTGACCATCAATGGTCTTGTAGATGGTCACTCACTGCATATTTCGTGATGCAACGTGAGGGCGGTATCGCTCCGCTAGTCAATTATTTTTAGCACCGCCTGGATCAAGCCCACTTTTCTCTGCATACCAGCTATGTTGAATTAATTTCTAAGTTCGCTACTGACGTAATGAATCAGATACTTTAATTCTAAAAGTTTTCGCTCCACTTGTTGAAGAGCATTTCTTCCGGAAACAAGGTACAACAATACAAGATTGCGGTTATGTAATTTACTTCTGTCTGTTGTGTTTAGGTTTTACATATACTGAATGTTCCTGCGTTTTTGGTGTGAAATTTATTAGAACACTGGGCGCCTGAAGTTACCGTGCTTCGATATACCCTGCTGACCTGACTTCATCAATCTATTATATTTGAGGGTGCAAGAACATCAAACCTTTCCAAAAGCAGCATTAGTGATTCAGCTGCCACCAGTATTCTTTCATCTGCAGCGTTTCAAACAGAACAGGGCCCCCGTATTCTTTCTTACATTTAATGTTGCAAGAAAGACGACGCCGTTAAATTTTTGTTTGAACTTTCACAGCATCATAATTCCTATATGAAATAAAATAACCACTTTAGAAAGTTATCATTTATACAACCTACACAAGCCATCCTGACTTCCAAGTGTGTCTTTTCATCCGTTAGGCCTGTCTCATTTGGTAGGACACAAAAAAATTCCACGATAGCAAGGACAAGAAAGTGATGTACGTAGTACTTACATCTGAGTCGTCGTGCTACCTGGCGGTGACCAAAAAAACCGCAGGACATTATTTTCCATTTGCAGCATTCACGAACCCATACCAACCAGTATTTTTAGGAACTGTGCCAAATGCGCGTGTTATTTACGACTGTTTTTGACTACATAAATGCAAGTAGGCCTATAATTGCAAATGTTAAGTTCGCAACCATCGACACATAGAAAAGTTATCTTAAAAGTTAGAACAGAAATCTAATGGGTGAATAAACCGTTAGCACTGGAATAAGGGACCCAGAACTTCGCGTCCACACATGCAGTGAGGGTGGCGACAACTGCGGGCGCCCTACACAATGCGTAGGTTATCCTCTCGGCCCCTGCTTAGCGAAACTCGCGTGAGTGGAAAAGCCTCCTGCAAAAATGTCCTTTTTTGTTGATATCCTAGTGACCTGGGAGTAGCCCCGTGCGATTTTGTCTACGGACGCCACCTAATCTGAAACATCGGCGACGCCTTCACGCAAGCCCACCTTCGCAAGCTCACGCAAACCGAAGTCATGGTCCCATTTTTTTAAACACTCAAACGAAAGTGTTCTAAATGTGTCACAGTGGGCACAGGCGCACCAGTTCCCAATAAAGAAATCATTATGTGGGAAATCGCTTATTAACTTATTTCTTTTATCTATTCAAAAATGATAATTTAGATCACATGTCTGCTTAGTCTTTTGTTAGCTTTCCTAGTTCTCCTTACATATGACTGTCCCAATTCGGGCTAAAAAACAAATAAAACACTGCCCATCTGTCCTTATAACACACACACAAAAATCAAACACCGGGAAGCCTATGCACCTTTGACTTACAGCACACCAGACGTATCTTAACTGAAGAGAACTTTGTTGAAATATGCCTGCCATGGAGCACGCCTGTTGAATGGCCCACTGACTTGCTTAGCTATCACTACCTAAGACTTTCTTATTTCATCTCATAACGTCATACGCTTAGAAACCTTGTGCAGAAGATTTCGCAAAAACCTGCATAATGGTGCCTTATATTCATTTTAACTTAGTTAATTATAAGTCATTCTATGTAATGTTCTTCGCTGACTGGGTGTACATTCCGTATGAAATATCCTTGTGCTAAAGTGTATTTCAGAGCAAAAGCCGTCGTCAGGA
The DNA here is from genome assembly GCA_013339685.2 of Hyalomma asiaticum. Taxonomy (NCBI): domain Eukaryota; kingdom Metazoa; phylum Arthropoda; class Arachnida; order Ixodida; family Ixodidae; genus Hyalomma; species Hyalomma asiaticum. The sequence continues at coordinate 75,231,160 of CM023488.1, read as the reverse complement.
TCTGTAGCGTTATGCTTTTGCTTCTATTTCTCTAAATGTACAGAAAATAATACGTCAAATGAAGATAATATCATACATTTATTTCTGCACATTGAAGTAGGAGTACTTTTATTAAAATTAAGTTTAAGACATTGTGCTTCCCGAGGAAAGGTGCCGCTGAGCGCAACAGCGAGAACGCACTCACCCATGTCCGTGCTTGAAACAAGAAGCTCGGCTGTTTAAAAGTAAATCCGGCACGCAGAAATTAAAGGAGTGAATGATTTAGGAGAAAACTAAACATCAGCCTTTCTATGTGCAATAATAAAACCTATATCTTATGCGACTTGCAAATTCCTTTAGGCAACATTGCGGTGTAGTGTTAAGTAACGTTCGTTTAGCTGTAGGAACATGCGCCTTGGCGCGTAATTGGTCACGGTCACGGGTTATGACTTCGAAAAAAAAAAGAAAATAAAGCCCAGCGATTCACACAACGAAGCCGATAAACTGGGTGTGCGTATTCCAGTGCAGCACTTTTCAAAATTTCTTCTTGTCCCACCCCATATTTACGTAGCGCCGTATGTTTCCAGATTGCTCGCCTTGCACAAGAACACCTCTTTATGCCTCACAAGTTGCCAGTTTGTTGAGCTTGTCGTTTTGATATAAGGCCTTAGGTGCGTAATTGTACTTACCGATAAGATATGGATTCCCCAGCAAATTTGTCCCAAGGAACCCTGCCCGTTCTCCAAGGAGTGCCAAGCCACTCAGTTCACCCCCCCCTAGGCTGCGCAAGCAGTTTTATATTATTCTACGCCAGAATATTTGTTTGGTGAGTCGAGAAAACCCAGCGTAAAAGAATTTAATATAACTGAACATGCACTTGAAGTGTGCGGCGAAGGTCACCTTTACTGCGCTAGCAGATCGGCGAGTGCCTGTCTTACGTTGGAGAACCGCTGTTTCCCCTATTGATATGTCTTCCCCATTGATAAAAAAAAGCTTACAAAACGAATGTAAAGCGGGCTTTACGACCAAGTGATGACGTCACCAGATGGACGTGGTGATGACATTACGACGTCGTAACATAATGCTACGCGATGCCGGCACCGATTACCTCCGTGTTGTCATAGTTTGGATGTTGTGGCACTCCAGATGTACAACTTCACGCGAAGACTAGAAATATGAGTCTTCTTTGGTGCATTGCCATTAGTTCTTATAGCATTATCCATAAAATGTTTCAAGCTTTCTTCCCTGCACAATGGTCTTCACTACATTCAGTTTAATTCTTGAGCGCGTACAAGCAAAATAACAAACGCTTTAGCCAAATTCAGCATGGTTGTAAAAATGCCAGTGGTACTCCTGTATCGTGAGAGAAAAATAAGGAAAGTATTGTACTTCCTGGCGTCCAGAAGGGCTATGAGAGTCGCTTGTATTCGTATGAAAGACGCATTACCACGGTTGTGCCTTAAGACCTAAAGTGTACACATTCTCGGGTAACGCATAACCTAGTCATATCTTCACATCTACGTAATCAACAAACAACTCACACATTGCTTGCAATTGACAAAGAGCCGGCGATGGTCGAGTGGACCCCACAAGGACTGTCTTCTTCTGCTTCTTCTCTCCCTTCCTTGCGTTTTTCTATTACCTAACAATATTTCAAGCGCCGGACTAAAATCAACTGCAATTAAAATTTCTCAAAAAATTCCGCGCAGTCCAGCATTAGCAGTACTTTTTTATATTTTCGGCAAGAAATATTTTTTTAGGCTCGCGATGGCCATTTCAATTCATGAAACGATGGAAAAGAATGCGCAAGACAAGATTCCTGAGAGTCGACTGCTGTACCCATTCTTTTTAAACAGGCATTTTTGTGTTCTCGGGGCCTAGAATTTTATCAATAAAAATATCTGCCGGGTTATCTTCATGTTCTTCACTGCTTAGGACCAAGAGGAAAATGGGAAAGTTGGACCCTATTGGCGAGTCTTTTTCCGAGAAATTATTTTGTTTAAAAAAAAAACCTGCAGATAATTCAGTACAACTCTCCATAAAATATACGATATTATGAATTATATTTGCCTATATATGGTGCAAAGGCTCTTAAATAAATGCCTCAACGTGACAAAAAGGCTGTTTGAGCCTATATGTCGATTGCACCTTAAGGTTGTCAAGCAAAAGTAAACAGAAAAGCGCACATGGTAGCAAAGCGCAAGAACTTTCGGTGCAGTAACTTTTACGAAGGCAATTTACGTTTTCATTGAGAAAAAAATTTAACTTGCGTCCCACCATCGCCCTGTTTTTGTCGACTCCGTCACTCGAGTTCACCTAATAGCATGTTTCCGGCAAATTCAAATTCGTGTGGTGATCATGCTCTTTTGCTTTGGCGAAGAACAAAAGCCATGACAAGCAACATTTCGTAAACATATAAATAATGTAGGTAGCATAAGTTAGGCGGACAAGGCGCACTCCCTTGCTAAAATTAAAGCTGCACCTCTTATGTGTAGAGTGTAACAACTAGCCTCAACTGAGGCCACGATTTCAAGATTACCATGCTCAACTACTATTCAAAAAGCGAGAACAGACGAATCACTGGCGTCTCAAGTAAACGAATTCGAGCGTTTCCTAGAGCACAGTGGTATAGACCTATTCCATGTTGGTAAACAGTGGTAGGCACCGGCGATATAACCAGGCCTTGTATCGACGTCGCTGCGCGGAGGCCCCGCCCACCGCTCGCCGCGACCCTGAACGGTCGCGCCGCCGCCGCCGGCGCAGCGTGTGCGAAAGCTGCCTCCGAGCACGAGGCGTCGGAGCGCCGACGGCGTGTTTACAACAGTATGCAAGGGGCAGTCGTAGGAGATGGAGTTGCAGTAGCTCTGTAGGAAGTATTCAATGAATGTAGAAAGGAATACATAGACGTTCAGCTGTGACAAAATGTGAAAACTGATTAAAACGATCAGCAACGCGAAATCCTTGCGCACAAACAAACGTATCGGATATTAGTTACTCAAGCGTATTGGGGATGCTATCATCTATGTAAATACCGCTGTGATAACACACGCACACGCAAGCAATAACGTGCCAAGGACGAGGCTCTCGAATAAACGCTAGCAAGGCGCGCGTAACCGCGGCTCGCGGCTTCATTTGCGATCGTGAAGGCGTAAAGTCTTGAAACGACGTGGCGAATTTCAAGCGTGTAGTTTGTTCGAGCAGTCTGACAATCGGAAAAATATAAAGCGCGTCACAACCACTACAGCATTGCCCAATACACTTGCCTTATGCATATGCTATCGCAGCCGCAATATCGATTTGCAAAGGCATCGCTGTAGTCGGCCTTTCGCTCGCGACTACGTGAATTAAGCTCTTATATATTTATTTCACTTGAGTGAATGAAATTCGTATGACGTATCTATAACTTCCTCACCTCAATAATACACGGCGACCGCGATTAATTCTGCACATCGTGCAACGCTAATGTAATGCGCGCTTTGCGGAAAGCGTGATCGCTCTGTGTCCACACTTTGTTTATGCCAAAAAACTTGGTGTTGAGTACTGCACTTGACAAACTTACGACAAGGATATTTCTCTCAAATGAAACAAGCCACACGAACCGCTAAATAATTACATATAAGCTTAGCCGTGACGAAAATGTTTGGCGCATAACCGATGAGCCGGCATTCGCCCCGCGTTCCTTAAGATAGACATAAGCAGGAAATCGATAAAAACCTATCGCACATTTCTTGTTCGTTGCTGCGCAAACAACCCACGGCGCAGCTCATCGGTGCACATTTTTTTTTCTTCATTCCACGGCGGCAAACAGCACCCGCACCAGAGAAAACACAGCGGCTGCTACGGTAGGCGCGCCGGCGGATGCCTACCATGCGAAACCAATGGATGGATGGATGCTATGAGCTTCCCCTTTGTAACGGGGCGGTGACATGTGCGCCACCAGGCTCGTAAGAAGATTTAATAACTTTTTTTTTCCTCTCTTTGAATTTTCCTCATGCCTTTTAAATTTACTTCAATCAAATCGATCATGCCATATCGAAAATGGAATTTCATAGCCCAGTTCCCTGCCCCTTATGGCAGAAATTCCATATTTTTCCCTATAATTATTTTTGTCCGTTCTCTCTAGTTTTCTGCCACCAGTATTCTAACCGTCTCTTACTTATTTCAATCGCGGCTATGTTCAGCTTCCCGTTGTTCGCCCTAAAACCCAAGGCTTCATGTAGGGTGGTGCCCAAACGTACACCTGGGTGGATATTTCCGCATTCAATCAGAACATGCTCTGTCGTTTCCCTATCTTCCTCACAGCATGTGCATTTTTCTTCTTCTTTACTAAATTTCGCTTTATAAACACGCGTTCTAAGGCAGCCCGATCTCGCTTCAAACAATAAAGCGCTTCCTCTTGAATTATCATAAAATGCCTCCCTCTTTATTTCGTTTTTGCCCTCTCGGTAGTTATTCAGAGTCGGTTTTTTTTCCATCGCTGCCCTCCAGTAAATCTTCTCCGCCTCTCTGACTTTTCCCTTTACGCTCTTTGTTGTCAGTTCTCTTAGAGCCGTATATTTACTGGTGAGCCTCCTAGTTCTCTTTCTCCACTGCGTGTCAACGCTCTTTCTATATAAATAGCGGAACACCTTCACTGCCCACCTAACCTCTTTCATATTCCTTAGCCTTTCTTCAAACCTTATTTTGCTCTGCGCTTCCCTTGCCTCAAAACTCGCCCATCCCATATCGCCCTTTACAGCCTCGTTTGTCGTTTTCCCGTGAGCACCCAAAGCGAGGCGTCCCACAGTTCTTTGATTCACATCCATTCCCGATTGTATCTCTGGCCTCATGCACACCACTGAGTTCCCAAATGTAAGCCCCGGTATCAGTACCCCTTTCCACAGACCCCTAAGCACCTCGTACCTATTGTGTCCCCATAACGCTCTGTGCTTCATTATTCCTGCGTTCCTCTTTCCCTTTGCTGCCAAGGCTTTTTCCTGTACCTTCATGTATGTATCACCCTCATTTACCCATACGCCAAGGTACTTGTATTCGCTTACTCTCGGTATTTCTTGGCCCTGTATGGATACCGCCTGGTCGTTGGGATCATTGAATACCATCAATCCGCATTTTGTTACACTAAATCCTAGTCCTAGATTCTCGCCTTCCTTCCCGCATATATTCACCAGCCGTTGTATATCATCTCGACTGTCCGCGAATAAGACAATATCATCAGCATAAAATAAACCCGGAAGCATCTGCTCAATCATCACGCCGCCCTGTTTGTGTGACAGATTAAAACCAATGTGGCTATCTCCTAGCGCTTTTTCCATTCTAACCACGTACAGCATGAATAACAGCGGCGACAAAGGACATCCCTGTCTCAGCCCCTTGCTAATATCAACGTTCTCTCTGCTACTTATTCCTTCCCATTCTATGCAAGCTGTATTTTCTCGATATATTTCCCTCAAAAGCTGTACACAATCGTCGCCTATGCCCATTCCTTCCAAAATTTCCCACAATATTTCCTGATTAACATTGTCATACGCCCCAGTGATGTCTAGAAAAGCCACATACAACGGCCTCCTTTCTATTTTTGATATTTCTATACACTGAGTAAGAACAAATAGGTTATCGTCTAAACGCCTGTCTACTCGAAATCCATTCTGAAGTTCTCCCAAAATATTGTTACGTTCTGCCCAGGCTTCTATTTTCAATTTTACTGCTTGCATAGCCATCCTGTATAGTACCGATGTAATGGTTAGCGGTCTATACGAGCGAATGTTATTCTTTTCCCCCTTGCCTTTATAGATTAAGTTCATTCTGCTTTTTCGCCAACTGTCCGGTATTTGCCTCTCCTGTAAGCATTTTTCTACGGCTTTCAATAGCGCTTCTTTAGTGTTCTGTCCTAATTCGTTAATGAGGCTAACGGGGACCCCATCTAAACCCATAGCAGTGCGCTTTGGAATTTTTCCTTCGGCCTTTTTCCAATTGAAATTCTCAAGTTCTAGCTCTTCCTTAGTTTCGCTCTCCGTCATGGTTTTATCCACTTGGGGAATCTCTTGGACGATCTTTTTAAACGAACCGGCTGTTACCTCCTGGATGTAACCCAACGCTTCGTACCCTTCCAATTGATTTCCTCTTTCATCAACAATATGTTGTTGCAATGTGGCAGACTTTTTACCTAGCGCTTTTATGTGGTTCCAAAATATCCTAGGCGCGTCCTTCTTTTTGTCATGAATTTCTGTAACCCAGCGTTCGCTTTCACCTTTAATTTTTGCCTCGACCAATTTCTGTACAATAGACTTTTTCTCTAAATATATTTCCCATCTTTCCGTGACTTCGACTTGCGGCCGCTTCTCTCTTTTTGCCTGCCTGTGCTCCCTTGATGCTTTACGTCGCTTTTCGATCGCTTCCCGGATTTCCTTGTTCCACCATCTTTTTGGCGTTCTCTTTCCTTTCCAGCAAACAGTTTTCTTCTCTTTACTTATTTCTTTCGTCATTGCATGAACTAGCTCATTATACCCCCAGTCCTTGCCTCGTATTTTGCCTACTTCTTCCTCGACTCTTGCGGCTATATTTTTTATTTGTTTGTCATTTAAATACGAGCTGCCAAACTTCGACTCTACGTTATTATTTTCAGTTTTATATCCCAGTTGTAACGTTATGCGTTTATGATCACTACCCAAGCTGTTCATCCCGTCCTCGTCTATTCTCATTTCTCTCAGTTTTTCATAGATTCCTTCCGTCAATAGACAATAATCAATGTTCGATTGTCTGTTTCTGACCTCCCACGTGATCTGTCCATCACACTTGGGCCCTGTGTTAACTATCACGAGACTATGGTGCTCGCAAAGATCCAGCAATAACCTACCATTGGTGTCTGTATATCCGTCAAGGTCATGGATGTGGGCATTCATATCCCCTAGGAGGATGATTTCAGCCCCATGACCAAATTCTTTAATATCGGTATTTATGCAATGCTTTATCTCCAGATTCTTTTCCTTACAGTTATTTCCCGTCCACATGTAAGCTACACCTAGCCACGTTTTCTTTCCACCTACCCTACCCGAAACCCAGAGGTGCTCTGAACACGTTTGTTTTACTCTCTCCCATTTGGCTCCGCTATGAATAAGCATTCCAACACCCCCACCTTTTCTTTCTGATATGATCCTGTTGCACCCTTCCCAAACATAATTGTCAATATGTGGTGGCTCTTCCAGGTCTCTAAGGTGTGTTTCTGTAACCGCATAAACGCCTATCTTTTCTTTGTTTAACTGTTCCTCAATCTCTAACCATTTTGCCTTTTTTCTGCCACCCTGCATGTTTATGTAACTAATTGCTACACGTGCCTTCGCTCTTTTCTTCCTTTTACCTCTTTTCTGGCATTTCTCAGTGCTGCCTGCCCGAAAATCGCCCTGGTTGTTTCCTTTGTTCCTTGCTACCCCGGACTCCGAAGGGCCCGCGTACCCCCCAAAAAAGCTACTGCACGTCCTGCAAGCCGCCAACCTACCTCATGACCAAGCTTCCTATCGAAGTGAATTCTGTCTCTTTGGAAACCCCCCCACCTATGCACCTCCCTGTTTATTTCCACTACTTCGAAACCCTTCTCTCGACTCGTACGCCATATCTCTTTGTTTGCATCGACAACCGCTCTTTGGAGGTTGCCGTCACGCACTGGTATTTCCGGTACTGTGCACACTACTATCTGCACCTGAGGGGAGATGGCGCGCATGTCGTCGACGCCTTTTGCGAAGGTCGTCGCTAATCCTGACGATTCTTTGTTGAGGACGTCGTTTAGCCCTGCCGCAATCACGAGGTTGCGTCCGTGAGCCCCAGACCTGAGCTTTTCTCTTGCTTGCCTCATGACTGAACCCAGCCTATGTCCTGGGAACGTCCCTACCAATACTCGTTTGTCGCCTTTCACCCTCTCTTTGAGTGCCTCGGCGCATCGAACTAAATTGGAATCGCCAGCTATAATAACCCTCTGAGGTTTTCCAGCTGGAGTCACCTGAACCTGGCTACTGTCTGGGTGTTTAGCCTGAGTCGCAGCTGCTGCATTATCTACTCCCTCCCGCAAAGCTACTTCCTGAAAGCTGTGCTCGGCGCTCTTTGCACCTGCGTTTTTCACACCCTGTTCTTGCTGCCCCTCCGCGCTGGAGGTCGGCGCCGCACTGTTCTCGCTGTTGCCTGCTTCTTTGTTCGCCTTAACTACCATGGCTAGTCCTTCCTCTGCTAACCTAAGCCTCTCCCCCATGGCCTGCGTTTTCTCACGCTCTTGCCAACGCATTTTCAAGCTCGGCGATTCTGTCCATAAGTCCGCTCTGAGCAGCCATCATTTTTTCCATTTTTTCCTCGATCTCACACTGTCTACATTTGGTATCAGCTTCTTCTGCCTTCTCTTCCGCACAAACTTCCATTTTCACAGCTGCCCCGCACCCTGAACACTTTGCAGTCTTTTTGACCATGACCGCTCCTAGCAAAAGGGTTACACTATCTAATGAACAAAGGCCCTCGGTACTACAAACACTTCCCTAAGACAATACGTATCCAAAAGCTCAATGGATAGCCGACACTTCAAAACACTCGTGGTGGGTGCTCGTGCACCTCAGCCACGTGGAGGCAGAAAAAAGGAAAGCAAAAAAAAAACCCCAACAAACAAGTTACTGACCCCTCCAAAAAACCGTACCAACTAATAACCTCGGTACTACAAACACTTCCCTAAGTACAAACACTTCCCTAAGACAATACGTACCCAAAAACTGAATGGATAGCCCACACTTCAAAACACTCGTGGTGGGTGTACATGCACCTCAGCCACGTGGAGGAAGAAAAAAAAGGAAAGCAAAAAAACCCAAAAATCAAGTTACTGACCCCCCAAAAAAACTGTACTAAGTAATAACCACAAATATAGTTTATGCTAATGACCTATACTAGAAAAGCAAGCTCAATGCATGCAAGAAAACTTATCTGCTGCTGTCGTTCCGGAGACCGAAAAACCACATCCGCTCATCGCCAACGCCCCTCCTCATCGCCAAAACTCCCGACGACAGCGCCACCGCATCTTCGTGACGTAGGCCAGGTGGAATAGGTCTATAGGCACGTTGCACATCTAACTCCCCGCCACGACACTAGCGCCGCTTCGGCGGCGGGCTTGTCATCGTCGGGAGAGCGGAGAACAGTCGCGCCTGCTTGGCCTGTTGGCTGCGTCAGTTAGCCTCGTCGCCGTGAATCGCATCAAATAAATTTTACAGCGAAAGCTGTATATGGCTAGGAGAAACGAAAAACCGCTCGGCATCTGTGTCACGAGCGATCTCCATTGGCTGTGCTATCAATTACGTCGTTCTGAGCGTCGTACCCAAGCTCGCGCGCCATTGGCTGGGCCGTGAGTGACGTCGTCCATCCCGTCGCAGCCGTGGCGCTGAGCACGTGCGCATCAGTTTCGACTGAGAGCTTCCACATGGGTAAGCCACGGATCTTACGAACTCCCGAACAGCGGACAACTTTAGAAGGGCGCCGACAGTGGAAACGTGAGAGAGCTCGCATTCGCCGGGCCGATGCTGCAGTCCGGGCACAAGAACAGGCCCGCAAGGCCGAGTGCCGGCAGCAACTGCGTACCGACGATCCGGCAGCCTTCCAAGCCGCGCTAAATCGCGAACGGGAATGCAAGCGCCGGTGGCGGGCGGATCCTGCAAACCACGCCGCCGAGTAAGCTCGCCATGTCAAACGCTTGCAGCAACGGCGCGCCGAAGAAGCGGGGTTGCCGGCAGAACTGCGTCCGCGTGATGACTGCGGGAGCGCGTTCGCCGGGGCGAACGCCCGCTTTCGGCGAGAGTTTCTCCAGCGGCACTTTGGCTTCGGCTGCGACGTCTGCGTCGGGTTGAACCCACTGCTAAACACCGGGGCCGCACATTTCAGCTTCGCTGGTTGACCATTTGTACGGAGTGCTTGGGCGGTGATTTTATTTATAGAATTTTTTTTAAAGTGCAGTGCTTCGGAATGGTCCTTTGCAGAAGTAAAAGCTGTAGCGCTGTGGAATCGAACGATTTATATTTAGAGCAACTCGCTGTGGAAGAAGTTTCAGAACTTCCCCAACGCGCCAGTAAGTTTTACATAACCGCGAGTTGTCAATTGTGCCTGATGATATTAAATGCGAAGCATTTCTTAGCGAACTTCGGCGAGTTTGAGCGTATCTATCTATCTATCTATCTATCTATCTATCTATCTATCTATCTATCTATCTATCTATCTATCTATCTATCTATCTAGCCGCCTACGATTTTCTGCTCCCCTGGCCGTTTCGCTAATCGGATGTTTATGAAAATTGGTATGCCACATCATGACTACATGACGAACACCAATGACAGGTCATAACATGAAAATCATGACATGCGTGTCATGAGCGGCCTGATTTACATGCCACGGTCTTGGTGCTCTCCTGGCCGTTTCGCTAATGGGATGTATGCGAAAATCGCTATGGCACAACATGACTGCCTGACGAACATAAATGGCGGGTCATAACATGAAAATCATGATATGCGTGTCATGAGCGGCATGATTTACATGCCACGGTCTTGGTGTTCTCCTGGCCGTTTCGTTAATGGGATGTATACGAAAATTGGTATGCCATAACATGACTGCATGGCGAACATGACTGACAGGTCAAAACATGAAAATCATGACACGCTTGTCATGAGTGACATTATTTACATGCCACGTGTTTCGTTAATGGGACGTGTACGCAAATTGGCATGCCACGACATGACTGCATGGCAAACATAAATGACAGGTCATAACACGAAAATCATGACACGCATGTCATGAGCGGCATGATTTAGATGCCACGGTCTTGGTGCTCTCTTGGCCGTTTCGTTAGTGGGATGCGTAGGAAAATTCGTATGCAACAATATGACTGCATGAAGAACATATATGGCAGGTCATAACATGAAAAGCATAACATGCATGTCATAGGCGGCATGATTTACATGCCAGGCGTTTCGTTAATGGGATGTATACCAAAATTGCTGTGGCACAACACGACAGCATGACGAACGTAAATGACAGCTTCATGGTGGTACTGCGCGAAACAAACGGGGACGAAGGAAGGAGACACACAGACAAGCGCAATCTAACAACTGATTTATTTTTGTTGTTGTTATGTGGGGTTTAACGTCTCAAAACCAGCTCTGATTATGAGAGACGCCGTAGTGGAGGGCTCCGGAAATTTTGACCACCTGGGGTTCTTTAACGTGCACTGACATCGCACGGCACAACTGATTTATTTTTGAAAGAACAATTGCTTAAGAACCCAACTTGGTCTGCGCCATTCCTCCAGAGATCACACCATCCGCGCATATAATCACTGTATACTAGATTCCCCCAAGTCATCGCGTCCACACACGCTTACACACACTCACAAAAAAAAGTTCTTTGACTGACTAACTCTGTTCCTTTCTCTGGTCTGGGTTCGGTGTAACTTCTTTCATTTTATCTACATTTGTTAATTTGTATTCTACAGTCGCCTCTTTCATTCCTCGTATCCAACATCATTTCTTGGTTCACCTCATCTGCTTATTTCTCTCTTCATAATTACTGCTAATCGTAACAATAGCTTCGCGCCATGAGAGGACGCATGCTCTGTTGGTGCGAAGCTATGCAGAAACGCAAAAGGTTTGCGAAAAGCTGTGCATCTGCGAAATTGGCGCACACGGCCCCTGTGTTGTCTTTCTTCTGCTTCAACATATGCGCCCGCAAGGTGTAGCTTTGCCAGTGTAGTACAGCACTGAGGATGCGTGCGCAAGAGAAAATTGACGGCAGATCCACGAGGTGAATGATGATGAGATTGGGCGAAGCTCCTGGAAGTAATCATCGGTTAAACCGTTAAATTTCTTCCGTTAATTCGCCCGATAAAGTTGACGTGAAACGATTGACAAACCTGTATCGCGATATGGTTTTGAATATAAAACCATTGCTTTAGAAAACACCTGGCGTCTTTCGTTAAGCAGCTGGCGTCTTTTCGTTTTGCTTTAGAAACATCTGGCGTCTTTTCGTTTTGCTTTTAGAAAACATCTGGCGTCTTTCGTTGGTTTATTTCATCAATCAACGGCGTTTTGAACAAAATTTTTATTGTTTAATCACGCACAGGAGAAATCTCACCAGGCACTACCTTGGAGGTAAACAATGGCTGCTAATGGGAATGAGAGACAGAAGAAGTCGGCTTTTAGCTAACACTTACACTTCTACTTCTACTAATGTTTCCTACTGGAACTTGCCAATGGCTGCTAATGGAGAATGAGAGACAGAAGAATTCGGCTTTTAGTTAACGCGCACGCTGCGAATTTTTCATTGTTCAACAACGCACAGGACAAATCTCCCACCGGCACCACCTTGGAGGTCAAAGCGTAAGACTGGTTACGCACTACGACTACGACGAGGGACGAACGGGTGCCGCTTTAAGGATCTTCGCCCCTAAAAAACGCGATGACCTGGGGGAATCTAGTATACAGTGATTACCCATATATATATATATATATATATATATATATATATATATATATATATATATATATATATATATATATATATATGGGTTGCCGATGAACGCTTCTCCAACGCGAGCAGTCGGTATTTCTCAATCAAGAAACTCGCTAGGAGACGGTGCCTGCGCCAACGTTGTCTCTCGCGGGTGAGAGCGCGTTCTCCTTCTTTGCGAGCTGGTACAGCGTTCCTCTAAGAAAGAGCGTTTCCATAGCCAACGCGCGCCTTTCGCTCTCTCTCTGTCTCTCTCTCTTTCACACAAGACAGCAGAGGCACGCGCCGGGAGAGAGAGAGAGGCACGCGCCGAGGCGAACGCCGAAGCCGAGCGCGTGCCTCCCAGCACGCGGGTTACGCCTGACGCCTGACGCGTGACAAGGTTAGACTAAGAGGAGCTTCGCCCCTGATAAAACCAAAGAACGTGGGACGGGCGGTCGCTGTTGCTATAGGGTTGGAGACGCGCATCGCGTTCGCGTATTTTGCTGTCACAGTCTGCTCAATTTTGCTTCTCTCCGCCAGGCAGTGCATTCTGACGCTGATGTCGCACATGGACAACTTGACTGCACGGAGCCTATATAGTCCGCCGCGGTGGTGTAGTGGTTACGGTACTCGGCTGCCACCCAAAAAGCGCGGGTTCGATCCCGGCCGCGGCGGTCGCATTTTCGATGGAGGCGAAGATGCCAGAGGCCCGTGTACTGTGCGTTGTCAGTGCACGTTAAAGAACCCGAGGTGGTCTAAATTTCCGGAGCCCTCCACTACGGCCTTTCTCTCCTCTCTATCTCTTTCACTCCCTTTCCCCTACCCCTACGGACACTTAGCCGTGCTTCCTACATGGGCTGCAGAAATTAGCGTCCTTTCCTAACCGAACCACAATCAATCAATAAGGAAATTGGTTTGGCACAACATGACTGCATGACGATCATAATTACAGGCCATAACATGAAAATCATGGCATGCTTGTCATTAGCGGCATGATCTACATGCCACTCGTTTCCTTAAAGGGACGTATACCAAAATTGCTGTGGCACAACGCGACTTCATGACGAATGCAAATGGCAGGTCATAACGTTACAATCATGACATGCGTGTATGAGCTGCATGGTTTACATGCATCAGTCATGGTGCTCTTGCGGCCGTTTCGTTAAATTCACATGTACCAAACTCGGTATAGCGAGACAACAATGCAAATCCATTTTACGTTTCTTATGCGTGCTTCGCATTTCCTTGATTCCCACTGCACGTGGGATCTGCCAATTTTTTTACATGCGCGATCGTCTGGTTATCCACCGACAAATCATATTTAATATGAGCCGAGTGTAGCACCTTGAGTCAAGGCAGCATACCGGCTCTTGCGTTTCGCCCACTTGCTTTCCAATGTTATTCTAACTTCGCCAAGCGGCTGGGCTCTTCGTAGCGGCGGTTGCGTATCCCGCTGCAGTCGCGTCGCTTGTTCGGCAATAGACGTGTGCAAGAGCGTGACGTTAGTCCCACGTGCCACAGTCGCGAGCATACGGCTCAGCTCTGTGTCGTCAGGTACCGCAACAATGTCAACCGTTAATGAGAAACATTCTTCTTAAATGTAGGCGATAATTACGAATTACAAAGTATGCGTACACGAAGGTTCTTTCACAGCATCCTGCTAACGCATAAATGCGGAAATTGTGGTAGTGTCTCTTGGGAGGAATGTGCGCCACTACGGGTGCTTTTTATAGGGCAACTCCGGCGACTTTTCATTTCCACGGATCTCAATGAAATTTTCAGCATATATTCTCCTCGGTACTGTTAATTAAGCCAGGCGGTTCCAAGTTAATTAGTTTTCCTGGAAATGAATTTTCTAGCGGATTTCCACGTGGGCCACCCTGTGTTTTTTCGTCATCACCTTCAACGCTGCCTACCCGAGCCAGCGGGCCGTCAAAAGCAAAACGGCCATACTTCAGCGTTCAAATCGTCGCTATCAAGTACAGGAAAGCTGGCATAACTCAATACCTCGGCGGATGACCTCGCCACTGTCATGTTTCTGACACCAGCTCCATATTTCTTATGGTGGGAAGGTTGTGACGTCGTCGCATACACTGCAAGAAGCGCCTACCAGTTTCGGTTTCGGTTTGAACCCGCCTTTCAGTCGGTTATTTAAAATTATTGGTGCGTTTCTTAGTGGACTGACCCATCCTGGCTGCTACAGGACAATCAGTACCACTGGAAAAGATCCATATCAGAACATGGTGAAAAAAACCGACGGGGTTGCCCTTTAATGTCGCTTGTGGTTCCCGGCGTTAGGTTTTTTCGGGGAACATCCGTTCGCCTCCAGCAAACCGCAAGTTGATGTCGTCCTTAAATTGTTGGTAAGAAAATTGGAAGCTCACTCCTCATTGGCAGTATACTAGCCATAATTGAAAGGGTGAAGTACACAGTCGTAGCTAACATGACTGACCACGACTATTTGTGACGTTCTTGAGTTAGCCCATCATGAATGATATCATATTTATCGTTTTTAGCGATCTGTTCATCAATATAATGAGGTGTGATTCATATCCGCGCTCGATATATGTGGATGAGCCACATGCAGAAGAGAAGAATGAAGGGAAGAAATAAAGGAAATGAAATTAAGAGAAAGTAACCATGTATGGCACGTACTCCTTGTGTATATGAGGGCATGGCTGAGCATCATTTGTTTTTCAGTTAATGTCTGTGGATGTCAAAGAGAACTTCTTCGAACGCCAGAGGATGGCGCTACTAAAGAAGATTCTACAGAAAATATAGGACACCTGAAGTATTTTGATATTCATGTCATGAATTCCAACGATCACTGAACAATGGCTTGTGAGCTAAGGTCAACACCCCTGCTGAACGTTTTGTGGGGTTAGCGTACGTCGACAGGTGTGCAGTCAACTAAAGGTAACATCTCTTCTGAACTGAAATACCTTTGCTTAGGGATCTGAAATAAGTCGTTTAAACACCGTCACAGAGCAGGTTATGCTATGTAGAATTTGCAGCATTACTGACGTGCCGGCCATGTCAATGTAGTTTGATTTTTGAAAACTCGAATGGTATCTCGTTTGTGACAACCTGTCGTCGACAGGTTGTCAGAAACGAGATTTCATTCTATGACACTGAGTAGCTTGAATAGTGGGGTACTCGAGAACAATAACTGTGCCTTGTTAATGCGAATTGCTTATGATAACCTGATCAACGCACACTAAGATGTATTTTGACATCGGTCAGCAATCGAACTTTCCAGCACGTGCAGGTGCGCGTCCTCACTAAATTCAAGCACAAGTGGTTTCTCTTTGTTCCTTTTACTGTCTATCGATATGCAGAAGGCCACGTGGGCGTTGTGGAATGCTCTAATGCGCTAATAAATTTGGCGAAAAAGGCCGTCGAAGGTAATACCTGCGTCACACGATCACATTGGAAGGCCTTCGAGTCGATGACCTTCGAAAAGCTCGCAAGTCTCTCCACTCAAAATAAGTTCTAGGGCTGCTACACGGCAGTTTTGAACAGCCTATGAGTCGCCAAGTGATTTCGCAACAACATGGCGGCAGCCAAAGCGCCCGCTTCAATTCTAATTCGCATTAGTTGCTTTATATTCGAACCGACGGCAAGAAACAAACTTTAAATTCAGCCTTCTCTTAATCCCATGTACCAAAAGGGACAATGATGCGCGACGTTTTGCAGTCGTTTTTCAGAAAATTTGCCGATTTTGACGCTGCTAAGCCTAAGTGCCTAGCGTGAGCCCCAAAAGTTGGTTCGATTCGTACAGACCAGATGGCACGACAGGCGGCGTTTCCTGCCACCCGGACAGCATTTTTTTTTATAGCAGTGACGACGTATTCTTTCTAGAACTAATGCAACAAAGTGAAAACTGTGGGCTCTCGGCACTTTTTCCATTGTTTTTCACCCGTGTATGATTCTACTTATGGATACAACGACATTAATAGAACCGTGACCTCCGAAACCAGCGCGCGCGGGAGCTGCCGGTGCGCAAAGTCTTGGAGTTCGCACCGTTTCCGCTTCCGTCGCTCAAAGGCCTTTGAAACCTCGAAGGAGTTGTAGGGTGTTCCGTTGACTCGTTAGACTATCCACTCCATGGACATCGAAACCGCCCCAGCAGCAGCTGAAACTTGACCTTTGAGTCGATGGACTATCAGTTCGAAGGCCTTCGAAACGCCCGTGCGAAACCGGAATAAGGCTATAGTCCTGGGTTTTTAGCGAAATTTTGCCACGACCAGAAATCCAATAAAAGCGTTTTCTCGTATCGCTTAACACCCTTCTACTTATTACATGTGTTCCTGGTTAATAATACGGTGCTAATCAATTTGGCGAAAACGGCCGTCGGAGGTAAATCTATAGCCTCGGGTTTTTAGTGAAATTTCTTCTCGACCAGACGTCGGAAGAAAAGCGTTTTCTCGTATCGCATCAGATCCTTCTAGTTATTACAATTGTTCCTGTTAATAATACGGTGCTAATAAATGTGGCAAAACTGGCAATATGAGATAAGTCTATAGTCTTGGGCTCTTAGTGAAATTACGCCTACCAGAAATCGTAATGAAGGCTTTCTTTCGTATCGCATAACATGCTTCTACTTATTACATGTGTTCCTGGTTAATAGTACGGTGCTAATAAATTTGGCGAAAACGGCCGTCGGAGGTAAGCCTATATAGCCTTGGGTTTTTACTGAGATTTCCTCTCTACTTGAAATGTGAATAAAAGCGTTTTCTCACATCACATATAATTCTTCTACACATTACGCTTGTTGCGGATTAATGATACGGTACTTTTAATTTTGCCGAAAATGGGCGTCGAAGGTAAGTCTTGGGTTTTTAGTGGTATTTCCTCTCGATGAGATATGTGAATAAAAGCGTCTTCTCGCATTGCATCTCATTCTTCTACACATTACGCGTGTTCCTTAATAATAATACTTTTCTAATTATTTACCCGAAAATGGCCATCGATGGAAGTCTGTAGTCTTGGGTTTTTAGTGAAATTTCGTCTCGACCAGAAATCTGAAGGAGAGCGTTTTCTCGCATCGCATATCACTCTTCTACACACTACGCGAATTCATGATTGGATGCTAATTATTTTTCCGAAAATGACCATCGAAGGTATGTCTATAGCCTTGGGTTTATAGTGAAATTTTGCCTCGACCAGAAATCTGAATAAAAGCGTTTTCTCGCATCGCATATCATTATTCTACACATTACGCGAGTTCCTGATTAAGAATACGATGCTAATTATTTTGCGGAAACTGGTCATCGTAGGTAAGTCTATAGCCTTGGGTTGTTAAGGAAGTTTCGTCTCGACCACAAATGTGGATAAAAGCGTTCTGTCGTATGGCATGACATCCTTCTACATATTACATGTGTTACTGGTTAATAATACCGGTGCTAATAATTTTGGCGAAAACGGCCGTCGGAGGTAAGTCAATAGCCTTGGGTTTTAGTGAAATTTGGTTTCGACTAGAAATGTGAATAAAAGCGTTTTCTCACATCGCATATCATTCTTCTACGCATTACGATGTTGCTGATTAATAACACGGTGCTACTAATTTTGCCGCAAATGGCCATTGGAGGTAAGTCTATAGTCTTGGGTTTTTAGTGATATTTCGTCTCAACCAGAAATGTGAATAAAAACGTCTTCTCGCATTGCATATCATTCTTCTACACATTACGCGTGTTCCTGATTAATAATACGGCGCTAATAATTTTGCCGAAAATGGCCATTGGAGGTAAGCCTTGGGTTTCTAGTGAAATTTCCTCTCGATCTGAAATAGGAGTAAAAGCGTTTTCTCGCACCGCATATCGTTCTTCTACACATTACGCGTGTTCTTGATTAATAATACGGTGCTAATAATTTTGCCGCAAATGGCCATCGAAGGTAAGTCTTTGGTATTTAGGGAAATTTCGTGTCGACCAGAAATGTGAATAAAAGCGTTTTCTCTTGTAGCATAACATCCTTCTACATATTTGAATTTTGAATTTGAATTTGAACTTTATTCTGACAGTCAATTGTCTGGGATGAGGGGGCTAAAGGCAGATGCAACTGCCTGACAAAAGCCCCCCTACCCATACATTGCTCAGGGGAGGAAAGCCGCGGTGCATTTTCAAATACAGGTAACAAGGAAAGGTCAAAACAAAGGCAAACAGGAGATTAAAAACAATGACCAAAATAGTTACTTTCGGTACACACTAATAATAATGCGTGACATGGTAATGTTTATACGAGCCCTGATGATGATCAATGTTACAAAACAGTATAAAACAAAATAAGAGGAAAAAAATCAAGAGACGGCAAATGCACAATATAATGGGAATACTAGGAGCTAAACAAAAGCTAATCTTTGACTTTTTTTCTGGAGGCTGTTTGTCGAATAGTTGTCCTGAATCGTATTGGCGATTTCTCGATTATTATTTAGAAAATGTGGCATTAAATAGGCGAGTGTCTGAGTACCATATTTAGTTCGGAACATAGGGGTTCTGAGTCGATTTTGCCTCAGATGATATTGTGAATGGGCGGATAACGATGATGAGCACAGTATTTCGATGTCATGCAAAATTTGCCTATGCGTATGCATAGCAAGTCTTAGTTGGAATAGTTGATCTATTCTGAGTATATTAAGCTTAGAAAAGGATGGCGCTGTGTGGTCATTTCGTTTAAGATTTTCGATGCAACGCACAGCTCGTTTTTGTAAAATTAATAATCTATCAAAATTTGTTTGAGTAGTAGTACCCCAGAATAGGTTTCTCGCATCGGATAAGCGTTTTCTCGCATTGGATAATATTCTTCTACACACTGCGCGTGTTCCTGATTAATAATATGGTGCTAATTATTTTCGGAAAATGGCCATCGAAGGTAAGTCTATAGTCATGGGTTTTTCGCAAAATTTCCTCTCGACCAGAAATGTGAATAAAAGCGTTTTCTCGCATCGGATAACATTCTTCTACACACTGCACGTGTTCCTGATTAATAATACGGTGCTAATTATTTTCCGAAAATGGCCATCGAAGGTAAGTCTATAGTCATTTGGGTTTTTCGCAAAATTTCGTCTCGACCAGGAAATGTGAATAAAAGCGTTTTCTCGCATCGGAGAACATTCTTCTACACACTGCACGTGTTCCTGATTAATAATACGGTGCTAATTATTTCCGAAAATGGCCATCGAAGGTAAGTCTATAGTCTTGGGTTTTTAGCAAAATTTCGTCTCGACCAGAAATGTGAATAAAAGCGTTTTCTCGCATCGGATAACATTCTTCTACACACTGCCCGTGTTCCTGATTAATAATACGGTGCTAATTATTTTCCGAAAATGGCCATCGAAGGTAAGTCTATAGTCTTGGGTTTTTAGCAAAATTTCGTCTCGACCAGAAATGTGAATAAAAGCGTTTTCTCGCATCGGAGAACATTCTTCTACACACTGCGCGTGTTCCTGATTAATAATACGGTGCTAATTATTTTCCGAAAATGGACCATCGAAGGTAAGTCTATAGTCTTGGGTTTTTAGCAAAAGTTCGTCTCGACCAGAAATGTGAATAAAAGCGTTTTCTCGCATCGGAGAACATTCTTCTACACACTGCCCGTGTTCCTGATTAATAATACGGTGCTAATTATTTTCCGAAAATGGCCATCGAAGGTAAGTCTATAGTCTTGGGTTTTTAGCAAAATTTCGTCTCGACCAGAAACGTGAATAAAAGCGTTTTCCTCGCATCGGAGAACATTCTTCTACACACTGCGCGTGTTCCTGATTAATAATACGGTGCTAATTATTTTCCGAAAACGGACCATCGAAGGTAAGGCTATAGTCTTGGGTTTTTAGCAAAATTTCGTCTCGACCAGAAATGTGAATAAAAGCGTTTTCCTCGCATCGGAGAACATTCTTCTACACACTGCCGTGTTCCTGATTAATAATACGGTGCTAATTATTTTCCGAAAATGCCATCGAAGGTAAGTCTATAGTCTTGGGTTTTAGCAAAATTTCGTCTCGACCAGAAATGTGAATAAAAGCGTTTTCTCGCATCGGATAACATTCTTCTACACACTGCACGTGTTCCTGATTAATAATACGGTGCTAATTATTTTCCGAAAATGGCCATCGAAGCGTAAGTCTATAGTCTTGGGTTTTTAGCAAAAGTTCGTCTCGACCAGAAATGTGAATAAAAGCGTTTTCTCGCATCGGATAACATTCTTCTACACACTGCGCGTGTTCCTGATTAATAATACGAGGCTAATTATTTTCCGAAAACGGCCGTCGAAGGTAAGTCTATAGTCTTGGGTTTTTAGCAAAATTTCGTCTCGACCAGAAATGTGAATAAAAGCGTTTTCTCGCATCGGATAATATTCTTCTACACACTGCGCGTGTTCCTGATTAATAATACGGTGCTAATTATTTTCCGAAAATGGCCATCGAAGGTAAGTCTATAGTCTTGGGTTTTTAGCAAAATTTCGTCTCGACCAGAAATGTGAATAAAAGCGTTTTCTCGCATCGGATAACATTCTTCTACACACTGCACGTGTTCCTGATTAATAATACGGTGCTAATTATTTTCCGAAAATGGCCATCGAAGGTAAGTCTATAGTCTTGGGTTTTAGCAAATTTCGTCTCGACCAGAAAATGTGAATAAAAGCGTTTTCTCGCATCGGATACATTCTTCTACACACTGCGCGTGTTCCTGATTAATAATACGGTGCTAATTATTTTCCGAAAACGGCCATCGAAGGTAAGTCTATAGTCTTGGGTTTTTAGCAAAATTTCGTCTCGACCAGAAATGTGAATAAAAGCGTTTTCTCGCATCGGATAACATTCTTCTACACACTGCACGTGTTCCTGATTAATAATACGGTGCTAATTATTTTCCGAAAATGGCCATCGAAGGTAAGTCTATAGTCTTGGGTTTTTAGCAAAATTTCGTCTCGACCAGAAATGTGAATAAAAGCGTTTTCTCGCATCGGATAACATTCTTCTACACACTGCGCGTGTTCCTGATTAATAATACGGTGCTAATTATTTTCCGAAAACGACCATCGAAGGTAAGGCTATAGTCTTGGGTTTTTAGCAAAAGTTCGTCTCGACCAGAAATGTGAATAAAAGCGTTTTCTCGCATCGGAGAACATTCTTCTACACACTGCCCGTGTTCCTGATTAATAATACGGTGCTAATTATTTTCCGAAAATGGCCATCGAAGGTAAGTCTATAGTCTTGGGTTTTTAGCAAAATTTCGTCTCGACCAGAAATGTGAATAAAAGCGTTTCTCGCATCGGATAACATTCTTCTACACACTGCGCGTGTTCCTGATTAATAATACGGTGCTAATATTTTCCGAAAATGGCCAGCGAAGGTAATCTAGTAGTCTTGGGTTTTTAGCAAAAGTTCGTCTCTGACCAGAAATGTGAATAAAAGCGTTTTCTCGCATCGAGAACATTCTTCTACACACTGCACGTGTTCCTGATTAATATACGGTGCTAATTATTTTCCGAAAATGGCCATCGAAGGTAAGTCTATGTCTTGGGTTTTAGCAAATTTCGTCTCGACCAGAAAAGTGAATAAAAAGCGTTTTCTCGCATCGGATAACATTCTTCTACAACTGTGCGTGTGCCTGATTAATAATACGGTGCTAATTATTTTCCGAAAATGGCCATCGAAGGTAAGTCTATTAGTCTTGGGTTTTTAGCAAAAATTTCGTCTCGACCGAAAAGTGAATAAAAGCGTTTCTCGCATCGGATAACATTCTTCTACACACTGCGCAGTGTTCCGGATTAATAATACGGTGCTAATTATTTCCG
>CM023488.1:75177971-75208794 GCA_013339685.2 Hyalomma asiaticum | reverse complement strand
AACTGTTAGCCTTTGTAGCGTTTTAATAAACTAATCGGTAGTTCTGGTGCTTTTACTTAGTTCTGATCACTTTAATGAATTCGTGATGTGCTGTACATTAGTTGTTAATTATGGCTGCTCTGAACGTATGTTGGTGTGAGGAATTTTAATATGGCTATTTTGTGCGTTTACCGCAGAGTTAAATAACGCAGGACTGTTTTCTTTTTGTCTTCGTGGCATTAGGAATCAGCATTAATTGCCTGTTCAATTCATATATATATATATATATATATATTATATATATATAAATGGCCCACACTCCACAAGCATGGTTCACAAGACATTTTTATACAACAAAATGGGGCTGTCCAGTAAAGTGGACGGTATGCGGTGCGTTAAGATGGTTGGTTATTCGTGTGTAGCCCTTTGGTCGCGTGTCAATGAAACTATAGTTTTTATTAGAAACAAACTGGGCATCAAGGAACATAATAGATCCGGGTTAGACCAATGTTACCGTCGCTCAGCATCACAAGCACGCACGTACGCACACACGTAAGCATGTTCAGCGCACGTTCGCGTGAGCACGTGTATGAGAAGCCTTTCGTTTCTTTGCCGAAGGCATGGGGCTGCTGACGCTAAGGCGCGGCCCGTTCAGTTCACCTAAAATACCTTGAAGAGATTGATTCACAGAGTGTCTTACAAGTATGGACAACCACGGCCATAACCCCGTTGTCAGAACCAATGCGGGGAGAGACGATGGTAAAGCACTCGTTGACAGTGTTTTAGTTCGGAAGGAGCCTTGGCGGCGGGATCCTTAGGGACGAAAGGAACTTCGCTGTTGCATGCAGCTCCTCCCGCGTTGCCGTACACTCATACAGGGCTGGCTGAAAGCTCGAAACTACTTGTCCAGCGGCCATAGTAAGCGCCCACCGCTAAAGGAGTAGAGGGATACCCTGACGTCGTGCAGTCGCAGTAAGGAACAGGAATCCTCACCCTCGGCGAATCATCAACACCACCATAGAATGGCGTTTTCGCGCGTGATTTTCTATGAGAGAGTGATACTGGCGGCAGGAAAACGGGGAAATCAGGGACGGCTTGTTGTCCTGCCTATCCGCCTTGCATGATGTGCTGCGTACGTGCGATAGTCATGGTGGGGAACGTGTATAGAAGGAACGCCGTTCCCTTTGCCGTTCCTTCGTAAATGTAACGTGTTACCGTTACAGTTCCACCAGCCCTAAAAGCAACTATGGAATGGCCACTTATGTGTGCAGACCGGTTCCGCTTTCATGTTATACCGATTCCTATATCAAATACCTTATCTACTCCACAAAAATAGCTATGTCCGTGAACTTTTGGAAGAACGTAATACTAAAAACAGTGTGAAGAAAAAGGTTAAGATGTACTTCCTTACTTGTAAGGAGCCATAATTGTATTATTTATTATAGATATTTCTTTTGTGTCTTTCGTACTTTTGTATATTTGATGAAATTTGCTTATTTTCTTTCTTTTCATATGTATTTCTTTATGGTACTTAAATGAGTAATTCTGTCAGAAATTTCTCTTGGTTACAGTGTTTTATTTATTTATATATATATATATATATATATATATATATATATATATATATATAATCTTTCTACTGCAAATTGGTGATGACTGTAATGCGTTATTTTAAAACGTATGTTTCGACATCTGTTATACTTTTTGAATTTGAATTATGTGTCCCCTCATTCAAAAGAACAATGAAATTTGTATCTTTGTTCCACCTCACCTGAGCAAATGTATGGGTGGAGGGACCTTAGTCAGGCAGAGGTAATCTGCCTTTAGTCCCTTCAACCTAGGCAATCTCTGCTTTGTCTGAATAAACAGTGAATTGAATTGAATTGAATTGAATTGCTCACCTATCCCGTAGACCCACTGCAAGGCCGGCCTTGTGCAGAAACATTCGACCTGAGTGCCGTGTTATGGCTCTCCATCATTGGCCGAATGTGCTTGGCGGCATGCGCAGTAAGCTGGCCCTAAGGACTCTTGTTACTGTTCGTTAGAACGGGGCGCCCACAAGCCTCGTTTTGAAGGGAATGCAGTCACGCGCTGTCAGAAATAAGCTTGGTTTTGGTGAAACCGCGAGGCAACAAAGCCCCTCCCTTGTCCTTCGAGGATTCGGCAGCTCCAGCACAGCCACACCGCCAGTATCGCTCTCTCGCTGTCTGGACGCCGTGGCGTGGCATCAGGTGGGATTGCGCTAGCAGTAGTAACGAAGTCCTCAATATCACCTTACATTATTTATTTATTTATTTATTTATTTATTTATTTATTTATTTATTTATTTATTTATTTACTTATTTATTTATTACATACTGCATTCCCGAGGGTCCAAGCAAGTGGGCGGTTTCAATAATAAAACGCTACGCAGTCGACAATAAAAACCGTTTTCAGGCTCGCATAAAAGCATTGTATGAGGTATAATAGAAAGCTAGATAACAAGACACGAAAACAAAAAAACAGAGAAACGTCGGAATAACGAGATGCTTTCCACGAATATTGTAAGAACATGTGTCACAACCAACTTGAAATACAATATTCGCTTGAGAAACTGTTTCCAGGTAAACAAACGACTGGCGTAAAGGTCGCCCGAGAGCTAAACAAAGTACTTGTGCTAGGACATCAACGAAAGGGAGGGCCTGCACTCGCACCCAGGCGGAAAACCCGAAGGAGGCGGGACTCCACGGGCAGCCGTCGCGGCTGGGCGCTGGTAGGTGTCGTCGCCGAAGCGTTTCCTCGTTGGCGGTGCGCCTCCCGCGATTTCCCGCTAGTTTGGTCGGGTCATTAGGAGAGGCTGAGAGGCGCTCCGTCGCGGTGCCTTAGGGCCAATGAACTATAGCACTTTCTTGCGACCCCAAGCGGCGAAAGGTCACCTCAGGTGAATGAACTTGCAAGTGCCAATAAAAGCAGTGCCGCGAACCTTTGCACTCCTAAACACCCACCCGTACGGCACCTGCACGCTTAGTGCCCCGTAACCGAAATATCTTATTCTTCTGAGTTTATTCTTCTGCGCCGCGTACTTCGGATCCGAGGTAAGCATTCGAATAAACGTCATTTGTGGGATAGACCTGAGATTAAAACGTCTAGCATAAACTCGGTGATTGTTGGTCGACTCTGCTCGGTACACGAAACTCGACAATGACCTTGTACTAAACCCCTGTACCTTTCTACTAAACTCATATTTCCTTTTTTTTATTCGCAATCACGTCTCCTCTCTTTCTGTCTCTCGTTTCACTTTCTATATTTTGGGTTTTGTTGCTTTCTCAAATCACCTACCGTGGCTGTATTGCCCTTCTATCTGTAGGTCTCATCAAATGTTAGGGTATTTCTGATCTTGTAATGCTTTCATATACGCTATTGCCGACATCCATACACAAAAATCAAAATTACACCATCGGCATAGTTTTACACTTCTTTATTGCATTTTTATTGCATGTGGAGTTTCCACGGTGTTTTGAAACTCAATTTCCACCAGGCCTCCCTCTCGCACAAAATTGTGTGACTGTCTGTCACTGAAAACTACTGCCTAGAATTAACTTATCTCCCTAACGCACAACAAATCATCAGCTTTTCAACGCTAATTCCAAAGAAACCCCGAAAAACAGTGTTGAGAGTAACAAAAAAATCTGGCTGATCGCTCTGACAGAGGAAACGGTAAACACGAAAGCGAAATTATTCTTTGCATATGCACTTGAGTGTTTATTGTACATCAAGTTGAACTTGCTATTGGTGTTTCTCTGGTACGGCACTGTTTGACGTGGATGAACCCACTTCCGCACATCGCCTCTATGATATCCATGACCAATTCGATCTTGTAACTGGAGTAGCTACGTAATAACTTGACACAGCCGATAGTAAATGCCGCGCGACAAAGGCATCAATCATGTTTACTTGCGCCACACTGACTTGTCAACTTGGTTGCCGTACTTGGGCGCCTAACGCAGCAGTTTTCTTGTTGCCATCACGCTCATGCTTGAACCTGTACGAACGCGCATCCTGATATCGCTTTATTCCTCGATGTGGTCGTCCGCCTCAGCGCGCGTTCATCGAAGTGCACTTTGGAACGCGCCTGAAATAGTGCCGCCTTCTAGGAGAGGCGAAGTGAAGCTCTGCACTTCGCTTCTCCTAGATGGCGGCACCATTCCAGGCAAAGTGCGCCTCGATCCGCATGCACTTAGCCGCACCAGAACATCAAGGAGGAAAGAATGAAGCGAGATAAGAAGGAACATAAGGCGGGTTCGTACAATGTCGACCATTAGCGGCGATAGCTAGTAGTAGAGCACCGGCCACCTTTCTTCGCGGAGCAGGCGGCTATGAGCTCCATGTCCAGTGCATCAACAGGAACCATATGTTTTACTGCGTCACATCCGTTACGAAGTGACGTGTGGGGTCGTGGTAGATCCCGCCATAAATACTTCCGTGCTAAAGAAATGAAATGATTAAGCTCTGTAAGCGTGGATTACCAGAGAATTAGTTTAGCACAAGACGGACGCAAAGAGTGTGCCGCGACATCATAGCGGTGGCACTGCCATTGCGAAAGCACGTTATCCTGGGTCTGCTCGCCAAGCTCCCCCACCCCCATAGCACTGCAACTACATCCTCTGCTTCGCGATATTCGTGGATTTCACTTTTTTATCAGTAGCATTCACAGCAAAACACAAAGCGCAAAAGTCCGCCTAAAAAAGCCCTCACACAATTCGCCCGAAATTCGGCTTCAGTCTTAAACATAAGTGATTTGCTGGGACATCATAGGCCAGGGGCGTATCGGCTACTAATGACAGAATATGGTAGCCGTGGGCTCGTTTTATTGTTTTATTAATGGCATGGCGTTTCCTCGAGATGCCAAAGGCCCGCGTGTACCTTGAATAAATAGGCCGCCGACCTATGGCGGAGATTGCGCTTGCCTCCAATAAATGTTCATAAGGGAAATTTAGCGCGTCCGGTCAACGGCATTACGAGAAGCAATCTGCGTGTAGCGCAATACAAGATGTGAACAGCGCATGCGTGTACCTTACCTATAATACGTCGAGTGCTCGGTATTCCTCGGGAACATGGCCGTCTGCTCAAAGAATTTGGCTTCCACTTTATCAGGTAGTCGTCCTGCGCTTGTAGCCCCTTTGTTGCCAGCATACGGTTGTATTTGCCTTATATTTAAAGGGTCCCTGAAACGTTTTTTTGGGATTGCGTCACTGATTAGGCAACACAATTGTGAAATCATTCACACCATAAATAAAGCGAAGCACCATGCGCTAAGGCAGCGATGGGCTTATTTCTGTCGCCTTCCTCCTTACCACTGATGTTCCTCCTCAACTCGATCTGCTGCGAATTGCGCGCTAGCGACGACCGCGCATCCCGCGTCAGCCGCTCTGCCGAGCCTCCCGTAGCGACATAGCGCCCCGATATGCTCACTGAGGTCGCCCGCCTCGGCAGTTCTAGCCTCTGTAATAGAGCGCCGGCGACTCGTGTGTATGCCGCCAGATGCCGCGACGATACCGTTGCCTGTAGAGTTACTGTATATTTATGCTAGCATAAAGAGTTGCGCGTCTGTTTTCCAAACGCCGCCAGCTGCGATGATGATGATGATGAAAAAACTTTTATTTTAGAGGAGAGAGGTACGGGGCCAAAGCATGACCCCGCTACATGGTCGGCGTCCCTAGTCCGGGACACCGCATGACGAGGCCCCGTCTCGCGCCCGTCGCACCAGAGCCCGTTGTGACTCTAGCGACGAGCTGTTGAGGAGGGCAGTCTCCCATGCCTCTCGGGTAGGGGAAGGGGGTAGGTGGGGATTTTTCGTGCATGCCCACACCATGTGGAAGATATCGCAGGTCTCCCCACAGTGTGGGCACCGCCCATCTGAGTTCGCATCGAAGTGCTTTAAGATTGCAGGACAGAGTAGAGTACCTGTCTGCAGGCGCCTTAGTGTTCGCTCTTCCGCCTTACTCAGCCCCTTTGCAGGAGCCGGGAAAAGGCGGTGAGTGTCGCGATAATATGTTAGAATTTCTTTGAACCGCAGCAGCGGTGTATTGGCCTCCGAGTCATAAGAGCCAGGGTGAGGAGCCCGGTGGGTAAGCGCTCGGGCGGCCGCGTCAGCGGCCTCATTACCTCGCAAGCCCTGATGTCCTGGAGCCCATAGATGCGTTTCGGGGCTGGATCAGCGAGAGCCCGTTTTAAAATTTGGCTGGCTAAGGGGGATATCTCCCCTGCCAAGTAATGAGCACATGCTTTCCAGGAGTCCGTGATAATTACTTTCGAATTGGGATCCGCCGCAGCAAGCGCTTTAGCGACTTCCTCAGCGCGCTCTGGATTTTGTGCTCGGAAGGAGAGCCCATTGACATGCTTTTCCCGGTGAACTACACAGGCCGTGTAAAATCCCGTGGGCGAAGGTCCTGCAATATCTACGTAGAATACACCAGGTCGGGAGCCGTGTTGCCTCTCAAGCGTCCGAGCTCGCGCCTGCCTTCTGCCTTCGTGCGTTTGCCTATCCATGTTACTGGGCAGTGGTGAGACCGAGAGCATATGCCGCCACAGTTCCGGAACACGCTCCGCCTCCTCTGCAGTGCAAGTGTGTTGGATATGCAAGCGGTTCAGCAGGCGGCGCCCGGGAGCCGTCTGCACAAGCCGCGTATATTGGTTCATAAGGTGGGCCTCCCGCAACTCCTGGTAGGAGTTGAGCACACCTAACGCCCTGAGTTTGGCGTTGGAAGTGGCCACCGGGAGATCCAGAGCCCGTTTAGTAGCCTTACGGATGATGGCATCTATTCTTTCGTTTTCTTGCTTGGTAGTGCGAAGGTATGGGACGGCGTAGAGGACCCGGCTAGTCACGAAGGCATGGGCGAGCTGAAGCGCGTCCCTGCCCCGCAGACCACCCCGCTTGTTGGAAACGCGGTGGATCATGCGCCCTACCTGTTCGCCCACCCTCTTGAGTTTTGCAATAGTGGAGTCCGGTCTGAGCCTGTGGTGAATGAACAGGCCCAGAATCCGCAGCTCTTCCACCTCTCTGATGGGAATCCCAGAGAGGGAGATGTGTATGGCTGACTTATCTCTCGGCGTCGCTCTAACGTGCAGAAGCTCTGATTTGGTTGGAGCACATTGGAGTCCACAATCGTTGGCATACGCCTCAACTATGGATGCGGCCCGCTGAAGGCGTTCCTGCATTTCACCAAGGCTCCCTTCAGTGGTCCAGATTGTAATGTCATCGGCATATACTGCGTGTTCCGTGCCTTCCACCCTGGCCAATTCGCTTGGAAGGTGCATCATACCAATGTTGAACAGGAGCGGTGATAACACCGCTCCCTGAGGGGTACCCCGTGTTCCCATATGTACGGGCCATATTCCTCGTCTTCGATCCGAAGAAGGGCTTGGCGTTTAGAGAGGAAATCTCTGACATATGCAAAGGTGTTAGCCCCGCAATCGGTGGAACTCAAGTTAGCCAGGATGCTGCCGTGTTTAACATTGTCAAAAGCCCCCTTCAGGTCAAGGGCGAGGATGGCTTTGTCATTGTGTTGCATAGTTGTGGGCTGTATGACGTCCCTATGCAGCTGGAGAAGGACGTCCTGTGCAGACATGTGTGGGCGAAACCCAAACATGGTGTCTGCAAAGAAGCCCTTGCCCTCAAGGTATGGGGAGAGGCGATCCCGTACCATCGTCTCCATAAGCTTGCCCGTGCACGAGGTCAGTGATATGGGCCTCAGATTTTCCGTATTCACGGCCTTGCCTGCTTTAGGGATAAATGTCACAAGTGATGTTTTCCATTCGGAAGGGAGCGCAAGGCCGTCCCAGATCTGGTTCATGTATTCCAATAAATGTAGAGGTACGCTGTGTCAGGGAGGTTTGCCAACAGCTTCACTGTTATGCGGTCCAGCCCCGGAGCCGTACCCCTGCGCATTTTAGCTAACGCAGCTCTAAGGTCATGCAACTCAAAATGGGCATCGAGTTGGTGATTAGGCTTACCAGAGTACGTGTACTCCGGCCCAGCCGGGTCCTCCGTACGACAGAGATATCTATCGCAGAGAACATCCGCAAGCTGTGCCGAAGTGCCTTGGTACCCTTGCAGAGCTCGCCGGAGCTGCTTCTGCGTCTCCCCTCTCGTTTGAGAGGGGTCTATGAGACTGCGAAAGAGACGCCATGTCGCCTTCGAGCTCATCTGACGAGCTGCAGCGTCGCAGCGGGCTATCCAGTTTGAATCTGAGAGGTGGGCAGCGTACGCTGCAGCCTGTTCCGTGAGGTGGGCTATGCGGATACGTAATTTGCGATTCGTCTTCTGTTTTTTCCATCGTTTTGTTAAGCTTCGGCGCCCCTTCCACAAGTGTAGGAGGTGAGTGTCAACTGCGGGGATCTCCTCGTTGGTTTGAACGGTAGTACCAAATTTTTTTCTGAATGTTGCTTTTGTGTTTCGCCCATTCTGCATAGCCTCCAGAAAATAGTACGGGAGGAAGAGTCTCATTGCGAAACTGGGTCCAATCGGTCAGCTTGGCTTGACCGCATTTTTTACGAGCTGACTTTTCCATGAGTGCGATCCGGAGAAGGCAGTGATCACTGCCTAGAGAATCGCCCAAGTTCTCCCAGGTAGCATCCTTAGCATTTTTTACGAGAGAGAGGTCCGGACAAGTGTCACGGGTTACCGAGTTCCCCACACGAGTGGGGTGCACCGGATCCGTGAGTAGCGTGAGGCGAAGGGTGGAGATAAGCTCCGCCAGCTTACGTCCTCTGGCCTTCTCGTAGTGATAGCCCCAGTGAAGGCTGGGAGCATTGAAGTCTCCAACGATCACTAAGGGATCCTTGTCTGCCAACTTGATCGCCCGAAGGAAGATTTGACTAAAAGTTACGCGCGGCTTATGCGGGGGGCTGTATATATTTAGGATATGTATTGACGGGTCGCGACGTCTGAGAGGCAGTACTCTGACCATTGTGTACTCTTGTTCAGTACTCAAGTTTAAATCGACCTGAATCGCGGTATATGCCTTGTTCAGCAGAATGCATGACGAGGCCCACCCCTGGAAAGTGCTGTATCCAGAGAATTTAGCGTCCATACCGGGCTCCTGCAAAGCAATCAGGGCCGGCATGTCTCCGAGGGACTGCAAGTAGAGCTTGAGGTGCGACCGCTTTTTCCAGGCTTTAAAACCCCTGCAGTTCCATTGGATCATCTCAATTTTTTGTAGATTTTTATCTTTTTTGTTAGATCGGCTAGCCATCTTTTAGTATTTATTTATGGTGCAGGGGACCGGTCCGGGCCTGGAGCCGGTGCGGCCGCTGTAAGAAGCCGCGCCGGCCCACCGGGAACTGACCCCGAAAAGCTTTCTTCTGCTGCCTGACGAGAGGCTGGCTTGCGTTTAAGCTGTGGAGGGTCGCACTGAGTGGTGTTTTTAATTTGGGTGCTAACCCAGGGCTGCACGGCTTTAAGGACCGAGTTAGAGACCTGGGCCACAATGTCGGGAAGTGCTTGTGTTAAGGCTGCCATGAACATGTCCTGAAAGGACTCCCGGACTGCCGACATCATTTGAGTGGGGAGGGCTGCTACGCGCGCCTCTAATTGCTCGGTTTTACGCTCTAGGGATTCGAGGCGACCGATGGGGCCGGTAATGGAAGCTGTTCCAACTACTGTGCCCTCGTCCTGCCGCGAGACGCTAGTGAGGCGGGATGTGGAAGAGCCGTCATCCCCGTCGTCTGCCTCGGCTTCCTGCACTGGCTCTGATGACCCGGCCTGCTTGGCTTCTAATTCCTGAATTTTGCGCGCAAGAATTTGATTCTGGCGCCTGAGCTCCCCTATCTGCTGCTGCAGGGCGGTTTCGGTAGGGGAGGGAGAAGGGGAGGGTCCGGAGACTGCCCCACGCCAACAGCTCACCTGTGTTTGGACGGGTGTCAAGGGCGGGAAGTCCTTGACCAGGACAGGGGGCTCCGATGGGGTCCCAGGCTTTACATTGGTGGAGTGCCCGATGTGGGTCTTCTTGGGTTCAGGCTTATTAGACTTGGCGGCCGGTGCTTTCTTGGGGACGGTCTTGGCAGTCGGAGCCTGTTTGTGCCCCCCCCCCCCGTTGTCTTCGGCTTGGATCCGCGTGGTGATCCTGGTTTGACCGGCTGCCGGAACCGCCCAGCACAACCGGGCGCTCCAGTCTTGTGGCCGCCGCCGCAGAGGAGGCAGCTCGGAATGCATTGGTGTTCCGTTGGGCCGTCAGGAGTAGCAGGTACCTGAACGCCGCAGCTTGTGCAGCGACCAGGCTGCGGTCGCGGCCAAGTATCTGCTCGATGGCCCACTGTGCCACAGAGTGGGCATGCAGGCACTGTCTTCTTATACAGGCGAACGGGGAGCCGCTCGCAGTTGTATAACACCGTCCGTGGCACCTTGGTCCCCGCGAAAGTGATCACAGCAACCGGGGTGTCCCCCAGCTTGCGCACAGACACTACATTTGGTTCAGCACTGAGTTTGCTTCTCACAGTTTCGGATGTCGTCTTGAGAGACATGCACGACGCCCCGACAGAACTCACCGGAGAGTTTGGGATGTCCCCGGAAGGGTAGCTGGCGGCCCCCGACCGGCAGCGTAATGTCCCGGAGTAGTCTCTCGGCGGCGTCCACTGATTTGAGCGTGCATACAAGCACGTTTTGATCCCAGATGGGCCACACCGCAAGTCCCACACTTGCGTCGGCTCCGAGGATGCTGCGGACTGCAGCGCCGGCTTGTCCAGGACCAAACGTGGCCTTGAGGTCGAGCGTCTCACGCGGTTTCAGCACCACTATGATATCGTCTTTTTCAATGCGCGGCGTGTTCTTCGGCCGCCACTGGAGTTTCTTGGCACGCTGCGAGGTGACGCTCGGCGCGTTCATGCCCTGTGCTTGCCGAGGGCGAGACGCTTCGTGTTGTTTGGCTGCAGGAGTCCTGGCGTCTCTCGAGGCCACTGCTGCGTTCTTCCTTCCGCGCCAGACGCGGATCATATCCTTGAGGTGTTCTTCCTCTGTTGGTAGAGGTGTCTTGTTTTGAGTGGTATCCATGTGTACGATCTGTACGGACTCCGGATCGTAGCCGGTTACTTGATTTGGAGCCGCCATAGGCGGGGGAACCCCGGGCAGGGCCAGCGCGGCCCCTACCGCAGTTAGGCTTAACTCCGCGATGGCTTGGCGAGAGCTTCAAGTGACCGAAAAAGAGTCAAAAGGCGGCCCACCTTGACAAGACGTGATGTCTACGGTTGCCGCTGACGTTCTTGGAGACGATGGTAGAAGGCTTGCAGGAGAACGAGTTGATCTGACGCAAATAAATGCGATATTTCACGGAGCCAACGTGGTATGCGACCACTCCCGTCGCTCGACGCCAGCGCCCCCCCCCCCCCCCCGCCACAGCTGCGAAGCAACCGAGCGTTGCAGAGAAGGTGACGTTCAGGCCAATTTTTGTGCTTCTCGGCGCCGCCGCTGCAGCGAACTCAAGTTCAAAGCGAATCCAGCGGAACTTTGCCTGCGTTCGAGCGCGTTCCGAGCGTTGATTTCAAGACGCGCATGTTGCGGGACAACTCGAAGTGCTGAGAAAGGGTTATTTTTCAGCTACGTTTTCACAGTGGCTATAGATTAGTCCTGCAGCATTTCTGTCGGAACGCAAAATGACCGGTTGTATATGTATATGTATTTATGCGCCGCGTGTTAAAGAGAGGAACGCCTTTAATCTGTCTCGTCACTAAGCTGTCGCTGCGTTTTACTTGCTATTAGGCTTCAAAGCGGTCTACGAGTGTTGGAAAACTGCCCATGCTCGGTCGGGGATGCCGCCTGCAAAAACTGAGCGTGGCTTCGCCGCATAGCTTTGGTTGCTTGCTGGCCAAGATGGCGGACCTACGCGCAACTCTGCTACCTACGGTAGCATATACAGTAACTCTAGTTGGCTGAAACGAAGGAGTACGTTGTAGAAGCACGATGTTCGCAGCTAGGTTTTGAAAATTACGTGCACGTGATGGCTCGGGGCCAATCAGCGACCTCCCATTCGTAGTTCGATTGGCGGGGGCGTTTGAAAACGCATTTTGGCGAGCCGCTGCGACCTTTTGCGATACGCGTGTTCAAAATTTTATTGTAAATTACACACTTTACGCACAGCGCTGAAATCTGTCCTGTAATGGTCCTAATGACCCGCTCTACCGGATCACCGTGTTCGCACAAAATCGTCAAAACCGTTTTAGGGTCCCTTTAAGCCATGAAGCTTCTACAGTGAAGTGTTCGCCAGAATTCGACATTTCTAACAGTCACACACAAATTATTCTTGCCGTCAGCTTACGGAGTGTCTAACAGAATTTTGGGGGACATGATTACCAGTTTGCTTGTTTTGTTATTCATCTATAGCTGGCGCCACTTGGCGGTAACAAAGCGTTATGCGTGCTTCGCGGGCGTGCTTCGGGCGGCGTTCCTGCTACAACTAATTTGTAAACTCACCAACGCTATGTAGTATTCCGCTACGCCTTTGCGTGTGGTGGAATACCGGGCGAGCTAAATTACCGCCTTGGGCATGTTCACGCCTTGTTAGAGCATGAACGGCTGTACCATTACGGAAAGTATGAGGAAACTTGATATTTTGCGCCTGTGCTTCACCAAACACCGCAGGTTAGGTACACGCAGCGTCAATGTAAACAGAAAGTACTCATAACTTGATGATGGTGATGATGCTGATTGTGGTTCGGTTAAGGAAAGACGAGCCCATATTGGGAGCACGACTAAGCGTCCGTCGGGATGGGGGAAAAGGACTGAAAGAGATATAAAGGAGAGAAAGCTCGCACTGCAGGGCTCCGGAAATATTCATCACCTGAGGCTCTTTAACGTGCACTGACAACGCACAGCACACGAGCCTCTGGCATTTTCGCCTCCATCGAAAATGCGACCGCCGCGGCTGGGATCTAAACCCCGTTTTTACATCTCGTCCATTGTCCCAGTGGCCACTGCTGTCCATTTGTAAGATACGCAGTCACCGATGCTTTCGCTGTTAGCCGCTTGTCAGACACAGGAGTGACTATACCATTGCCCGTGGGAATCGACACCCCATTACCGATACCTCTTGGCACCCGCCTCCTATATGGTATGACGACATGTCCTGTGGTAAGTGTGAGCTGAAGACTTGCTCACAGTAGAGTTTATCCACTGAGTTGCGCTCCGCTCTTTAGTTCCCCTTTGTTGCTACTTTTAAGCCCTGACATATACCCTAACGATCGTTCAAGGTTACACGATGGATAGGAGCCACTAGGAGCCGTAGCTGATCCGTCTTGACTCGTATTCTTGTTAAAGCACTAACGTACGTGGCTTTCGCTGCAATACCCCATCATACCTTTCTTTGATTACACTTACGGCCTTTCGTGCGATATCCAGCCTGCGGCTTGTTTCGTTTGCACCTTTGATGAAAAAAAGAATGGGTTGCTAACGTACCCATTTCCTCAGCAATCGTAATGAATGATTAAGGAGTTCTTTCACCACTTTCCCACGGACACCCACTTGGCAACATAGGACAGAACGGACGTAAGCCTTCGAATTCATTCCAGAGGTCGTTTGTACATCGTCACAGTGCTCTGACAAAGGCACCATAGCGTTCAAAGCACTCCGTGACAGGGACTTTGCCGTTCAGCACGTTATAGCCGTTATACAAAGTTTATAAACCCTTAGTGTTGCCAGCGGTCGCCGGGTTGACGACTCATAACCTCCCCATTCCAAGATGACATCGGTCTACGTTTTTTTTTTTTCTGGCAGCGGCTAAGTTTGCTTGTAGCTGCAGAAGCCAGCACCTACTCCACATATTACAATACCATAGCTACGTGCTGCCTTCGCTGCGCTGCAAGGAAAGAAGGACGCACTGGCGTGCCCAGGTGGAGGGTGTGCCGGAGAGCCGAAATAATGAGACTGCCCTTGTTTTCCCGTGTGAGACTGCTACTTAGTGGGGAGCACATTACTGCCTTGCTCCCCCTCGCGTGCATGGCTCCGGCTTTACAGCCGCAGACGGCGTTCCTTCCTCCTCTTACCCCGCGGTCCCTGTCCCTGCCGTATTCAACACTCATGCTCGCGCGCACTTACACACACACGCAAAAGGACACAATCCCCAGCAAACAGTAACACCTCTCCCGTCCCCGTGAGCTGTCGGGCGGAGTTCTCACAATCAACTCGAGTTCCGCAAGATATCGCTGGATTCCTCGAGCTTGTTGACCGTCCAAGCTGTGGGCCACCGATGTCCCCAGGCGAGCGTGTTAAGTCCGGCAGCACACAATAACTCTCCTCCTGCTGTATCGGCGGGACCATGGCCCGGCTATAGTAGATGCAGTAGAGCAAGCAGGCATGACTAGACGTCGCCTTCACTGCCGTTACTCTCGCTAGGTTGCCGCACACTAGTAGCTGTAGGCCAGTGCTGCAAGTGTTGCGCAAGACGTGATTACTTTACAATTTTACAGTAAGAAACCACTGCTGCTAATGCTTCAGGATTTATATTGCATATGAATAAGCAAAATTGTAATCATCGTGCACGTTTTCCTTTTGATGTTATAGCAGTGAACGTAAGCAAATGCGTCAGTGTTCGGAGCAGCTTACCGCCAAACTGAAGCAGGTGCCGGAGCATTGGATAAGCTTGGTTATAAAATTAGTGCCAAAATGCACATCTGTTGACCGGCCGTAATAAAGCAGCAACAGCAGCAGCTATAGACGTAATGATCATGCCTGAACTCTCGCAGTGTTGGCGACGTCTTGCGCGCATCACCTAAAATTTCCTTCCCCGCAGAACAATGGACACTTTTCGCGACGTGATGATGCTCGGTGAGTAGCGGTGCTGGAACCACAGAATCCGCAGCGAGCAATGCGCGGAAACTTACACTGGCTCCTTAAAGCGAGCCCCTCATGTAACTCGACCATAATGTGTGACTCGCCAATTTCACACGTCGTATCCGAGCCCTAATAATAACAATGAAAAGACCACGTCTAGAAGTTGGTCACTTTTATTCAAAGCAGCTGTTCAACTGATTCATAGTTATTTATAAGCATTTGTGCTCTTTGTTGCTAAAACGCAGAAGAATGAAAAGTTGACATTGCTGAAGACATATCTGTGCGGTAGCGTCCTTTTATAAAAAGAAACTGATAATTTTCGTAATATCAGTCTACAATCGTAATGTATATTTCACAAATATTTTCAGAAACGTACAGACCTGCGATGAAGAATCTCACTGGAATTAGAATCTACATCTTCATATTCACATGTGGCTACGTGGCAGAATGTGAGTCAAAGGGTCCCTGAAACGTTTTTTGCATTGTGTCATTGATTAGGCAACACAATTGGGAAATAATTCACACCATAAATAAAGCGAAGCAGCCTGCGCTAAGGTAGCTACAGGCTTATTTCTGTCGCCTACCTCCTTACTACTGCTCTTCCTCCTCAACTCGAAGAGCTGCAGAGTGCGCACTAGTGACGACTGCGCATCACACGTCAGCCGCTGTGCAGAGCCCTCCGTAGCGACATAGCGCCGCGAGGTCTTTACTGAGGTCGCCGGCCTCGGCAGTGCTAGCCTCTGTAACAGTGCGCCGGCGACTTGTGTGTACGCCGCCAGATGCCGCGACGATACCGTTGACTGCCCTTGAGTGCTCGTGACGTCACGTGGATTCCGCTTCGTGGGAATAGGCGGTTGAAAACGCTTCGAGTCGCGTCGATCTCTCACGATGTGCGTATTTAAAACTTTATAGTAAATTACACGCTTAACGCAGTGTGCTGATATTCTTACGCAAATGATCAGCACTCGGGCTATCGGTGCAACGCATTTGTACGAAATCAGCAAAACCGCTTCAGGTTTCCTTTAAGGTATTCCACAGAAGATGAATTACCTTGGCAGTGCTCGTTGCCTTCAGCACTGCTAAGTACGTTAAATGCGCACCACCGTCATCACATTACCTCTCGCTATGAGGTTCAGTAGATAAGAGTCTCGTGCGCAAGGCAAAGCTTGGTGAATTTGGCCCTGTGCACTGGCGTGAGTGCCAGCGTTACAGAGTACTGTGAGCGACCCTTTAGACTCCATAGTGGAGTCCACGTGCCTGGTAAACGTACGTCACGCATATAACTGCTTAATTTACCGAAGTACGTTGATCATGCCCGCAACGCTTGGCTGAGCGCCAAACAATTAAGCACATAGACAGTTTTCTAGCTGAGTGCCTTCCATGACATCGATTCCCTCAATAAGTGGGACCTGCCGGATTTTTGTTCTACAAGATTTTTATATACCCTAACATGCGCGGCTTCAAGAATGTCAAATTGAGCGTCATTATGCTAGAACTACTCACACGAGCCGCACTGATCGTTCTACTGTTTTGCATGATGTTACTACAGTGAACTACAAGGCTACATACTAACAGGCCAATGCCAAGTTACGCTGTGGTCCTCACGTTTTATGTGAGAAACGTGATTCCTATTGCTATATATTGCTCACCTGAGATCCATGTCCCTCTTCAAATTCTTACACCATTTTCTTCTCTCCTTTAGGTTGTGGAAAACATAAGATGCATAGGTACTGCAGAAATACAGGTCCCATTCCACAAAGGACCTGCGCAGGAGTGCAAAGTCCCCCATGCACATTATGGGCACTAAAGTGCGCATGCCGTCCGAACAAATACCTAAGGGATGACGGCAAATGTGTTCCCGAAGACCAATGCAGTGAGTAAACCATTGGTTTCTCGTTTCGTTATTGTTATGTAATGTCACAGAGGTTAGACATGTGTGCGGATTTTTTTATTCATTTGGGTTTGCCACATTCAATAAAATAAGCGCTGAACTTCTAACATTCGACGGTATGGCCGTATTCCCCAGTGCTGTCATTTTTTTGCTTAGGACAGCGCGAGCGCATTGATTAAAGAAAAAGAAAGAGAACCGGCAAGCGTACATTAGATAGCTTATGCGATCTGCTTCCTTTTTTTGTAATATTCCAAGCAATAAGGGAAATACTCTACATTATACGCGCAGCCTCTGCTACACATACATACATACATACATACATACATACATACATACATACATACATACATACATACATACATACATACATACATACATACATACATACATACATACATACATACATACATACATACATACATACATACATACATACATACATACATATAGAAACAACTTAATGAACCGACAAACACTGAAGACTAGGAAAGCATAGGGAAAGTTATTCCACTTCCTAATTATGGCATTGCAATTTTGCGGTAAGCAGAAAGGAATTAAAGTGGACGAAAATACAAACTTGCCTCCAGTGGGAACTGAACCCACGACCTTCGGATAACACGTCCGATGCTCTACCGCTGAGCGACGAAGGCGGTCGTCCCCCCGTGCACTTTATTGGGTATTTATGGTATTTATGTATATCTACTCCTGGAAGTGTTAGGCAGCGCCACTCGTAGTCATGGCAGCGAGTGTGGCACACTCGTCTTGCCTGGAGGCGTCACGTAGAACGTGATCTTGTAGCGAGATTGTTGCGGCCTAATAAGCCCTCGTATGCTACCTGAGGCACCAAGTCTGCCGCAGCGAGGCCCAAGCTATGAAACAACGAAAGAGAAGGGGCGAGGGGCTCCTTTATTTGTTAGAAACAACTTAATGAACCAGCAAATATTGAAAAGCAAAAAAATAGATATCGCTCACATTGATTTTGCACGCACTGCCATCGCTTCAGCAGCTCCCAGAGAAAGTCCCCATCCATTGTCCTGTTTAGGTGATTTCCGTAACTGCTCACAAACAGCCGAAAGCCTTTCTTCTTTGGATTACAGCTGCAATTGAGGGTGACATGATAGCTGAGCTCAATTACTACACAGCATCCTTCATTCCTTTCATCATCATCATCAGCCTGTCCACGCCCACTGCAGGGCAAAGGCCTCTCCCACGGATCTCCAATTATCCCTGTCCTGTGCTAACTGGGTCCAATTTATCCCCGCAAACATCCTGATCTCATCTGCCCACCTAACTTCCTGCCGCCCCTGCTACGCTTGCCTTCTCTAGGAATCCACTCCGTTACCCTTAATGACCAACGGTTGTCTTGTCTTCGCATTACATGGCCCGCCCAGGCCCATTTCTTCTTCTTAATTTCTATTAGTATTTCCCTAACACGCGTTTGTTCCCTAAGCCACACCGCTCTCCTCTTGTCCCTTAAGGTGACACCTACCATTTCGCGTTCCATAGCTCGCTGCGTCGTCCTCAATTTAAGCTGAACCCTCTTAGTTAACCTCCAATTTCTGCCCCGTAGGTGAGTACCGGTAATATACAGCTGTTATACACTTTCCTCTTCACAGACAAGGGTAAGCTACCATTCATTATCTGATAATGCTTGCCGAAAGCACTCCACCCCATTCTAATCCTCCTAATCACCTCAGCCTCATGATTCGGATCAGGAGTCACTACCTGGCCTAAGTAGACATATTCACTTACTACTTCCAGTGCCTCGCCAGCTATCTGAAATCGCTGTACTCGTCCAAGGCTATTGATCATTACTTTAGTTTTCTGCCTATTAATTTTCAGGCCCACTGTAATACTTTGCCTGTTAAGGTCAGTAATCATCCTTTGTAATTCGTCTCCCGAGTTACTTAGCAAGGCAATGTCATCACTAAATCGGAGGTTACTGAGGTATTCCCCATTAACCCTTACACCCACCTGTTCCCAATCCAGCGTTCTGAATACTTCTTGTAAACATCCTGTGAATAACATTGGAGAGATTGTGTCACCTTGTCTTACGTCCTTCCTTATATGTATCTTGCTGCTCTCCTTATGGAGGACTATGGTGGCTATGGAGCCGTTGTAGATGTCTTCCAGTAGTCTTACTTATTCTTTTCAATGGCTGATAAAATTGAATGCCATGCAGTCAGCACGGTCCAGTGCACCGGCGCCTTTCTGGAGCATGATCGACAACATCCTCCTTCTTCACCCGATATAACATTTTTCACCTGCTGTAGGAATACTTTCCTCTGACTTACTTCTCCACTAGCTGATCTTCAAGTGGAAGGCGCACACCTATGCTACATAGACAGTAGTGTGCCACCTTCAAATTGTTCAAGGGAAAATTAGCAGCCACCCGTTTGCAACTTGGAGCTACAATTGGGTGAATGATAGTTTTCTCTTTCAGATCAGTTACTCCATCTTTCCAAATTCTAGTGAACTGATTTTCAATTTTCAAAACAGCGACAGCCATTTCATCTCTAGAAAAAGTGCTGACCTGCGACAGCTCTACCAGCCAATGATAAAGTTAAATGAATGTTATTCTCGGGAGCAAAAAAAAATTTTTTTTGCTTTATCTCCTTGCACTAGAGGGCATGCATTCAGATGTACCAAAATTTGGCACCAGTGTCGGTAATAAAACGACGTTGTAGTTTCTCCTGCCTGTAGTAACATTGTGTTTGTTTCAGTCGTAGCACTGTCTTTATCACAACACCTTTGGCAAGCCTTTTCCGAGATAGCTCGATCTTCCGACGCCATCATCACCAGGTGACCACGCGCTGTGCATACGCTGCTGACTGCTTATGAAGTCGGCAGGGCATGCAACATCTGGTCCTTTAGCCCCTATACTGCACCCTACACGGACGCTGCCGGCATCAATCCTAATCGTATTGTGCGGTAGCGGTAGCGCGGTATCGCTATGTATGACACCGGTAGCGTCATATCGGCATGTTTACCTATCGCAGTAGCGCACCCAGGATCTCCGCCAGGGGGGCGGTTCAATTTTTCACGAAGGGCCGGGCATGCGATTACACGGTTGTTGCGTGTGTAAAAAAAAGTAAATAAAATGCCAAATAATAGTAACATCAATGATGATGATTATTGTATTAATTTTCGGCGTTTTGCAGATACATTAGAGCCACATTCTTCCAGGACATAGGAGCAGTTACGGAGTGGGAGGGGGTTAGGTCGGCCTCAGGGGGGGGGAGGGTTACAACCCCCGAAACCCCCCCCCCCGCTCGGTGCGCCACTGACCTATCGTATGCCTAGATTCAATCAATATGCATATTCCTAGGCGACCCGTGCTTCCACAAATGACGAACAGACAGCCTAGTTTCCAAAAAAGCAAAACAATGGGTCAGCCGTTACATATCGTAGAGCAAAGTCCCCCTAACGCCCGCTTAACTTCGTTCCGGACAACCACGCACCGAGTTACCTCTCCTGTTTGGAACCTCCATGAGGTCAGCTTATCTGTTAGACATGCGGCTCCATGAGTACGCC
This sequence comes from Hyalomma asiaticum, assembly GCA_013339685.2. Lineage (NCBI taxonomy): Eukaryota > Metazoa > Arthropoda > Arachnida > Ixodida > Ixodidae > Hyalomma > Hyalomma asiaticum. Next base: position 75,188,593 of record CM023488.1, on the reverse strand, counting down.
ATTTGCGTAATTTCTTTCCCTATAGAGACGGGAACATTACGATAGAGTCAATCTGTCTTGTCGCCTCTCTCATGACCATATGGTTCTCCGTCTTTCACCACCTACTACTGGTCTTCAGTCTCTGTCAACGATATGGTTTGATATGAAAAACTCTGCTAAAGTAATCATTTGGAAGGTGTGTACAGGGAGTCCCCCTCTACACGCATCCGTTAAGCTCGGCGGCTCTCCTGGTCCTCCCAAAGAATGCTTTCTGGAATTGCTGGTTTTACTCAGACAATGACGTCTCTCAGTGCTGCAAAGTGTGCACATTACTTGAAGATGTCTCTTGGGCAATGCAGTGGTCTATGGGTGGCTTCCTTATTGACCGGTTATTCTGTCCGCTGTCATATTTTGTCTCTAGGAAAGTGCGCCACCCCGAACGGAACTTTCTTCTTCGTGATCGTGTTGCGCCATTGTCACCATATTTTCCAACACGATTTACTCTGGTAATTTTCCACTACCTCTGTTCAGACAGAAGTGCCTCCTTTTTGGTGACCAAAATTTCTCCTGTTGTGAATAGTTTTTCACGTTCACTGTGACCAGTGGATATCGATACTCGCGTTTTTTTTTTTTTGCTTGTTTACAGGAAGCGCCTTTAATTACGTTCTTGTGACGTGCAGTGCAGGTCGCGCTTATCTTGCATGCTGCTTTGGGAATGGCTTGCATATTCTTTGCATTCTCGACACGCACACTTGAGTGCCTTTTAGAACATCAGTGATTGTACAAGAACACGCTCTGTCGATGTAAATGAGTGTGTAAAATCCGACGCGTACCACCCGTCGTCAATTCTGTACCGTCGGCCGAAAACTCACGTCGCTATCATCTTGCAGCGTGGTTTCCTTGTTGGGCATAGCTTCATCAACTAAACAGTGAGACTGTCGATGCTTTCACGCTTCCTGCGCCATTCGTCGTCCCGACCACGTGACAATACCCGCAGTGGTACGGGAGCCGCTCCATCCTGGAACACTGAGCGTAGAATGCTTTAAATATGTTTTAATAGTTAGTGAAATTGGCAGCTTATTGAAGAAGAGGACATTGCCAAGCAACACGCTAGTTAGTTTACAATTCTCATCAATGCGAAGTACGTTTATAAGTTCAGAGAAGCGTCTTGCGCGAAGCCCAAGCACAACGACTGGCACTGCCACAAAAGTTCTTAAAAGAGATTGATTCAATTACCTAATCATATACCTCTGTGTAATTACCTCTGTGTAACATGTCCTGCAGCGATAACCGAGCTCCTTATCAATAGCGGCTCAGACGCGCATCTTGTGCTGCCATTTGGTTTTTGTGTTCTTTCTCGCGGTTTTGTTCAGCACCCACGTAGATTTCTTCTCGGTGGCGTGAGTTTGCAGCACGTTCACCGCACTCTTTTATTGGGTCGCGCAGTTTCCTTTTCCCGCCGTAGGTGTCTTCCAGCTGAGGTGCTCGCACTCTTTCTAAGGTGACATATCCCATCACTAGTTTCACAGGCACGGGATGTAGGCTTAAGTGCAATGATTTCATCTATAGCGGCGATATAGCTCGTTTGTCTTCGAGTCTCACGGGTTATAAGCTCTAGTAGAGCATCAGGCGTCGAAGGGCTAGAACGTCCCCACTTAAAAATAGTGCCCCATATTTTCGTTTCTTCGAAACTGTTGCGTTTAATTATAACACGTTGATGCACGATCCATTCTATATCTTTCCAGGTGCTTCGCCGAAAGCAATAGAGGAAGCTAAGGAGAAAGTCCGCAGAGAAAAAGAGGAAACAATACAAGCGCGATATAACAAGACTGTGCAGGTAAGCAGCACCTCAATTCGTAAAAAGAACATAGCCCGTTACATGATGATTTCGCCGGCATATACGAACAGAATTCACGCGAAGTAATGTGGTGTATTTTTTTTTCATTCTTCATAACTTTCTAAGCGGCAGGAGGTGCACCTCTCCTATTCGCCGAAAAGCTTGCTATTGAAAGCACGCAAGCTTAGAAGGAGCTGACGAACACACTTATGTGCACATTCTTTCAGTATGATCTCCGCGAGCGAGGCGCATGCTGGTTCCTGTAGAATGACCATTTAGGGCCATTTGTAATTTGTTATTCTCGTCCTATAGAGCAAGGTTAGCCCTTTACCTTAAAGGGCAAGGCTTCACTCTCTAAGTACCAGAAATTGCATATTAAAGAGTTACACGTGTACTCGCTTTACGTTCTTTAATGAACACCACTTTTATGAATCTGTGATACGCCGCTTATCGTTCTGGGAAGGGCGCGCATGAATTTACGTGAATCTCGCGGGTGTTCTCGATTAACTTTCCATGGAAGATGCGTACATTTCAGAGCCTTCCAGATGCTGAGGGAGGGTCAGTGATAACGCTGGACTGTGTTATGGCGCATGTAAGCGGGCATGCTTTGGACTTAATGAGTTTTTTTTTTTCTCTTTCGGCCAATGATTACGCTCTCCGCAAACCTCGTGCAGTTCCACCTGCTTTCTTGCTTGACACAGAATCGCCCAGTCATTGCCTCCTCTGTTTTACAGCGTAAGCTTTTATGAGATCATAACAAGGGCCGTTTTTGGCGCCGTAGTTGTCCGCCGCCGCCGCCGCCGGTGTCTGTAACAGCTATCGCACAAATTTTAGAAAACGTAACCAGGACTGAGGAAGATCCAAACGCACTTCCCCCTGCATGGATTCGAACCTACACCCTCTGCGTGGCAGTCGAGCATTCTACCACTGAGCTACGCCTGTGTGAAAAATATTTGCTAAGTGACCTAAAAAGGTACAACGTCTGCGGAGGAATCGCATTTACAAATGTAGTGTTACCTGGCGGAATAATAATACGCCACTACACGTCACAGATAGTGGATTGCATAACGAGTTCGAGGAATCATTTGAAAGAACACAGGGCTGCATGCTTTGTAACTCTGAACCCTTTACAGAGGCACCATCAACATCATCACTATGAAACAATCTTCTTCAACTTTTCCGTCATCATTATTACGAAGCGCTGCTCTCTGAAGCAGTTTTGTCGTATCGTGCCATGCGTCACGCGGCAGGCGATGTGCGCCGCCCCGACGGTGAACTGACTTGGCTCTTCGATATACCTAATGGCGCCTCGTCGTAAGGTTCGGACCGCTGCTCAAGAAGCGAATCGCAGAGCTACGCGCGCGGCTGCAGCTAGGCAACATCGGGCACAACAGACAGCTGTGCAGAGAGAAGCCGAAACCGCAGCTCGTCGTCGGCGCGGGGCCGAGAGTTCGCATCAACGTTGCACAGGGGTCCTCGGCAGATGTACACGAGGGAAAGTTCTCGACGACTCACACTGCTCCAGAGACGTGGAGTACAATGTCTTCATGAAAGTACTAGCGCGAAGGTTACCGACCGTGATTCAGGAAATCGTTGGGTCTCATCAAACATGTGGGATTAAAGGCCGAACTATTTTGATGAATATACACACAGCGCGCAGCATACTCGAATGTTGTGATCATTCAAACAGTCTGGTTGCCATCTTGCAGATTGAGCTCGAGAAAGCTTTTGATTGTGTTGATCATGAAATTTTGTTTGCTGTTTTAAACCACGCTAACGTTGGTTCTGTTATTAGCGAGGGAGTGGCCTTGGCGTACCGAAACTGCACGGCGAGATTGATTGTTAATAAGAGTTCGGGGGCCCCCATAAACGTGCAACGTTCGGTGCGTCAGGGATGCCCCCTTAGCCCTCTCTTATTTTGTATTTATATCGAAACCCTGTGAATGAAAATAATGCAAAACAACAACATAAATGGCTTTAGGTTACAAGAAGTCGAAGTGAAGCTGTTAGCGTACGCAGATGATGTGGCTATTTTCACAAGGAATCAACACAGTATAACGGAGGCTGTCGAGACTGTGCGGAGGTTTATCAAAGTCACGGGGAGTGGTGTTAACTGGTCCAAGTGCCTTGGGCTATGGCATGGCCTGTGGCCAACGAAGCCAGACCATTTTGCAAACGTGCCTTGGGCGACGACACCTGGCAAGTATTTAGGTGTCCCGCTCGATGCCTATCGCGACAGTGAGAGGTACTGGAAAAAGCAGATTGAAGACACACGGGAGAAAGCGGGGAAGTGGAAAGGGGTACACTTATCCATTTTTGCCAGAGCCACTGTTTGCAACCTTTTTTTGATAAGTAAGCTTTGGTATGTTATGCAAGTGTTGCACTGTTCGAGGAAAAATGTGCAGAAGCTTCACAGAATTTTTGCCGTCTTTGTCTGGGCTTCTGAATGGGAACGCTGTAGCCGTACGAACTTGTTCCGACGTGTTAAAGAAGGGGGCCTTGGTCTCAGTCACCTCTTTTTGCGGCAAATGGTTAACAGGTTCTTTTTTCTGCGAGATGTCACAGACCCTTTCTTGCGTACAGTGTGTCTTGAGGCTTGGCAGACGGCTACCCGACTACGTTGTGTCAACTGCAGAGTGTGGTGGATGGTTGAGCTGTTACTATAAAGAAATTGTATTCAGTGTTAGATTTCTGATGGCACGATTTTCAAGAGACTACTTGAGCACTGTGAAAAGAAAACAACTGTATTTCGCGCTGTGTGATGTTGTTTTTCCTGTGCCTCTGTATAGGCCCTTGTACAGTGGAGGTCCTAGCACAGATGTCCTAAAGAGAGTTAAGAAAATGGACGTTCAGCCGGGAACTAAAACCTTCTTCTTTAAACTCCACTCGGGAACATTGCCCGTTAAAAGTTTTCTGGAGGGGAAGGGTTTATTTTTGCCGTGGGGTTCACACTGTTTAATTTGCAAGCAGCCAGAAACAACAGACCATGTTTTTTTACACTGCTGGGAGGGAGTTTATTTTTGGGACGTTTTACAAAGGACTATGAAGAAAGATTTCCCCCTAGACCCGTATGGAATAAGGTTCTTAAGCATTGATAACGAGGACGGGGTACCCTATGACTTGATCATGCTCATGGGCCTCCACTGTATATGGCGAGCAAGAATGGCAGGTTACCACTGCGAGAAGGACGCGTGGCCTGCACGTGCTTATTTCCGCGAAAGTGTGTATTGGTTCATTGAAACTCAGAAGGCGTATGCGGAAACCCCTGAGTGGCTATCATGAGTAGAGCCGCTCACTGCTTTGCCGGAATTTTAATGTGGCCAAGCCAACACTCGATGATGGAATTATATGTGTGACACCCTGAAAATTTGCTTTTTTTGTGTGCTTTTGTTGATACAAGCATTGTACCAAAGACAGGTACTAAAGAAAAAAAAACTGAGCTACGCCTGTGTTTGAAAAATCTTTGCTAAGTGACCTAAAAAGGTACAACGTCTGCGGAGGAATCGCATTTACAAATGTAGTGTTACCTGGCGGAATGATAATACGCCACTCCACGTCGCAGAAAGTGGATTGCATAACGAGTTCGAGGAATCATTTGAAAGGACACAGGGCTGCATGCTTTGTAGCTCTGAACCCTTTACAGAGGCACCATCAACATCATCACTATGAAACAATCTTCTTCAACTTTTCCGTCATCATTATTACGAAGCGCTGCTCTCTGAAGCAGTTTTGTCGTATCGTGCCATGCGTCACGCGGCAGGCGATGTGCGCCGCCCCGACGGTGAACTGACTTGGCTCTTCGATATACCTAATGGCGCCTCGTCGTAAGGTTCGGACCGCTGCTCAAGAAGCGAATCGCAGAGCTACGTGCGCGGCTGCAGCTAGGCAACATCGGGCACAACAGACAGCTGTGTAGAGAGAAGCCGAAACCGCAGCTCGTCGTCGGCGCGGGGCCGAGAGTTCGCATCAACGTTGCACAGGGGTCCTCGACACATGTACACGAGGGAAAGTTCTCGACGACTCACACTGCTCCAGAGACGCAGAACTGCACGCGCCAGAGCCCTGCGCAAACCTGCCATAAACAAGGAGCGTCCGCAAATCGGGACACCTTGCAAGCGAAACCCAACGGGTTCTCCGCGGATTGTTTCATGAAAACAGAGCCCATTGCAGCGAAAGGCCGATCATTGGCTTGCCGACGGCCGTCCTTGCGTTCCTGGAGCAGTGCGCGTCACAAGTCAGCACATCTAGCCACGCAAGACAAATGTTGTTACGACCGCGTTCGTACTTCGCCCGGGAAAAGCAACGTCACGACGCCGCAACGCCCTTGCGCAGCGGTCGAAGCGCGAAGACTACCCAAGTGCTGACTACCGGCGCGAATTAGCGCGACAATGTGCTTTGCTCTATCTATCGTTCATAGATGGCGGTACCACTGCAGCGAACCTAAGCGAACCAAGAGTGCACTTCAAATTGCAGCGCGACCAAGACGAAGACAGGAGACACATGAATAACACAGACGAGCGCCGACTTACAACTAGATTTATTTGCACTTCATCAGTCCTTTTTATGCAAATTCTTGCCACATCACGCCAAGCAGTCCAACAAAACACATACGCACAAAACCAAAGATATGTAAAGCATACAGGCAAGATAAAACCTGCGCCTATGCACTCCCTCAAGGTACACACTCAGGCATGACAAAGCGGTTCAACTCTGGGGAAAACTTTTTTTTTTCTTTTCTTTTTTCAACGCAAGCCTTCAGAACGCAATCAGCCAAGAAACAGCAACAAAATCCTAAAGATAACACAAGTCGAAGATGAAACCGATGGCCAACAATAAACACGGAAGGCTCGTGAGGATGAAACGGATAAAAACTAGAACAATAACTTAGCGTCGAATCGTAAAACACACGTCGAGGATGAAACTGATGACCAACAATAAACACGTAAAGCTCGTGAGGATGAAACGAATAAAAAAAACTAGAGCAATAACTCATCGTCGAATCGTAAAACTAAGAAAAGGAATGAAGGAATGACCATAAAACACGTGAAAACGGGTGAGGGTGAAAAACAAGGCTAGGCATAACCATCTAAAAATTCTACTTCGGCGTCAGTAATTAAAAGTGAAGGCTTGCTCACACATTTATCTCCTGCTTTCTTAATGTGGAATGCTTCAACAAGTTCCCGTGCCGTCTTGTCTTTTGATTTACTTAGAAATTTGGCTTGTTTGAATTTGGGGGTGCAACCACAACGCTTGCAATGCTCACTTAAAAATCCACCAGCATTATTTCGTACCTTCCAACTGTGCTCCTTGGCTCTTTCATTGTAACACCTGCCTGTTTGCCCTATGTATTGACGACCACAGCTTAGCGGAATGTCGTAGATGACCTTCTCAGTGCAATCGGTAAATCTGTTTTGGTGCTTGGTAGTGCACTCAGGTAACCTTTCTCGATTGGTCATGCTACACAGTTTCGACAACTTGCACGGGGCAGAAAACACTACCGGTACATCATGTCTGACATGATGTACCTCATGTCTGACATCATGTCTGACATGATGTACATCAGACATGATGTACCGGTAGTGTTTTCTGCCCCGTGCAAGTTGTCGAAACTGTGTAGCATGACCAATCGAGAAAGGTTACCTGAGTGCACTACCAAGCACCAAAACAGATTTACCGATTGCACTGAGAAGGTCATCTAAGACATTCCGCTAAGCTGTGGTCGTCAATACATAGGGCAAACAGGCAGGTGTTACAATGAAAGAGCCAAGGAGCACAGTTGGAAGGTACGAAATAATGCTGGTGGATTTTTAAGTGAGCATTGCAAGCGTTGTGGTTGCACCCCCAAATTCAAACAAGCCAAATTTCTAAGTAAATCAAAAGACAAGACGGCACGGGAACTTGTTGAAGCATTCCACATTAAGAAAGCAGGAGATAAATGTGTGAGCAAGCCTTCACTTTTAATTACTGACGCCGAAGTAGAATTTTTAGATGGTTATGCCTAGCCTTGTTTTTCACCCTCACCCGTTTTCACGTGTTTTATGGTCATTCCTTCATTCCTTTTCTTAGTTTTACGATTCGACGATGAGTTATTGCTCTAGTTTTTTTATTCGTTTCATCCTCACGAGCTTTACGTGTTTATTGTTGGTCATCAGTTTCATCCTCGACGTGTGTTTTACGATTCGACGCTAAGTTATTGTTCTAGTTTTTATCCGTTTCATCCTCACGAGCCTTCCGTGTTTATTGTTGGCCATCGGTTTCATCTTCGACTTGTGTTATCTTTAGGATTTTGTTGCTGTTTTCTTGGCTGATTGCGTTCTGAAGGCTTGCGTTGAAAAAAGAAAAGAAAAAAAAAAGTTTTCCCCAGAGTTGAACCGCTTTGTCATGCCTGAGTGTGTACCTTGAGGGAGTGCATAGGCGCAGGTTTTATCTTGCCTGTATGCTTTACATATCTTTGGTTTTGTGCGTATGTGTTTTGTTGGACTGCTTGGCGTGATGTGGCAAGAATTTGCATAAAAAGGACTGATGAAGTGCAAATAAATCTAGTTGTAAGTCGGCGCTCGTCTGTGTTATTCATGTGTCTCCTGTCTTCGTCTTGGTCGCGCTGCAATTTGAAGAGTATGAACCAACTAGCCCAAGTCAAAATTCTGCTGGAACCAAGAGTGCAGTTATAGGGGAGGCGATGTTAATTTAAGAGTAATTTTGGTTGTAAACCATTATGGTTCACTGTATGAAACACCTTTACTTTAACCGGACGACAATTAGATACTTGTAAACGTTGTAGTGAAGATATAACGCCCATCTGTTCCCTATAGAAGGAACGTTGCGGTGGTGCATCGGTAGAGCTTCCAACTCCTTTTGTAGGATCCCGGGTGAATGTGGGTTCGAGTCAGACTGGGTGGCACGTTTTCTTGTGAATTTATGTTAATTTTTTCAGAGATTTACTTCCATTATTTATTTATTTGAAAGCACCTTACATGGCCACATGGGCATTGAGTAAGGGGGGCTTCACAGAAATTGTATAAACCAAAGGAATAGACAGAGTAAACGACTTAAGCAAACAAAATAAAAAGCACAGCATGTTAAGCAAACATGTAATACAAAAATGCTATAAAAGGTGAATGATACGAGAACGATGTACAGAAGCTAACATCAAAAAGCGAAATACAAGCTACATCGTATAATATAGTGCCATAATAAATTACACAGAAAATACAAATGATACAAGGGATATCATGGGATAATGAAAAAAAGAAAGAAAATATAAAGAAGATATAAGGGGGTGAAGGGAGGACTACAAGTACAAGGCCATCGCACATGTAACTGCGCAAGCAACTGGATGACCCCTGAAAACACTAAACATAACATTAGATAAGTTAGCCAAACCATGGTCTGTCGGTGATATGCGTGTTAAGCGACTGCCGAAATTTCATTGAGTTAGTTTCCAAGACTATGGTATCAGGTAGGCTGTTCCATAGGCGAATGGCACGCGGAAGCGCCGAATGGTTGATCGCGTCACTGTTACCGTATATTCGCGTGAAGCTTAGATTGTTTTGTATTCTACGGGATGTGTGCGGTGATGTATGCAGGCCTAAGATATAATGGTCGAACTGGTACACGTATTTATGGAATAACGACAGCAGGGCCATATTACGACGGTCACTGAGGGAAGTACGTCACTGATTTATTGGTGGAACCCGGCATAAAACACCTTCGTGACAAGAAATTGGAGAGGCGCTGGCCCAATTAAGAGTTCCGGCTCTATCGCTCCGTATTCCCCGCCCTTCATCAACACGGCCACGTCACCTCTGGTGGAGGTGCTTCTTGGTTCATTTACCCAACAGACCTGTCTCGAGATCAACCAAGCCCACGCCATAAAAAAGACAACGACTCCAGCCGCAGGCACTATAGTATACCAACCAGAATATGGCCGTCTTCCCCACACATACAACTCAGGCTACCAGAAGATCCACAATGACAGTAGCAGTTTCACTGGTGACAGTCGTGACGCAACAGTCCAAAAGCCGCTTGCCTTGCGGGTATCATCCTATAAGGACGCAAAAGAAGCTTGGAGAAGTGCGTCCGTGTAGCCATGCTTAAAAACTGAAGTAAAGCTGCACCACGCATGGTGATACCTTGGAGATGCGGGAAAGGCCTGTCTTGAGAACATCAAGTCGGCCACTTTGAACGTGGGGTAACATCGCCACCACCTTCCTAGCCGCGTTTTCCAGTGCCATTTGCAAGGAAAGGACCGCAGTTTTGCTTGAAACACAGGTGCAGCTCCAACAAGAGAATATCGCCTTCTTCACGAAAGAATTCACTCGCCTCTCCCATCACGACGACATTGACATGTGCGAAGCAAACGAAGTTCGTTTACTTATGCTGGGAGTAAGCAAGAGTTCTTCGTGGGACTCATGCGGAACCCACCACAGACCGACGCAAAACTCTTATCGGAGGCAATGACCTTCCGGAAGATTCGAAATGCGCACCCAGCAATACAACCAGCGCCTGTCACCAGACTGCGGAGAATTCGAAGGACGCGGCTCCGTCGACCTTTGTAAGACTATCAGGGCTATTGATGGCAGCTAACTCTTGCGTCGCCTCAGCCTCAAGTGACCTCCCTCAGAGCCGCCTGTCTTAGAACAAGTCCAGCGTTCTCTGAAGATTCCGGAAGTATCGACACCTCAACCGGAGTCTATGACCTACGCCACTGCAACACGAAGAGCTGTCGCCATGCCATGCCTGCGTCAGGACCCTATGCAGCCGCAGTTCAGCCGCCAGCCACTACCCCACCTCCGACGACCTCATG
>CM023488.1:74797872-75177871 GCA_013339685.2 Hyalomma asiaticum | reverse complement strand
GCGCAGCTCTGTAAAGTACCAGTCAACGGCACCACGTTCGCACAGCCTGCCAGTCTGTGCATCAACGATGATGCAGCGCCTTCGTTACCGATAGTGCAAGGTGGAGAGGAGCCCGCCGTGACAACTTCGCCTCCTTTACCACGTCAAGGTCATGTCACCACTGACTCCTTCGCGCCTCGCGTGCAAACATCTGAACTGACAGTCGCTGACGTGCCCCCCACAAACAGCAAGAAGAACAAGCGAACACCCACTTCGACTTGCTATTCAAAGCGCAGTACCAAGTCTCGCGCGACGAACAGTTGGGGACCTATCTCGATGTCACATGGCAACAAGAGAAACTCCACCACTTCGGATCGAGGTACGCGAAGCAAAATTCCCGAATGCTACAGCGACTCAAATTCGGATGGTTCGACGCTGCCCAGTAACACCAGGCAAAGACACAAGCGCACCGAGCGTTCGATCAAGATGATGTCAAGCAACGTGGAGGCCTGCGCGTCGGAACGCAGCCTGAAGCTAGAAACACCACCTGCCCCTCAAGACAAGCCTCCTCCCGCAGTTACACCGCCAGTTGGCAACACCTTCGCCATCGCCTCCCAGCAAGCACCTGACTCTGGCGGCACAAGAACTTAACCGCCTACGCACCACCGACAAAGCGGCGACCGTAATGTCACGACGACCTTGAGACGACACCCTGGAGTACGTCACGTATACTTTGTGTGATATGGATTGTGTGACGGAACTGCTGTTCGCGCCGGAGGACGCTGTCCTGTCTCAAGGTACGCGCTCTTAAAAGCGCGGGACTTCGCATATTCGTCGCCGGCGGGAGTATGTTGCAAAATAAAGACGACGAAGAGGCGGCTAACGCGAGCAGGGGCCACGGGCGGGCCCGAGCGATAGTTCCGCCATATTCGTTCGAACAGGCCAGACGGTCGGGTCCGGTTCTCCTCATTCGTATTTTTCGTTACAGGAGCTTCATCAGCACGGCGCTGCCTATTTACCAGGCTGGTGTGGTCTTATCGAGACCTTGTTGTGGTGGTCTGTTCTGAATAGTAAAGGTAGTAACGGTGAGGTATGTACTTTACCTCGCAGCCTACATTTTCAGTATGTCGAAACAAGAGACGCGGCAGAATTTGTGACTACAGTGCGACGTGAAACCATTTATTCAGCTGAACTGTCTTGCTGAGCTTTATTGTCGACAATCTTCATTGCCGCTTCATTGTGGACAATCTTTCCTGTAGTACGTCACCGATGCTATTCGCGTGCAGTCCTGGAATTTTGCTGCACAGCTTGACACCGGAGTGTCCATATCAGGCAACGCATCGAATGTGTCAAGCTCACAATGTTCTTTACCTGACAAAAAAGCAACATTGCCAATTAAAATTAAAGAAGAAGCATCTGTTATTTTCTGCGCGTTATATATCGTGTGCATTAAGGAGTAGGAGAAGAAAGGAATAGGAAAGGCAGGGAGGTTAACCTGGGCTGAGCCCGGTAGGCTATTTCGTAGTAATTAGAGTGTGATCTATAGGCCGCATTGCTAGCCATAACGGTTCACGTGAAATGTGAAGTAAACAAGCAGCATGTCAGCCCAATGTAGCACGAGATTATGAACAAACAATAAATTGTGATAATCCCTACACCAGGAATCGGTATGTCAGATGTAGAGAGAGACAGTAAAATATACATGTTTGCATGATGAAGCACGGAAAAGCTTATGTGAAGTTTAGGCGGAAATGGCGGTGGCGAATTTCTTCAGAGCAGAATAAAATGCTTCAACAAAGGTTCGAAGTGGTTACTCCGGAAAATTTGTCACATTATTCGCACACATGTAATAGAGGAAAACCAATGCCATCCATCACTACAGCAGGTAAATGTGATTCAATGAATAGGCCCAGAACATCAGCGCGTCTACTGCACTTGGTGTGTTGCCGACTGGATTCAGGGTAGCTGTTGGTAACTGCTTTCCGCACAACTGCAAATTTCTGACGCTTTCGTGACAAACTTCAAGATGCTTCCATGGCTAACTGTGCACAACTTTGACTCGCTTTTGAAGAAACATTTTTGTGCATGTCTCATAAATGTCTATTTTTTCAAAGATCTTCTTGCCGTGTTGGCCAACGCAAGCGCGTGTCCTTCCTGTCGTTGGGCTTGTCCACATCAAAGCATCCGCACGCGCTGCAACTCCAAACACAGTTGCGTGCTGGTTGGAACACACGTGGCGAAGACGCTGCTAGTTGTGCCGCCACTTATGAGGAGCTGATTCTGCGTGCTAGTTGCTAATGCTTATGCAGAACGTGTATTCACCTTCAACCAGACTTATCTGCACGAAGTGGGGCAGCCGTTGTCGTAACCCTACTAATATATTGCCTGAGTCCTTGATAAACGGCCTCATATGGTTTAAAGTTCCTACTATGTTGACAGGTACGATGCTTAAAGTTTGCTTCAGCAAGAAATCCATATATTGTCGATAAAGGCTGTTTGCCGGCGTCTCGAACTCTCTCGAGTTGACATGTATTTGTAATTTATGTCTGGTATAAAGCGTAAAAAATATCCCAGGAAATGTTCCTTATCCTACTTTTCCACATCCAAACTGGCATATATCTTTCAGCAACAAAAGTTATACATTCTACGATCTACAGCTTGTGTCCTACTTGGTAACAAACTTAAGCTCATTAGTAATGCGATGGGTATGATGATGATGATGATGATGTGCGTCTTTTATTGGTGCAAGAGCAAAGTTTCGCCACAAAGCGCCATTTCAGATGTCGCTGTTAGCGTCGGAGCGTTCTGTCTGCTTCCTGCTTCTCCCCTTCTTCTGTATCACGTGCTAAATCGATGCTGCATTCTGAAGCCTTTCGGAAAGCACCGGAATCGCACCGTGCACATTTCGGCCAGCCGCTGCGTGACGCTAAGCGCGTTTAGGCTGTCACTCCGCGCGCCGATTTAGGGGCGAAGCACCTGAGGGTCCCGTCCTGTCGGCGTCTCTTGTCACGCTAAATTACGTTGTCAAACAATTGTAAAAAAGTGTATAATGGATAAAAACGGTTCGAAATAAACTAACATGATTTAAACGTATTTAAAAGAAAGGCAGAGTCAGGATTTAATTGCCCTATTAACAGAAATTTGTTAAATTCGTTTGCTAAAATTGCGTTGGCCCACCCTGGAGGCGGTGCAGTCAGACAATGTGTACGCATGTGTAGGCCTGTAACGGAGGCAGTGAACCCGGACAGTGTATGTGTAGGGTTGTCGTGTCAGAAGCGATCCTCACGAGTTCCTGCTAATGCGCCCGGGCTTTTGGTGGCTAACGAGTTCCTGCTAATGCACCCGCGCTTTTGGTGGCTAACTTCGTCATGGGCACGGTAAAGCAAGCCCGTTAACAACGTTTCCTGTGGCAAACAACGGCGCATCACATCATGCTTCGTACCTTCCCAGGTTTCATGTTAGTGGAGCTCCCATGATTTTTTTTTCTCGCGGTTGCATGCGGCGCTGCGTTTCTAACACGATGCGTATATGGGGCTAAGGAACTCTTATAAGATCCTGCGATATTTTCACAGAGAACAAATATAACATTTATTGACTCACCTTCTGCAGTGAATTTCAGTACGAAGCATTTGGCTATTGGGTCCAAAAACACGAGCGTATAAAGAACAGATGTTCTGTCTGTAAACAATTCAGCCCGTATAAATTCTCGGTCCATTCGGATGATCCCATGTTTGAGATACACGTTGAGTGTGCTCTGCTTGTAAACTTGTCCATACAACTGGAAATTCCCAAGCATTGCTCAACTGCCAGTTAGACATCATATCTGACAGCACGCTTACACCGGTAATAACACGGCATCAACAAAAAATTAAACTAGCCATTCTTTACAACGAAGACCGCCAAAAATACACAACGCCAGCTAAGATGATAAGCGACAAAACTAATACGCTGAAACAGCATCACCTTCAATCTGAAATACTGCAAGCCAAAGCGAATGGTTTAGGCAAACTTGAACCAATTAATTTTCTCATAATCTTTAGTTTTCGTTTGGAATACTGGGCGATCCCCTCCCTTCAATCGTGTTTGTCATTAGCGCAGTGCACCTACTGGCATTGTTACTCATTATTCGATGTCGTTCACTCATGACATCGTTAGCATTTCTGGTGGTCCACTAGATCACCTTCGCAATCGTCGACCACTATTAAAGCCTTGTTATGACACTCACCCCACAACCTTGTCATATTCATCGGAAAGATCTCACCGTTTTCTTGGATAGCCGCATTCCAATGTAATATGTCTCTCCAATTTTGCGCCTCCGGACTGAAAATAAATGGTTCACAGTAACGTTTTAATGCATGCGACGGATACACGTCGAAAGTCTATACAATGTTCTGTAATTGTTCGTTCTTTCAAAGGCCAATAATAATTATTTTTCGATAGCTATAATTGTAACTTCCCTTTTCAATAATTCCCCGCAGAGCTAGTCCTTCGATGCGACAAGCTCAGTAACACGCCTGGAAGCACTCACACGAAAGTAACTGGTTATTAAATTTCCACAACTGAGAGCACATGCGCCAACTTTCGTATCGACAACTCCGAAAAGAAGCTGAGACTAGGCAATGACCACTAAAAAATATAGGGTGCGCAGTGTAACCAGAAATAAGAGATAACGCGTTAAACTAAACGTAATTTCGATCAAGCTTCGCATGCGAGGTGCCCTGGAAAGGCGTATGCAACATCCATCATTTTCATTTTCCCCAGTGGCCACAAACTGGTAACAACACATCAAGCAATGGAACAAGTCACTACTTCGGTCACGTTTCAGCTGCAATGATGTGCGATCTTGCGCGCTACGTACATAGTTGAAGTCTCCGAAAAGGACCATTGCCCGATCAGTACAGAAATGATTTTCTAAAGATAAGAAACGAAAAAGCATTCTCGCACCGTAACTTGCTCGAGCATAAACGCACACAAATCTAAAACTGATACCACTGATATCAACATCACACCATATAAGGCGCCCTCCATATCCGTAACAAATGCTGCACATGCCATTTCTAATGTTTCCTAACGAATAAGCTGCGAACACTCCGATTGCATTGCTTGAACAAGTGTACTAAGATAGGAATGGAGTTGAAGCTGATTCCGCGTTTTCATCGCATACAATCTTTCTTTCTTGGATGGCAGCAATATCTAATTTCCTACTGCATAGCAAACGAATGAGCTGCACTTGCCATGCGTTCTGATAAAATCACATGCAGAATGTACTTAACATCTCTATAGACAACGCCTATCCACTACACTTGGCTAGATTGTATGATATCGTGCATTGCACACACGCGACGGCAGCTCCACCTTGTTGGGGCAGCATACCTAAAAATGTCGGTTTGATGAGGTGAACTGAAAGCTGAAGCCAGTAAATTAGTGCTTGCCGTACAATGTCATCGCGATGACGTCAGTGAGCGTAGAAATTGGTGCATGCGAGTCACTGAAAAGCAGACTGAGAAAGGAAAAACTAAAGGAAATGCGTTTTGGAGGATAAACGGACTTGCAATAAATTTCTGGCCGCAATTTTATGAATAAATCTGAAGAGCATACGCGCGTAAGTTCATGTTAATCACCCCTTCCAATGTCGGTGAGTCCCTCGCAATGCTGCTGGACAAAACCATATAATGAACATCATGCAGCATGATAAAAGCTCGGCGTGCCGTCATTATGCATTGTGCATGATCTCGCCTCAGCTATGGACACAAGAAATTATCAGAAGATTCATAGAAGTTATCAAATCCCTCTCCCCTCCAAGACAAAAATAATACTCACACGACGTAAGTTTCATATCGTTGCACCAATAAGTAGTTCAGCGGCTCCTCAGCATCCTGGACTGTGTAGCGAAAACACTTTGTGTATTCTGAAGGCCGGTACGAAGTCTTGTGCACCCAGTATGATGAACCTGCTTTCAAAGCCTGCAGTCAGTGGGCAAACCATGGTTTTTTTTTTCATTTGGCTCATGAAGATTTTCAAGCTTGCGAAAGTAAATTGATTTTTCGGGTAATATTTATAGTCATAACACTACAATTTACGCTCTAGTCATGTGGACCCTGTATCAAAAGTTATAAGATACAAAAGCGGAAATCAGTGCCACCAATTTTGCTGCGGGCCCTGAAGTACCTCTCTTAATTGCAAAAACGTTCAGTGAATATCAAGCACTGCTCTGGACAGATCGGATGAATTTTCTTCTCATGCAGAGTACACAAGCGAGCTGAAAGTTGCCAAAATTCCCATGTGCTTTCCCGAAGATTGCTGCTCCTTACTACATTTGAAGCTTCTCTATTTTATCACAGCCGACACTTCTGATATTGGGCGTCAACTGGCCTACTTAAAGAGCGCCCTTTGGATCAGATACGCTCCTTAATGCTGACGCCGTATAAGCCGTTGTTCGCAAATTAACAGGCTGAAGCAAGGAAGAACTTTCCGATATGATTATGCTTTACCGGAATAAGACGACTGTCGCCAACGTTACTAGAACAAACTCAGTTTCGCAGCTCCGTATCTCCGCCAGCGGAGGAGGGTGGTCCAAACGGCGGTCGCGTGAACTTGCGGCGCTGCAGTCGCGTCTTCCGCTACTCTCGGCGCATCGTCTGCTACGACGGCGCCCAGCGGCGGTCAACCGCGCATTTCGCACGGCGGCTTTCTAGTAGTGCTATTGCGAAAGTTAAACATTTATCGTCCGTCCAGTCGACGTTCCCACATCCCATTTGTGCACTACTTAAGTGGATATGCATAAGGTCGTCTGTATCCATCGACCCGCATGCATTGCTCATTGGATTGCACGGGTGTTGAATTTTTATGCCTGGTCTCTGAAATGACATCACTAACGCCAAACTGCTACCACCTGAACTTGTTATTCCCGGCACCGTCGCTTACCGCTGCAATAACGGCCGCACCGTACTCGTGCAGCTGCAAAACGGCTTCGAGCACAAGCTCGGCCAGGTGCGGCGACCTTTGTGACAAAACTTGCTACTGTACACATCCTTCAAACATGGCACGAATATAACCACCAACGCATGATCGGCTAGCTGGCAGCTGTGCCCTCCTTCGCGATCCCACCGTAATCAACAAAGCCGTCTATTTCGTAGGTAGGCTTGTTGAACTCGTAAGAATGCCTAAGCTTCATTTCATCGACAAGAAGCGTCCCCAAGCTGCTTGCACATTTGACATTGTATGTATTCCAGACAGACGGCTTCAAATCCATATTTATATTAAATGGCCTCCAGTATTTGTGCCAGCCGGTTTGTGGTTGGCAGTGGTAGCATATTCAGGTCTATCAGCAGCCTTTAGGCCCGTGGGCTGGCGATTCGTACAAGCATGCAGTTAAGCAACCATTCTGCATTGTACGCATTCCACACGGTGCTTTTGCTTTGATTTTGCGAAATGCATTTACAACCGCCACCTTTTCGAGCGGTGGGAGGCAGTCCAGCTGCTTGTTCAGGCACTCTCCTCCGAGATCGTTTCTATCACTCCTTTCAGTTCCATGATTTGTTTCTCCTGCTTCTCGCGAGCTGCTGTGGCCCTAAGAAACGTTCTTCTGAGATTCTTCATATTAAAATTCTTAACGGTTGCCTTCGCTGGTGTCTGCAGTAGCTCCTTTCTACGGTGTCTTAAACAATTCGGACAGATCTGGCGTAACGTGAAAACCAAGCAGATTTTTGCGCGTACTCTGTCGCTATCGTTCACATACTTTCAGTTCGTCAACTTCACAGAGTAGATGTTCCATTCCCGCAGCACAGCTTAGACTGTACGAAAGCTGTTCGCTTTATGTAGCTGTTCACTGTGCAGTTCAACTGCTCATCAACTACAACTGCTTTTTGCACAACCCGTTCACAAGCCGGCGAGTGTAAAATATTCCGCACCTACTGTTCGTTACCTCGTCGTAAAAACACTCAAAAAGCCATTGCTTTGAACGTAGCGCGACAGTTGACAAGTGATCGAATGTGATGTGAGGGCAATTCTGTGTCCGGAAGTGTTGGTAATCGCTTGTCGTTCGTCTTACTGTTCTACTTCTGACGGCTCTTCCGTCGACGAGCTGGGCACAGGGCTTTCGCGGGACGCCATGCGTTTTTTAGGGTATTTGCGCCTTGACCCTGAACATTTTGGCTTATATATATATATATATGGGGTGGAAGTACTGCGAACAAGCGTACCAAGCGCTAGCTCCCATTTTCTTCGAGCGATCAAAACTTATTTTCCAGCAAAACCGTGAAAGTAGTGCTCTATAATATTGCCGTGCTCAAAAAGAAGGTCACAGAGTTTGCATTTCGGAGTGGGCTTTCAACTTTGCGATGTTAAGCTTGCTCCCACCTTCTGAATTCCGTAGGGTCTTTTGGTGGTCCGAAGTGGCGTGAACCGGGGTCATCGTTGCGGTGTCTGCAACGATGCACCCCGATCTTGCACCCCGGCGCAAAGCAAGTCGGCATAATGCGCGTAAATGATCTCGTGGCTCCTCGCTAGGCGTCGTACACGACGCATGTGTCTTCATCCAAGGCACTTCGCATTGGCAAAAAAAAAAAAAAAAGCAGTTCCAAACATTACCAGTGAACAAAGCGTACCAGTCACCGACGGGGGAGGGGGGGGGTTCGGGGTTGTAACCCCCCATGAAGCCGGCCTAACCCCCCTCCCCCCTTATAAGTGCTGCTATGTCCTAGAAGAATGTGGCGCTAATTTCTGTGCAAAACGCCGAAAAAAATAATAAAAATAATCATTGTCATTGATGTTACTATTATTTGGCATTTTATTTACTTTTTTTTTCACACGCAACAACTGTGTAATCGCGTGCCTGGCCCTTTGTGAAAAATCGAACCCACCCCTGGTAGAGATCCTGGGTGCGCTACTGTACCAGTTGCTGCAACGCACGTGCACGTCGACTGCGCCGTTACAACAAGCGCCGGTGGCGAGAGCCAACGGCAAGCGCAAGACGTGACTACAGCGCCACTAGTTCTCGCGACCGCCACGCGGACCGCCTCTCCGGCGGAGCTTTTAAACTGAGTTTATTCTAGTAACGTTGACTGTCGCATGCAGGACTCTTCGTTCGAAGGCGCCCTCGCACGTATACTAACGAATATTTTGTTATCTTTTCCACGGCCGGTCTGGACGCGCGCGCTCGCTCTCTCTTTTACGGCCTGCGCACGGGGGGCTGTTGCTACCTATCGCCGCAACTTGGCGGGGGCGCTCCGAGCCAACCCTCTCTAAACCAGCTCCCGGCCGTTGCGGAGGCTAGCGCGCGCTGGGAATGCTCGGCCTCAGACTTGCCGTGTCACTTTCTGAAGCTCCTCTATATGCTATGCATGGTACCAATGCGATGAGAATACGGTAGCAAGCATATATACGGCAACTCTGGTGCTTTCCGCTTTTCCGAGGGAGAGGCACAAGCCACTGATTCGCCCGCTTCTGCTGCTCGTGAGAGCACTTACCGATGCGCATCGCGCTCGAAGGCTCGGCCGCATGATTCGTCACGGACCGTCAGAACAAATGACACGAAACATTCTTTTTTGAAAGAAATTGGTTTCCTAAACGTTTACGTCAAATGCATATATGCCAACCATTAATGTACTTGAACATGATAAAATATGGTCATTTTTATTCAAGCTGTCGCAATTCTTGCTTTATTATTAAAACAAATACCTCGAAAAGGGGAAAGTCACACTCCCCACAAGTAGCCGAGAGTCGGAATCACAGCAGAAGGAAGATAATAATAATAATAATAATAATAATAATAAACTAGCACCACACCACGCTGAGTCCCTGCATGCATATAAATTCCCAAGCTCTCACGTGTCCAGACGCGGTCTTCAGCGTGCAAGTAAAGAAATGAGCAAACTGTTCCAGATGGAGACGCGAGCGTGCGTGTGTTTTTCTTCAAAGCACGTCCGAAAAGCAGTGAAAACGCACGCGCGTCCCTGTCGCCTCGGTTTTCACCATGCGCGCGCTATGGGCGAACGCGCGCGTCTCATAAGTGCACCAGCTAGGTTTTGTTAGTTCTAACATAAAAGCAATACACACACAGGTCTACGAGCAGCGCCCTTGTGCTCAGCCAGTACAATGACGCCGGTAATCTCATATGATGGTTCCGGGAAACATTTTGACAATCACACAATTGAGCGGTTCGCTACAAGGCTGAGCAAATCCGTCTCATTGTAGAAACTAAGCAGAAGGACGCACTTCGGGACATCTGCATTAGCATGCCGTCTATCATCCGAAAACTGCGTTATGTTTATGAAGGACGCCGTGGTGGAAGGCTCCGGGAATTTCGACCACTTGGTAATCTTTAGGGTGCACCTAAATCCAAGGGCACAAGCCCCAAGCATTTCGCCTCCATCAAATATAACACGGTCAAGTTTGACCAAACTACCAACCCATTCTTGTTGCTAGTAGCATTGAGTGTGCCTCTTCTTTTGCCGAGTACATGAGTACCTAAAAAGCCAGACTGTGCCCACACGCACCTGTACTGCTTCCACCACTTTCTACACGCGGAAACAAATAATTAGCACGGTAAAGTGGCCGGGAACAGCTGGTTTACCATACGAAGCGCATGCAGAGCAACGCGCTTTGGGGGGTTGGCTCGCGACGCCCTCGCGCGGAACGCGCCGTCGTCCTGTATGGAAACAGATCCTTTGTAGTCGTGGCAGCTGCTCAGGCCGTAAAAGAGGGAGCGAGCGCGCGCGTCCAGACCGGCCGTGCCTTTTCCTTGCGGGAAGCGTAACATCTGGCGTCTGATTGCACTTTCCGCAAGGAAAATGTAACCAGACGCCAGATGTAACGGCGTCAGCTTTCCTGTGCCTCGTCATAAAATGCTTTAAGCGTCTTCAAACCTTATTTTGTATATATGTACCCTTAGAACTCTCAAATATTGCTTGCGCAGCCAAAACAGAGCCCGCTCAATTCGGTGCCTCCTAGGCCCAGGAATACTACTAGCGCCACCGTAAGAGCAGGGGCGCATTCCTTCACATGACGCGTCTATTTCCATACAGAGGCTCATAAAATAAAGAGAAATGACATGCGTGAAATGCTCGTCAAATTTACAAAATCTGGCTATAATGCACGCAATGCACGCCGCGAAATGAACAATAAAACGCAATGAGTCGTGTGGGCCGGGTCAACAGCACAAGGCGCACCATGCACGTGCGATAGCGCAAGCGCCAATGCGTGGCGTAGCATGCGCGCGCGCAAGAAAGACAACAGACGCGTTGCGTGAAGAAAAAGAAAGAAAGAAATACCTTACAGCGGGCATCTGTATTACTTCCTGTGTGCGTCCTTGTGTTTTCGCGCTACCGTGTTATTTGTTTCATAAATGGTGTTATTTTAGAAGTAGTGCGCATCCGCACCGCCCTCATTGCGACAGCTTTCGAAGCGACCTACGATGGCCCAAGAAAAATAATATCTCCGGGATAACCGCAGTTCACCAGGCCAGTCTTTGTCGTCGAAAGCTCGACAACAGAGGCAGCGCGAGTTGAGCTTTGGAAGCAGACGACACTTGAGGCGATGTTGTTTTGTTGGGTTTAACGTCCCAAAACCAGCTCTGATTATGAGAGAGGCCGCCGTGGAGGGCTTCGGAAATTTCGAACACCTGGGGTTCTTTAACGTGCACTGACATCGTACAGCACACGGGCCTCAACATTTCGCCTCCATCGAAATGCAGCCGCCGCGGCCGGGATCCGATCCCGCGACCCTCGGATCAGCAGCCGAGTAGCATAGCCACTAGACCACCGTGGCGGGGCAACACTTGTGGCGAGTCGATACTTGTCGCACACATCATATAAACACAGTATGAGTAACCGTGGGCATCATATGTATAATAAAACAAGTTTTCAACGATATCGCATCAACAAAGCATCCAATTAGCAGCAGTTGGAAAGCCCAAGAAGCCCCAAACGTGCCTCAAAATCATGGCTAAATGTTCCTCCACCAAAATATGCCTGACCCCCATATGATATTCTCGGGCTGGAGCAGCCAAAGTGCCAGGAATCTGTATTTCCCAGTGCAAGATGCGGACGTCATCTATGGCCACGATTGCGCTGCACTTCGTACGCGCGTGGTAAACTAAAGAAAATACTTTTGAGCACGCCAATACAGCCGATACAAGTTCTTGTAACACGCCATGCACGCCGCTTACCACAACTGCCGGCCCGTTAGTTCCATATATCGGCTCAGTGAGGGTCTACACAAAGCGACGAGCAAGCACTGACAGCCGATCCGGCACGAAATTGAAGATATTTTGTTCATCTAAGATACACCAACGGCTGAGCAAAAGCCAAGCGCACAGGCATGCGGTCCCGTCGGTGATTCATACAACTCGCACCTCAGTGAATTCAAGTGATTCCAACTTACCGTGCGATCTTTCGGCACATGCCGTCTAATCTACAGCGCCGGAATCTGAAGAAAGCCGTCGAGAGAAGTCACAAAACATGAAGCCGCCGCTGCACGTTCAAACGTCAACTACAGTGTGCGAGTACCGGCAGTGTTGCGCGTGCCTTGGCCGCGAAGTTGTTGTCGCGAGTCTTCCGAAAAAAAAAGAGGGGCGTTTGAAATTTATTACTGCGATATGGGAACGGCATAGTGCGCGCCTTCTATAAATCACAGATGTAACGTTACACGCAAATGGTGAATCACACTAACCGTAACAGCTTATTTTAACCCAAAGCAACATTTTGTTGCGTGAAACGTTCACAACTGTTGAAATGACGCGGCCGTCCGTTCGAACGGTCGTACGCCGGGAGAGTGAAACAATCTACAACTCTCTCACGGTATGGAATGAAACAGTGATTTTCTTTTGGTCAAGAAGAAGTGGACTTTTAACTTTTCAGAGAGAATAGAACGCGACGTACAGGAGTAGCAAGACGTTTCACTCTTACTCCAGGAGTTCCATTTCTTATAGTGCAGTACGAAGGCTTCTCCAAGCGACTTCCAATTTGTCCTCTCCTGAGCCAGCTGGTTGCACTTAAAGTTCCTAGACGCCCTTTCCGTTAAGTAGCGACAACTACCTCCTCTCCCGGCACCCTCTCGCTAAAATTACGCGTCGGCAGCCATGTTCTTCCTAAACACGTCGAGCGGAGCACGGGTGCGCGCATACCGTCCGGCCGTCGACATAGGCGTTCATGTCAAATATGATAGTGGACGTGCCATATGTAATGAAACGCCTACTAAAACGCGCAGCTTTCTTTGACGTTCTCTCGCTGCAGCGTTCAAGTAACAGCTTTAGGAAGACAATGGCTGCCAAAATCAACGCCGACCAATCAGACGCGCCAGCGGCACATCAAACACAACTGCACCATTTTGTGTAATGTGTATTGATGCCGCAGGGCAAACTAACGCAATAAAAAAAGGCGAAGTCCCTAGGTGTTTGTTTTTTTCGTTTGCTTAAAACATCTAGGGACTTTAGTTGCACTTTAAGCCGCGAATTTCTTAATTTCGCCGCTCCATCTAACATTCTGCCCGCTTCTGCTCCGTTTTGCTTCTCTGGGTATAATTCCGGCGTTCTTAATTTAAATCCGTTACCTGTACACCGCGTGGCGTCTCCTGCCGAGGTCCACTTCATTATTTTATTTGAGAGAAGAAGATCGCTACTCCTGTTCCCTGATCCACTGCGCTCGCTTTCGATCTCAGCGCTACACCTATCACTTAACGCGAAGGTGATTTATGCCGTGTCCACAACGACCCCACCGCATCATTTCCGTAATTGAATTGACTCACTAAAAGATACACGTAAGAAGGACAAAGAGCACCCAGAAAAACTTCCAGTGATGCGCTGGGAATCGAACACAGAGCCCACGCTACACGACAAAAAGTGGCCGGTGGTTTACCACTGCCCTATTGGCGCGCATGCTCGAAGCTCTGCGAAAACGCCTTAATTTCTTATCTCGCTCCATTCCCTCTTCCTCGATGTGCTCGCCTACCTCGGCGCGCACACACCGAGGCACGTATTGCCTCGAATGGTGCTGCGATCCAGGAGAGGCGAAATGAAGAAGTGAAGCTTCACTCCGCCTCTCCTGGATGGGGGCGCGGTTCCAGGCCCGTTGTACGGGATCTACTGCGGCGGCTGCGTTTCAATGGAGACGAAATGTTGAGGCCCGCATGTTCTACAATCTCAGTGCACGTTCAAGAGCCTCAGGACGTCGAAATGTCCGCAGCCCTCCACTAAGGCGCAACTCACAAGCATGTTATCGTTTTGACGTGAAATCATAGAAATCCATCAATGATACGTTGTGTGGATGCGCCTCGCAATGCCGGAAGGGGGAGGGAGTGAGGGGTGCGGAAATGCTACCCCAATTTACTGTTTCCTAAGGAAATTCGCCATCGGATACGCCAGTAGTATTGACACAGGGAACATCACGTGCTCCTGTGCTGGTCGCTGGAGTAAGGAAACGTTTTATTGCAGTCACTTGTAGATTTCTCTCCTGTCCGAGCGCTCGGTAAATTTAGCCATAAAATTCCGCTCTATAACGTGTGTTTCGTTCGAAATAATCGAAGTGCGAAGAAAAGGAAAGAAAAAGCCCTAACACGGTTGAGTAATACGACTCTGGCGCGGAATAAGACGCGAAGACACGTGTAAACAGGCAATACACTGCAGAAAGCTTTTTTTCTGATTCGCCGAGTGTTCGAGGATGGCGGGCCAGCTTTCGCTGTTCCCACCATGGGGGTGGAGGGCAACACCCTCGGCACGCTACGCGTGGCTCGAGGAGCTGCCAAGAGCCGTTGTGGTGCGGGCCCCCGTTGCACCACTTCGGCGTATGTTGTTCTTAAACCAAATGCTGGGGAAATGCGTTGCCTAGCTTCGCGGAAAGATATATTTTCTTTGACTTTAAGTGCAACTATTTCTTTTTCTCTCTTCCAGGCAGGGCAAGCTCTGGAGTATGCGGGGTGGCCGCCATCACAATTTGCGCAATGTACTTCCTCCTTGCAGTCATCTGCAGAGTGGTCCTTGGCACCGCATTTCGCACAGGTAAGCTGCCCTCGACAGCCTTGTGAAGCGTAACCAAATTTCTCACACTTAAAACAGCGTTGCGGTTAGGAATATAAGGCCTGACGTGGAGGTCGACATAGCCTGTTTCTAGGTATTCTGGAAGAGTGGTGGAGCCAAAAGTAATTATGAGGTGTTTCGTGGGGATTTCGTGGGGATTTTCATCTTTCCAGCCATCCATCAGTTCTTCGTCAGTCATTTGCATAAGATCATCATCGGAGACTACGCCTTTAACTGTATTCATGGTTCGGTGTGCACTTACTGAAACAGGGATATTTCCAAATGCTGTGAGGTGTGAGAGTTTGTCGTACT
Source organism: Hyalomma asiaticum (assembly GCA_013339685.2). Taxonomy (NCBI): domain Eukaryota; kingdom Metazoa; phylum Arthropoda; class Arachnida; order Ixodida; family Ixodidae; genus Hyalomma; species Hyalomma asiaticum. Next base: position 75,162,570 of record CM023488.1, on the reverse strand, counting down.
GTTCTTTGTCTTTAAGTTCCAGGAGTAAATCGCCACTCGCCCTCTTTGTTGCTTTGTAACCAATCCCAATTGCTTCTCTAAGGCATTTCGCGACCAAAAATGGTGAAATAGCCCGAGCTTTTACAGAAGTGTGTTCACAGTGAAGCACGTGGAATTTTGGAAACGTTTCTTTTGCTTTTCTGAAGAACAGGGCAGTTCCATCGGTGCGCCACCTCTTTGGGGGGCGATCCTTCAAGAAAGGTTTGGAGGATCCCATACGTAGTATCATTTGTTCGGCGGCAATGCCGGTCGCCCACCACCGAGCCCAACGAGGGGACACGGCAGAGGTAGCAAAGCTAGCCCCACCATGCCAACCGTACTTTGCCGCTATAGCCTAATGCTCCTAACCAAGGTTGGTTACTTGCACACGGTTAACCCTTGCCGCCAGGGAAATTCGAAGTAAATGGAAGAGAGGAGGTGACAGGAAAGATGTAAAGTAGGAGAAAGAGGCGAAGATGTGAGCGGAGAGAGACAGGAAACGGCAACTGCCGATTTCCCCCGGGTGGGTCAGTCCGGGGTTGCCGTCTACAGGAAGCACGGGCCAAAGGGGTGTGTTGCCGCCGCTGGGGGGCCTTAAATGTCCAATCACCCAGCATTGGCTCAACCCCCAGGTTCCCCTTTTCCCCGAACACGGCTAAGCCACGCACGGCGACACGTGGGAGGGTGTCGAAACCCCCCCATTGGCTCGGGTCCGTGGTGTCGCCACACACCAAACGCCTGCTCACGCAGACGCCCCTGCGGGGCTTTCATTAAAGAGTTCGAGAATCCCTAAGCATATTCTTATGAGAGTAGAACGCGAAAGCGTTTCTTTTGGCTAGATTGTGGTTCCGGAGGGGTCCTGCAAACTGGTGTTGCACAGTTGTGTTATAAAGAATGAGGCAATGTCGGATGCCGGATTCTGTTTATTTACATGATTTGATACCATCAAAGTGGTGTCGTCACTTCACATGTCCTCTTCTATTTCGTCGTCCAGGCAGTATATGCAGATATATCGAAGTAGCGCGACCGCCACGGCGTTGTGGGTGGTGTCATTAGACAGTCACCGGTGTCATCAACCTCTTATCGTTCCGGTGACGGCGTCCTTGGGCCGGTGTACATAGGCACTACCATGGCCTTGTGATCCCAGTAGCAGGTGCAGACATACATCACATCTCGCACAATGTATAGGTCGTTGGTTAATGCGAGATCGATGCACGTACATCTCGACGTCGTGATGGCCTCAGTGGGAGTGATCGAACCCGGCACGCAAGTCGGCGAGAAGCGATGGGCTAGCTCGCGCGTTCGCGCGCGGAGTGTAGCTAGAGCGACGCCACGCAGCTGGGTGCGCGCTTTCGCCAACCCAGCGAAGAAACGCGGCGACGCTGCCGCACGCCGCTGCAGGTAGCTGCAGCGGAGCGGAGCGCGCGACGGCTGACGCTTCGGCGAGTGTTGGCACCTGCGTCACTGCCTGTGGGAGAGGTCACGTGCTTTCCGGGCAGCGTATTTGGAATTCCCGCGAGGAGGAAAACGCGGAGCGCGAGGAGAGCACGTGAGGGAACCAGGCCGGTGGACGGCTGTTCCACCGCTCGCTTGCACCCCTGTTTTTGGTGGTAGTTTGCACGGCCAGGGTGGCCGGGGTTTGCCCGTGTCGCTGGGGGGCCCGTTAACATAGGTTGCCGCTTCGCGGTGGGCTTTCGGCGCTCTCACTATTTCGCTCGTGTCACTACTTCCAGAGCCAGGAGCGTCAGCGACGGGCGCCAGCGCGCCCACCGCTGACACCAACGCGATTCTGTAGTATGTGCCTGCCGTGTTTGCCCGTGTCACTTGGGGGCCCGTTAACATAGATTGCCACTTCGCGGTGCGCCTTCGGCGCTCTCACTATTTTGCTCGTGTCACCACTGCCAGAGCCAGGAGCGTGTAGTATAAACCTCCTTGTGTAGTATGTGCCTGCCGCGTGGGACGCGGGGCAAAACAACGGACGCGAATTGCGGGCGGAGGTGTAACAAGGCAGCGGAACCGCCGCCCAGCCACTCCGGCCGGTCCCTTTCTCTCCTCGCGCCTCATCGTCTTCCCTCTCACTTGCACGACTCCTCCGGGAAATAGAAACACGCTTCCGGGCACGGCTTTTGCGGACGCTTTTTGCGAACGGCAGCTGGGCGCGCGCTATCGCCAACCTAGCCAAAAACGCTTTCAAGTTAAAACCTTGGCTGATGGGGACACAAATGAAGGAACGACAATAATATAATTGCAGATGTACAGATGCTCCTGGTTCCTTATATTAAGGGGTTGCTTACCTGATTTAAGTTGTCGTTGCCTAGGGCACAGGATCCGCAGGTGAGGCCGAGGAGCCAAATATAAGTGTACTCTGCCATGCGCTTTAATGGCTTCCGCGAAAAATGTGCAAGTCACCGTGGCAAAGCATGAGACGTGCTCTCCACATTTCGCTGATGAACACGAAGCTGTCAAGTGACAGTTGTTTTCGGTAGCGTCTTGCAGTCGAGTCATGATTGTTGGAGGCCATTCCTCTTCAGGGACATCTGTGTTTTTAATGTGTTGTCGTAAATGAACAGCGCCACGTTTCTCTAAGTGTGCACAGCTGGGCTAGTTTCCTCTTTATTCTATGACAATTCAACATCTGACGTGCGAAGTAGGGCAAGAACTAGAGAAAGGCGTTCACATAAGTGACGTCATTGTGTGTGCCGCTACCTAGCCCGTATCCGGTTTCGCCATTAGCATGTTCCGTCACCATATTTCTACGAAGCCGTTCGACGTAATAACGATACTGAGAAATGTGTCTGTGCCAGTTCCCGAAGTTTAGCTACAGCATGAGCAACACAGCTAAATGCTTTACAGCCGGAGCATCACACGTAAATTGGTCCTACAGTACTTTTTAACCATCCAGAAAACAGCTGTCATCAGTCGTGAGGGCGCCTACGAGCATGTGAGACAAATAATAATGCACTGCACGTACCAGGGAATTCGTACTTCGATTTCAAACACAACTGGACTTCTTTGAACGAATGACGTCACAGAAGGTACAGACTACGTCACTTGACTTTTTTCGTTTCTTTTAAGGGAGATATGTAAATTCACTTTATTTGTTGACTTCGAAGCGGACAGATGAGGCATGGTGGATGATCTTTCCGTCATCATGAATCAGTCAATGTTACTTTGGCCTCAAGCGACTTAGTCGGTGCCCACAGTGACGTCATTTCTTGAAAGAGGAGCGTGCACTTTCCAGACGTGTTTGAAATGAAATTGCGAATTCCCTGCTTCGGGTGCAGTGCAATAATGTTTGGCTCACTTGTGAACGGAGGCCTTCATGGCTGATCGGCGCCATTGTTTTTTAAATGCGAAGCATTTCTTAGCGAACTTCGGCGACATTGAGCGTATCTATCTATCAATCTGTCTATCTATCTAGCCGCCTAGGATTTTGTGCTCCCCTGACCGTTTCGCTAATAGGATGTTTAGGAAAACTGGTATGCCACAACATGAATACATGATGAACATAAATGGCAGGTCATAACATGAAAATCGCGATATGCATGCCATGAGCGACATGATTTACATGCCACGGTCTTAGTGCTCTCCTGGCCGTTTCGCTAACGGGATATATGCGAAAATTGGCATGGCACAACATGACTGCCTGACGAACGTAAATGACAGGTCATAACATGAAAATCATGATATGCATGCCATGAGCGACATGATTTACATGCCACGGTCTATTGCTCTCCTGGCCGTTTCGCTAATGGGACATATGCGAAAATTGGTATGGCCCAACATGACTGCCTGACGAACGTAAATGGCAGGTCATAACATGAAAATCATGATATGCGTTCCATGAGCGACATGATTTACATGCCACGATCTTAGTGCTCTCCTGGCCGATTCGCTAATGAGATATATGCGAAAATTGGCATGGCACAACATGACTGCCTGACGAACGTAAATGACAGGTCATAACATGAAAATCATGATATGCATGCCATGAGCGACATGATTTACATGCCACGGTCTATTGCTCTCCTGGCCGTTTCGCTAATGGGACATATGCGAAAATTGGTATGGCCCAACATGACTGCCTGACGAACGTAAATGGCAGGTCATAACATGAAAATCATGATATGCGTTCCATGAGCGACATGATTTACATGCCACGATCTTAGTGCTCTCCTGGCCGATTCGCTAATGAGATATATGCGAAAATTGGTATGGCCCAACATGACTGCCTGACGAACATAAATGGCAGGTCATAACATGAAAATCATGATATACATGCCATGAGCGACATGATTTACATGCCACGATCTTAGTGCTCTCCTGGCCGTTTCGCTAATGGGATGTATGCGAAAAATTGGTATGGCCTAACATGACTGCCTGACGGACGTAAATGGCAGGTCATAACATGAAAATCATGATATGCATGCCATGAGCGACATGATTTACATGCCACGGTGTTAGTGCTCTTCTGGCCGTTTCGCTAATGGGATGTATGCGAAAGTTTGTATGGCCCAACATGACTGCATGACGGACATGACTGACAGGTCGCAACATGAAAATCATGATATGCATGTCATGAGCGACATGATTTACGTGCCACGCGTTTCCTTCACGGGATGTATAAAAAATTGGCATGCCACGACATGACTGCATGACTGTCATAAATGGCAGGTCATAACATGAAAATCATGGCATGCCTGTCATGAGCGACATGATTTACATGTCACGGTCCTGGCGCTGTACTGCCGTCTCATTAATGGGATGCATACGAAAATTGGTATGGCACGACAAGACTGCCTGACGATCATAAATGACAGGTCATAATGTGAAAATCGTGACATGCGTATCATGAGCTGCATGATTTACATGCCACGCGTTTCGTTAATGGGATGTATACAAAAATTGCTATGGCACAACACGACTGCATGACGAACGTAAATGACAGGCCATAACATCAGAATCAAGATATGCGTGTATGACCGGCATTGTTTGTCTACGGCATTGTTTGTCGTGTTGTCTACTTCTTCCCCTTGTGTCCGTGTTTTCAACGCCTGTTGTTTTCACTGTGGTTTTGCAGCATATGCACTAACAACTTCTGACGTCTCCGAGCGGTACTCTGTCCTTAGGAAGTCGTCGAGCGAATGTTTCCAGAAACACTCGCCGTAGTGGTATTTTTCTGGGGTAGCATAAATGGCTGCCATCGTGGACAGCTATCATGCACACTAGCAGGGAACAAGTCTGCAAAAGGACAGAAAGTTGAGCGAGTTGGTAACATTCCATAATCAATCGTGGTGTTCACTTCTCTTCTTGTGTCCGTGTCCTGCACGCCTCTTCTTTTGATTATGGAAGTCTGCAAAAGTTATGTTCCGCCGCAATGCGTCGCCCACTAGACTTGCTTACCCCAATATGTCTTCATCTGTGGCCTAGAAATTGCCAGTGGCGTAGAAGGCAGGCAGTACCAAGTACGTCTATCGGCAATGCGCGACACATCGCCGTGAGCCGCTGGATCTTCACAAGTCTTCTGGGCCAGGGCCTTAGCACAGAAAAATGGGGGATGGTGTCTTCTGATCTTTACTGTCCACTAGGGGCTTCCGTGTTCCGCTTGAACACGGTCACAGACGGGCTCGCGCACGGCCACAGGGAGGTTGAGTACTGGTCCCGAAAGGCGGCGTCTGCTACGCTTTGAATAGCAAAGCTGTTCTTGCTGGCCGTGAAGTGAATCGCGTACCACAAAAGAATGGTCGTCATTAGTAGTGGTCCCCCAGAGTGCGCGTGCACTACTTCTATGCAGTGCCCAGTGTGCGCTGCTTGCAAGCAAGCTTCTTTCTTTTCTAGCGCACATTGACCTCAGCGCACTACTACACTGGCAAAACTGCGGCTGGCAGTCTTGCTGTTTCAATTGAGTTTTTATAGTCTACATCATCCTATAGTGGAGAGCGTGCTTAGAGTGGGGAAAAATCGGTACACGCCGCCATCGTACCCTGCCTGTCGTGAGAAGCTTTCTTGCGAAATCGATTAAATATTACTAAAGCACGTACGTCAGGACAGGCAATCTATCAAGAAATTTTGCGTGGGCACTCAGGCATGTACGTGAATTCTGGGGGCTTTTTGCAGAAACTCTTTCTGCAAAATATAGCCGGTGTCAACCCCCAGATTTGCAAAGGATTAATGTATATGGTGTAAAAATATAATAATAAACTCAAGTAATGCACTCGAGCAGCTTCACTAATGAGAGACCACACATGCAAGTAGTAATGCTTGGCTGCAGTTCGCGTTTGCCAGTAACAACTACCGATTCAGATAAATATAAGCAATAGCTCATCATCGGCAAAGTGTGCGAATGGCTTCCATTGCTGAAGCAAGCGCCAGTAAGCCGCTGTTGGTTTTCACTGATAAACGTTATGAGTTTGCCCGTATGCATTAATGCGTAACTCTGGTAAATCACCATTACGATTCTGAAATATTAGCGCGAGGCTCTCATTCTTAAGGCTCTGCTTATAGAAAAATCTAAGAATATTGTTGCATGCTATTGGCTTTTGTTTCCTTGTAGGTGTATTCTTGTTGTGACTGTTACTTGGCCTAAGGCCAAATTCTTCTAAATCAGCCCGTATCGATTAGACTACAAAATCAAAATGGCCACACGGAGTCACTTTACCCGACCTGACGTCAAGAGTCTCGATGAACTGAAGCGTTGCGCACAAGAACCAGGACACAAGAAGAAGCACAAAATGACAAAAAAAAGCGCAAACTAACAACACTTTATTTGCGAGGAATGTGACCTTATTTATTTGGCCATTCACCGTGAGAAATGCGCGTGCAAACCTGAATTTAAACGTACCACTGTAATTGCAAGAAAGCGGAATGAAAGAACGCGCCTAATCATTGAAGCCCACAAGATCTCATGCCTTAAATACAAATGCATCAGCATGCCTTCCATCTCATTATCACCTAAAGAAATAGCATATCTGGGTGGCACTACACGTGTGATGTATGATCTTGTTTTCCCTTGTAATGCGCGATATGTGTTCCGCTGTGGTATAAATAAGGTCACGTTCCCCGCAAATAAAGTGTTGTTAGTTTGCGCTTCGTTTGTCATTTTGTGTTCCTTCTTGTGTCCTCGTTCTTGTGCGCAACGCTTCAGTACATTGTGATTCACCAACACGCCGAAGTTGCAACCCTCCTGAAGAGTCTCGAAATGAAAGTGAGTAAATGTTCTTGAAGCACTTTCGCAAGGCCAGGCGGTGTTTAGCAATGTTGACGCAGATGACGCACGCCGCCACTGACGCCGATTCCGACTATTTTGCCAGTTCATGTACAGAAGCTGTTCCACGAAGAGAAGGTAATGACATTTTTTAAGCTCGCCAATGTAAATCAATTTCCCAAATTTATATACTACTCGCTTTTAAATTTCTCTGCCCTTATGACGCACATTAAAGAATGTAGCGAAGCTATCTAACGTTCCAGTGTGCCAAGGCCCATGTACTTACACATACGCAGCGTATAGGACGTGGTTATGTTTTATGTTCTTCGAAGTTTAGACGTCGCTTCAGCAATAAGCGCTGTTGGTTTCTTCGCGACGTCTTTGTGGAGGTGAGCGACGTAAAGCAAAATGATACACTTAACATTTTCTTGACGTCGAAAGGTCGACCAGAAAGGAGTTAGCTTTTGATTTCACCGCCTTTTTCTGAGAAATGGATGCACCACCACTCAATATTCAAACGCCGGGTTTGCTGAGTCACATGCATCTGTTTTAGTGCGTGCTGTTTAAACGCACAAACCGTTTCGAAGACATCTAAATAACTGAAGCTGATAACGAGAGACGATAATCTAGGTTCTCTTACTGCTCGCAAAGGATGCCCTTCAAAAAACTTAAAACTTTTGAACATATACTTCACCAGAGACAAGGAGACAGCGCACACGAAAAGTTCACTTGCAGGGCCTCTCAGCAATTTCGTAAAGGTAACTGCACCGCTGTTGATTACCTCGCAGAAATATCGCCGGCCCGAGAAAAGTTTTGTGCAAGAGCGCCATGACGAACTCCTGAATGCCGGCGCAATACTTGCACCTTCAGCACAGTGTGGCTACGAAGGATGCTGCCTTTCTCCAGGATTTCGGGATCCATAAAGTAGCTATATAATATAGGACCGAAATCATCGCTAGCTTGATGGAACACTTGTGCTTGTTTTCTTTCTCGTGTCTTGTGTAATCATGGGCCCCTCTATTTGCGGCCCTTATTGCCTGCCTCCTATTCTTAAGTAGCTCTGTGTGATTTCTGGCTTGTCTCTTAACGTTTTCTGCTCTAGACTAAGCAATGCCTCTTTGTTCCCCGCGAAATTCAATAGCACCGCTGGTGTTGGTTGGTTGGTTGGTTGGTTGGTCCTTGGGTACCTTGGCGCAACCCACTCTGGGGGATCGTGTATCCCTGCTCACAGAAGATCCCTCCAATCCCGCCTAGACACGCGGATCCCCGCTGGCTCCATCCGGTACTTCGAACCAAGCCTTGCGACAGGGTCCCGAAATGCGTCAGCTGTAAAACTACCTTCGGAGCCACGTCGCAGATAGCCATATGGGCTCTGCTCGCATTAGGTGTATACAGGCGATGCGTTCGTCGGTTCCCACTTGCTACCCTTGAGCTTCACGCTCCACAGGAGCCTTTCCTTTTTTTGTGACTCTTAGGTATAGAAAGCATCTTCCAGCTATCCTTGGAGTGGATCTTGTACTGTCCCTATCTTGCCGGCTTCGCGAATCATCCAAAGGCCGACAAGGCGGCCTGAGCAGCGCGCACGTTTGAACGAAGCACGACGCATGGGCGTAAACATGGCGGATGGTCCTGCGACGGCGATATGGACCCCTGCAAAGGCTGTCGGCCCTATAAGCGGGGGCGCGCGCATCGAGGTACTGTACAGCCTTACTCTGCGGGGCGACACCTTGCGGCAGTTGCGCGGTCTGAACAGTTGCGCACTGCAGCATGCGTGGACTAACAGACATGTAGATCGGCGCACGGTGTTTTAAATCTGAAAGGATGATGGTGAGCGCAGTGTTATGCCGCTGTCCGCATCACCCGAGGGCGCCGCCTTACTACGCACAATGATGATGATGGCGACGATGATGATCCTTCACATATGGCGCATACCCACATCGGGGGATCGGCCAAGCGATGGCAAGGGAATTACGCGCGTGAGTAATAGTGCGCGCGATTCTCTTCTTCGGCAATGTCTGATTGATTGATTGATTGATTGATTGATTGATTGATTGATTGATTGATTGATTGATTGATTGATTGATTGATTGATTTTGGGGGTTTAACGTCCCAAAACCAGCTCTGATTATGAGAGACGCCGTCGTGGATGTCTCCGGAAATTTCGACCACCTGGGGTTCTTTAACGTGCACTGACATCACACCTTCATCAATGTCTGATCACACCACGACCTGCACTAAATAATGCTGAGCTAAAATACAATATAACGCATTATCCACAAGCGACTGCATCAAAAATTTAAGGTTTGGGCTTTCTGTTTACGCCGCTGTTGACGTTCTCACTTTTTTCTCGTGTCACCGCTTAGCTCGGAACGGCCAGAAAGCGCGCATCGTTTGCCGTTAGGGTCGGGCGCGTGTTATCAGCGGAAACGCGCCATCTTTCTGCATGTAAACGCCGACAGCGCTCTGAGGAAGCTCACATATTTCGTTAAACAATGACCCTTTCCATGACAGCCGCTCGGGCAACACAGTTATGCATGTCTATTATGCCGCACTTGCCGCTGCGTACAACGCGTCAGATCCCGCAGCTGCCGCATGGCGTCGCCGCGCGGAGGAAAGACGTCTGTTCGAGCGCTGTACACGGTCGTGGTCGCGCCTGTACGCTCGAAGAGCCGAGTCATCGAACTGCGATGGTCTAACAGCATTTTGTTATTCTCCCAGCCGGTAAATCAAAATGTCAAGGACTATAGCTGTCGCGCATATTGTAGATGCTTTGGAAACGAAAACAACGGGAGAACTTCGTCAGGCTGTTGCCGAGTCCATGCGCGAGTTCGGTCGAAACAATCGCGGCAGCAAAGCGGTCGCTGCAAAGTCTGCTGCATGCCTCGGCATAGCGCCCGTTTGCCTCTGCTTAAATATGCAACCGAGCGCCGGTAAAGAAACGGCTTAGAGCGGGCCAATCATGCAAAAAAGTCACAGCTTTAAAACTACCACAAGACATGAAAATATCGTTGCGTGCCATGTATGGCGTACAGTATATCGCAACAGTTGCTGGTGGAACGTCTTCCCAGACAACTCCTTTTCTCTGTTTTGTGCTGCGTCTGCTGCAGTAAGCCTGCTACTATGGCGTAATGCGGGTGCCGCCGGCCGATCAGAGCACTTGGTATTACTTCATGGCGGCCAGTTGCCCGACTTTCTGGAACAAGCGCCCTAACTACTAGTCAACGCACTCCCGAATGCTCGAAGAACCATATGAAAACCTAGAGGACATGAGTGGGGCGGCCGGCCGCTCCCCTAGTCACATGTCAGAGGGGGGAAGGGGGGGGCTACATCATTAAATGAAGGAGCACAGGGTATATTGCTGGATGAAATGTAGGGCGACGAGGTATTGGTAGAGAACATTGTTCAACGTTGGACGGCTCGGGAAACTCTGAGATAGCAATCTACATAGAGGCCCGGCCACTGCAATTGACTTTATATTCTGCATCGTCTATATAATGGACAGCGCGCTCATGGTGGGTAAATGTTTACAGGACGGCATCCTACTTTTCCACAAGTGAGAAGTTTTCTTGTCAAATTGAGCAAACGATTTTCAAGCACTTTCGTTAGGACAGGTAGCTTTTTAACGACGTTTACGTGGGTGACTCGCGCGGGCATGCGCGTCACTTTTTGATTCTCTCATTTCGCGTACAGAGACTAGTTCCTCGAAAACATCTGTTAACGCGTCCTAGATCTGCGAAAGACAAATGTGTTTGATATAAAAATACAATAATACACTCGAGTCATGGTATATCTGCTTCCTTACTAAGAGAAGTACAACACGCACCCACACAGTCACACGCAGTAATCGTTGGCTGCAGTTTCCCGGTAACCACTATGGATTAGATAAATTCGAAGTGTCAGACGAGGTGATACGATCTCCCAGATTTTATTCACTCCATGCTTAGAACAAGCCCCTCAAACGTCTGCACTGTGAAAAAAAGTGAATTAGAATAGAACGGGGAATATCTCAGCAGTTTAAGATTTGCAGACGACATTGTGCTCTTTAGCAATGACGGTGACGAACTACAAAACATGATTGATCACCAAAACAGGGAAAGTATTAAAATATGACTAAAACTGAAATAGCAAGACGAAATTATGCTAATAGTCTAGCTGGAAAAGCTGGAAAACAGGAATTTAAAATTAGAAATGAACCCTTAGAATGTGTGAACAAATGCGTATACCTGGGGCAGTTAATAACAGGGGCGCCTAACCAAGAAGAGGAAATTCTCCGTACGATAAGAAGGGGGTGGAGCATGTTCGGGAGACATTCCCAAATCATGACTGGAAACTTGCCACTGTCACTAAAGCGACAAGTATTTAATCACTGCATTCTCCCGGTATTAACCTACGGTGAACAAACGTGGAGGGTAACTAAAAATCTAGAGATGAAATCAAGGAACACGCAGCGTGCAATGGAAAGAAAAATGATAGGTGTAACGCTAAGAGATAAAAAACTAGCGGAAAGGATCAGGGAACATACCGGAGTATCTGATATTCTTATATCAGCTAAAGGGAAAGAAAGTGGACCTGGGCAAGGCATATCATGCAAACGACAGATAGCATATGCACAGTAAGAGCGACGGAATGGATACCAAGAGAGGGAAAACGCAACAGGGGCAGGCAAAAGGTTGGATGGAGCGATGAAATTAAGAAGTCCGCGGGCACAAAGCGGAACCAGCTCGCTCAGGAGAGGGTGGATTGTAAATCGTTGGGAGAGGCCTTCGTGCTGTAGTGGACTTTAAATAGGATGATGATGACGATGATGGTGAAAACGTAGCTCATCATCGGTAAGCTCTGCAGATGGCTCCCATTGCGAAAGCGTCGGCCAGTAAGCTGTTGTTGGTTTACTCCCATAAACATTAGGAGTTTACCCACATGCATTAAAGGGACCGACAACTGGCCAGAACGTGTGAGTGGACATCTGTGGATTTCGAAAGAGCTTGAATAATAGTGATGGGATCGAGCACCCTATCGCGATTTGAACAGGAATTGTATTTTTAAACTGAGCTTAAAAATTGCGGCAACTGAAATGTGGCGCGGCCTGGTGGAGACGCCTTGGTACTGCTATTTGGAGTCTTTGAATCGTCGTACGTAGCCTGTTGGTGTTCATACGACCACAACTCGGCCTTAGTGTTCCAAACGACACATAAAAACGCATCTTCGCCCTACTATTTCCTTTCTATGCATAAAAGGAGTCGACGCTGAGAAGCGGCGCTGCCTTCCCTGCAACCGAAAACCTGTTTTTAACCTCGGCGCATGTGCTCAGTGGCTCCCAGGCTTAGCGCGCATGCGCTCTGTGGAGGCACTGCCTGGCGCGAACACGTCCGACGATTGTCGGCCACTGTTTGCAACATGTGTGTCATGTAAAACTCCATGGGCCGAAAATTACCATTAAAAATGTTTTACGACGTTTACCCTGTTGTCATTGCGTGACAGGACACTATGACCGGTAAGCTTTCCGTTGAAATAAAGAAAACACGTAGGCTACCTTAAAAATTGGTTGTTGGTCCCTTTAATGCATCACTCTATAAAATAATCATTTTGATTCGCTAATATTACCGCCAGGCTCCGATTCTTAATGCTCTCGTTATGTAAAAGCTAATAATATTGCCAGATGCTATTGCTTTCTGTGTTCTTGCATGTGTATTTTTGTCCTGACTGTTGCCCTAAGACCAAAGTATTCTAAATCAGCTACTTTACAGTTTACACTTCAAAATCAAGACGGGCATATGGCATCAGCTCACCCGGCCTGACGTCAGGAGTCTCCGGATGAAATTGAGTAAATTTTCTTGAAGCACCTTCGCTAGGCCAGGCAGCGTTTAAAAATGTTCATATCGATGACGCGCACGACCACATACGTCAATTCCGACTACTCTGCCATTTCGTGTACAGAAGCCCTTCACAAGAAGAGAAGCTAATGACATTTCTCAGACTTACTAATATAAATACATTTCAAATATTCATATACTATAAGTATGTAAATTTGTCCGCACTAATGACGCAGATAATCAATATAGTGACGCTACCTAACATTCCACTGTCCCAAGGCCCCTGAGATACGCAGCGTTTAGGACGTGGTTATTTATGTTCTTGGAACTGTTGTCGCTTCAGTAATGACAGATGTTACTGTGTTCGCGATATCATTGTGGAGGTGAGTGACCTAAACCAAAGTGATTCGGCGAACACTTTCCTGACGTAGGAAGATCGTCCAGAAAGGAGTGAGCTTTTGATGCTACCGCCTTTTTCTGAGAAATGGATGCACCTGTCACTGTTCATACTCGAGGCTTGCTGAGTCACATACATCTATATTTAAGTGCGTGCAGTTTAGACGCACAAACCGTTTTGAGGAAGTCTAAGTAACTGGAGCTGATAACGAGAGTTATAATCTAGGTACTATTACAGCTCGCAATGTAATCCCTCCCCCCCCCCCCCAAAAAAAAAGAAGTTAGATTTTCAGCATATACCTGAAAGGGAAAATTAGCATCCACCCGTTTTGTAGCACAAGGCAGGTGGTTGCTAATTTTCCCTTTCGTAAACGTTACTCTACCTTGCGGGTTTCCGCAGAACTCATTTGCCAAATGGAGAAAGTGCACACCAAAAGTTCACTTGCGGAGCCTGCCAGCAATTTCGTAAAGGTAACTGCACCACTGCCGATTTCATCGCAGAAATATTGCTGGCCTGAGAAAGGTGTTGTGGAGTAGCACCATAACGTACTCCTGAATACTAGCGCAATACTTTCACCTTCGGCACAGCGTGGCTAAGAAGGGTGCTGGCTTTCTCCGGGGTTTCGGCATCCATAATGTAGGAATATAATACGGGACCGAAACTCTCGCTAGCTTTATGGAACACTTTTTTTCTTGTCTTCTTTTTCGTGTTTTGCGTCATCATGAGACAGTCCATTCGCGGCCCTCCCTTTCTCTTCCTAAGTAATCCTGCGTCATGCTTGCCTTTTTTTCTTCATAATTCAATGTACCAGCGCACAAAAATACAAGCAGACTGACAGAAGAAGAAACGACGCACACAACAAACGTTTCTTCTTCTATCAGTCTGCTTGTATTTTTGTGCGCTGGTACATTGAATTATGAACCGATACCAACTCGCCCAAGTTGCCGTCTAACTACTTTTTCTTCTTGATGTTTTCTGAGCTAGATTAAGCAATGCCTCTTTTTGCCCCTCAGGATTTAATAGCGCCGCTGATGTATCTCTGTTCGCAGAAGCTGCCTCCACTCCTGCCTTTAGGCACGCGGCTTACCGCAGCCTCCGTTATCCACTCTTGTATTTCGAAGCGTGCCTTGCGAAGGGGTCCCGCAATCCTTCAGCTGTAAGATACCTTCGCAGCCACGTCGCATATATTCATATGCGCTCTGCTTGCATTAGTCGATATCGCGGCCTTGGCGGCTGCATTTCCATGGGGCGAAATGTTGAGGCCCCGTGTGATTTTTCGTTGTACTGTCATAGCCGTGTGCTAGAATCCTCAGTGAAACCGCTATGGCTCGGACGACGGCTATGTGAGGCCGGGCTTGAAATTTTATCGCGGACGATGCGGCTTCTTTGGACGCACGTCGCTTATGAAACTGAGTGTCGAATTTCCATTCAGAATTCGTTGAACTCTAACTGGCTCAACTAGCATGTATTTGCGTTTTACTTGCAAAAAACTGGCCCATGTGTCGTCTTTTTACATCGCATGGATTGAATTTTTGATATAGGCTGACGTTGCACAAACAGACCAGAAACAAATTTTTGTTGTTCCGTGTAATATGACACTTTTATTGGAAAGCCAATAATTTCTCATTGATTTTTCAATGTATTTTCGTGGTCGTGTGCTCGAATCCGGCAAATTCAATTTTGGAGGTAGCCCACACCAACATTTGTTTGCGGTTGCATGCGAAAAATTCTGCCCAAACTTCCCTTGGACCGTCTAACTTTGCAAACTAATGCGACACACCTTAACTCAGTATGCTACATTGTTTCTCCCCAAATCACGCGGTCCATCGTGTTCCCGCGAGCAATAACGAAGCTGTTTTGCAATTAGACCACGAATTATTATGTCTTTCTAGATTAAGAGGCCCGTTTGCCCTAGCGACAAATATAAAATGAATATATCGTTGTATCTCCAATGTAATTATTAAATGACTACTTTTGAAGACAGAGCAATCTTCGATGAGACTTGGAGGGTTAGAGTTCAGGGTCTCTATAAGCTGCTCGATGACCTTCGTGCTTAGGCGATGTGTACTAATAATAATAACTCAACAGCAATTCAACCACTACTTGTTCAGCAGATTTTCAATGACACTTCAGTTGCCAATATTCAAGAAGTGCCAACATTGAGCCAAATGATATTTCAATGGACACACATGACTCTTCAGTAGAATTCTCAACATTGACCAACAGCTTTTAAATAGTTTCTCAATAACATTTTTTTTTGTAAGGGGTACGTGCCACCAGCCTAGAGAGCGTGCAGCGGCATTCAATGAAGCAGTCAGCGTTGGGCTGCGGACTAGTGAAGGTGGTTCTTTTGTCGGCTCTAGTGCACGGTGTTATCTCTAGGAACCTCAGCTGGCGAGAGGCTCACAAGCCACGGCCCTGAAGCCACAGTTAGTAAGCGTTCTTCTGAATATATGTGCTGTTGAAGTTATGGCGACTGCTTTATGAGCACTCTGAACTCGTCACATTTGTGACGAATGCAGCAACAGAATTCTGAACCTATGCCAAAATTTAGGGTCTTTGCCCTATCCCCAAAACATGAGCCAGCAAATGTTGGCGCCTGCATGCTTTCTTTTTAAATTATGTTTCTTCCGTGTTTTGCTTTCTATTTTGTTTTCTTTCTTGCTGTCTTCCTTTCCCTCTTTCTTTTCCTTCTGTTCCTTTATCTCTGTCGCTCTTTCTGCATTCGTTTACTATTTTACTTTTTTTTCCTCTCCTTCTTAGTCTGGTAGAAAGTCTGAGAGATCCTTATGTCTAAAGTATAGTCACATCTTTGTTTGAGGAGCATTCGTGATCAAAGGCGCACGCTTTGCGCTGTGTCTACTTTTTCATGCATAAAAATCCCGCAAAGGAACGCGCTCTTGTGAATCGACGGCGTCTGATAATAAAAGAATAACCGAAAGAAAGCAATATTATCTGAAACGGGCGGTTAGCGTTCTGGTGGTCGTTTGTTCGAATGTGCAGTCCGACGCCCAATTTTTATTGTCAGTCTGTCTTAGTTTATTTATTTATTGAAAATACCTTACAGGCCCGAAGGCATTGAGTAAGGGGGGTTACAGTGAAAAACGCATGTAAATTTCCAAACAACAGCGGTGCAATGTCGGTTAGTAATAACAACAACAAAAAAAATGCGGTGCACAAATTTAACAAAGCAATAAGTCAGCAATACGTAAACATGGTGATGAAATATATAAGAACACTCCGTAACATAAAAGGCTCGGAAAACAAGTAAAAGAACATCAAGATGAAATATTAATGAAATGCATCTGAAGTTTTTGCCGAAACGTGTTGGGGTTGCTATCAGAGGCGATATCGTCGGGAAGATCATTCCACATGCGGATGGCTTGTGGTAGTGCTGATGTGTTGAACGCGTTTGTTTTTCCAAAGATGCGAGTGAAGCTGAGATGGTTATGTAATCTGCGTGACGTGTAGAGCGGGCGTTGAAGCTGCAACGACGATGTTTTGTTACTGTAGACGTACTTATGAAATAGGCATAACAAGGACACGTGACGACGAACATTTAATGCTTGGAGGGAATGATGGAGTTTAAGCTGAGTCACACTAGAATTGATGTCGTAGTTCCTAGAAATGTAACGGGTGGCTCTGTTCTGGATTGTTTCCAGCATGTTAATTTGATATTGAGCGGAAGGGGACCAAACAGATGAGGCATATTCAAGTTGCGGGCGGACGAAAGTTAGGTATGACATTTTGCGAATGTTAGTGGGACAATGACGAAGGTTTCGGCGTAAATACCCCAATGTTTTGGAGGCTTTTGCACAAACGTTGGTGATGTGATCAAACCAGGAAAGCCCTGGTGTAAGGTGGATGCCAAGATACTTGTAAGAAGTCGCCGTGGAGAGCCTGTCACTTTGTATATGGTAATTGAAGTTAGACATGACCTGTTTACGTCCAAAAGAAACAACTTTACACTTATTAGTATTCAACCTCATAAGCCAAGTGCTACACCAGTCAGAAATAGTGTTCAGATCATCTTGAAGGATGGAGTGGTCGTTAGGACAGTTTATAGGTCTGTAGAGCATGCAGTCATCAGCGAAGATTCTGATATGCGATATGCTAGTTCGGAGGTCGTTGATGTAGATAAGGAAAAGTAATGGGCCAAGAACGCTCCCCTGTGGGACACCAGAAGAGACATACGAAGAGGGAGAGGAAGAATTATTAACGATTGTGAACTGCTTGCGAAGTGACAGAAAATTGCGTAGCCAAGATAAAGTGAGGGAGTCTAACCGGAGGGCAGATAATTTTGAAATAAGGCGACAATGGGCGACACGATCGAATGCTTTGGCAAAATCAAGAAATATGCAATCAGTCTGTAGGCCATTATTTATGTTGTAATGAATGTCTGTAGTTAATTCTAGTAACTGTGTTTCGCATGACATGCCCTTTCTGAATCCGTGCTGGTTTGGAAAGAAGAATTTGTTAGTCTCGAGGTGACTGTATACGTGGGAGGCGATTATGTGTTCGAGGAGTTTGCAACATATGCATGTGAGCGAGATTGGACGATAATTTTTAGGTGAGTTCTTATCTCCGGATTTAAAAATAGGTACTACTTTGGCTATTTTCCAGTCGTCTGGAAGTTTTCCAGACGATAGCGACTGTCGAAAAATGTGGTATAGTGTAATGCTAGTTATGGAAACAGTATTTTTAAGTACTTTAGAGTTGATATCATCTATACCAGCTGATGAGGATGCCTTAATCTGTTTAATTCGACACGCGATACCATCCACCGTGATTTCAATAGGCTGCATGTATTGGAAGTTGTAATCAGGGATATGTGGTACGTCAGGAGAATCTTCTTGGCTAAATACAGATGAAAAAGAAGTATTAAAAGTAGTAGAGCACTCGTAGTCTGAAAGCGGAAGGTTGTTTTCATTAAGTAATGACAACTGGTTGGAACCGTGGTCAGGGGATATGAGGCGCCAGAATTTCTTTGGATTATTTTGCAGAAGAGAAGGTAGGTCGTTGTGAAAATATTTTTCTTTGGCGTTGCATATTGCTTTACAGTAGTCAGTCAAGTACTGCTTGTATTTTTCCCAAGCGGATGGCGTAGCAATGCGTTTGGCATTGCAGTACAGGCGTTTTTTCTTGTTTCTTACGGAGGGATTTAGTGAACCATGGATTAGATATATCATCAGAAACACTGATAACAGGGATAACAGGAACTTTTTTCCTAGGATGAGGAAAAAAACGAAGTCGTTCCCGTGAGCCATGATGCAAACGCCTATGCAAAACAAAAAAACCAGCAAGGCGAACTGCAGAAACTACGGCCCCGCAAAAAGAAGTAACCTTCATCAATCTAAACGCGCGTAGTCTGCTGAACAAATCTGACTTGCTTGAATCTTTATTACTGGAACTAGAACCAGATTTTATAGCAATTACTGAAACTTGGCTATCAAGTGACATTCATGATCAGGAAATAGGTAGCCCAAACTACGCGATCATACGGAAAGACCGACCCACACGTGGTGGTGGCGTGGCAATCTTTATCAATAAAAAGCTATCTTTTAAGGTTCTTCCAGATGTTGAAGGCGTAGAAGCAATATTTTGCAAATTGTTGATAGGTACTCATGCTATCACTGTGGGTTGTGTATACCGTAGCCCCTCTGCTTGTAGTGACGTCATTACTTCACTTTGTAATTATATGTATCAAATGCCAGACTAATCCTTCTTGGTGATTTTAATATGCCAGATATAGATTGGAAATCTATGCAATTCAAGTCTGATAGCTCGCAACTAATATGTGATCTAATGCTCAATTTCAATTTACATCAGATAGTGACCCAGCCCACCCGAGTACATGCATCATCATCAAACATTCTGGATTTAGTTTTCTTAAGTGACCATTTCTCGCACGACACTACTAAAGTAGAAATTATGGAGGGCATCTCAGATCATGACTTGATTTACTGCACTGTAAGTGTGACTGATACCAGATTTCATCAGCAGACACTGCTTTATTATCCTGACTTTACCCATGCTGATGACACAAGCATAATCGACTGTCTTTCTTTCGAATACGATTCATTCGTAGCACTCTCACATAACCTATCCACTGACATCGAAACAATTTGGAGTAGATTTGCAGTCATTGTGACGTCATGCATAAAACGCTACGTACCGATCAAAAAGAAGAAAACTAGGCAACTAAACCCCTGGATAACACGCGACGTAATACATGCAAAACGAAAGGTAAAACGATTAAGGAAAAAACTGAACTTGAAAAAGCTAATCTAACCAAACATGATCTGACTGTAGCCGTTAGTCATATGAGAAGTAAACTAAAGGATGCTAAAAATAATTACTTTGCAAAGGTACTTCCCACATTTTTGATAAGCGCTCCAAATAAGTTTTGGAAATATATAAATCCAAAGAAAAATGATGAGCCCACGCGTTCCTCTGAAGACAACAACGATCTCGTCAACTCTTTCAACGATTACTTTCAATCCGTTTTTACTGTAGATGATGGAAACATACCACCCATGCAATCTTCTGATCATTCACCAATAGAACCCCTGACAGTTACCGAACAAGGCGTGTTCAACCTACTATTAAACATTGATACCAAAAAGGGCCCGGGTCCTGACAACTTACCAAACATCTTCCTTAAAAGGTATGCGGAGTGGGTAGCGAAATATTTATGTGTAATCTTCAATAAATCACTGCAGTTATGCAGTGTCCCCGCAGTATGGAAGACCGCCAAAATTATTCCAATACATAAAGCAGGCAGCAAAACCATGGTTTCAAATTACAGACCAATATCACTAACTTGTTCTGTGTGTAAATTATTAGAACATATGATATTGAAACACATCAATATTTACCTAGAAAAAACATATCCTGTCTCCTGTACAACATGGTTTCCGAAAGGGACTCTCAACAATTACTCAACTTTTAGAATTAATACATGATGCAGCCCAGTCTATTGATAACCATAAACAAATTGATCTAATCTTCTTAGACTTCTCGAAAGCATTCGACCGGGTTTCACATACCAAATTAATAAGTAAATTACAAGTTACTCTTGGAGATAGTACCATTGTTCATTGGATTAAGGATTACTTAACCAATCGCTCACAATTTGTACAGTTACAGGACACCGCCTCTAGAACAACAGCAGTCTCGTCAGGCGTGCCACAGGGCAGTGTCCTAGCACCAATATTGTTCACAATATTCATTAATGATCTTCCCCTCTCAACTAAAGTAAAACTCAGGCTCTTTGCAGACGACTGCGTACTTTACCAAGAAATTAATACTCCTTCCGATCACCTAATCCTTAACAGAGCTCTGGAAGATGTACACAAGTGGTGCAAAAAATGGCAAATGTCCCTCAATATTGGTAAATGTGTTTCCTTGGCAATAACCCGCAAAAAACACAGGTCCAACTTCTCCTACACTATTGACAACTGCGCCTTAACCACAGTCTCTAACCACAAATATCTAGGAATAACGATTTCAAACGATTTGAGATGGGATACTCACATTGATAACATTACTGGCACAGCCCTTAAAAGACTATTTTTACTGAAGAGACGCCTTAAGCAGGCACCACCGAATACCAAACTAATAGCATATACAACCCTCGTCCGATCTGTACTGGAATATGCCAGCCCTGTCTGGTTCCCGTTTACCCAGGAACAAATTATTAAATTAGAAGCGGTTCAAAGAAAAGCAATAAGGTTTATTTTTAACAGGTATAGACAGACAGACTCACCGACACATCTACTTAATAATGCTGGCATCTTAACACTACAAAACCGAACGAAACTAGCAAGACTAAAACTAATGTTTCAACTACTACACAACATAATAAAAATAGACACTTCAAGGTATATATCTTATTTTCAAGGCAGACCAACCCGTCATAAGCATTCCCATGCTCTTGCCGAATACTCCTCCAACACTAATTGCTTTAAATATTCCTTTTTCCCTCTAACCATTAAAGATTGGAACTCACTGAAACCTCCCCTAACGACCGAATCATCCATAAACTTGTGTACAACGGCGATTGAAAGCGAATTGATTGCCTCACAAAGAGCACTAACGATATAACAACATCAGTAAACCCGCTAAGCGAGGAGTCTGTGTCATGTTACTAATACATAGTTTTTCTCTGCTGCTTATATGAAGGCAATGTTTTAGGCGACATGTTCTTCGATTATTTTGTTGTTCATCAAATTGTTTAAGCAATGTAATCAATGGTAATGTATACTTGCTGATCCTACGCTATGTTTACAAATGTATACCTTATCCTTTTGCAGCTGTTTTTGGCGATAATCTCGCCCATGATTTTGTTACTAAAATTGTTTTATTGTGTCTTCTTCTATCGCAATGTATAATGTATAATTTTGTATGTAATATTGACTTTCTTTGTGATTTTATCCATATATAAACCTGTGTAAACATGTAGTATTTTTCATGTGCCTTCCCTGCTATAATCTCTGAAGAGATTGGCAGTATTGTTAAATAAAATAAATAAATAAATATTGGTTTATCAATGAAGACATCTTGTCTCTAAAAAGCACCCAGTTTTCATTTACAGACCGGTTGTAGAATGACGGGAAGAGGTCCTTGCTGAAAAATTCTTCGAGCTGTGCACTTATTTTGCCAAAATCTGCTTTGCTGTAGTCCCGAATTTTCTTATTATGAATATATCTTATTGCTCGAAGCGAAAGGGAACAAACAAGCACGCGCCCACTGGTTTCACGATGAAGCTTTTACTAGGTGACAATTCAGTGATTACAAGCTTCGCTTGAATATTTTTCTGAGGGATGGCACTCGCTACATAGGGGTGGGGACTCTTCTCCTGGCGGGGTTCCTGCTTTGATATTACCCCAAACATTTCAAGACTGGGCTTTGGTTGAGGTATTCCATGCGCATATAAGAAAAACCAAGTGTCTTACCAAGCTCTATTACTGGCGCCTTCCAAGCATAGTTGCTAAAACCAGTTTTGTAAACATTTTTTTACAGACACTTCTGCAGGGTTTCAAAAGGCTGACAAGCGGATCATTAGACGAGATATGCCTCTTTCTTCAATGTAAACGCACGTCACGGCTGTCGTCACTTCTACGTCAGTAATACTTCACATAAACACTCCGATGACTCATTGTGTCAAATCGTACTGTTCTAGATCCTACAGTTATAAGTTCAGCGGGAGGAAAGGCAACGCATCTAAAATCTTTTCTGCGATCGAAGCCGCTTTGCGTTGAGAAAAGTGCGACCCTAAGTTTCTGGAGTGCCACAAGGTTGCCACTACAGGTTATCGGCATTCTCCGCAAATTAATATACTTGCAAATATTCATTCTGCCAGAAATATAAGCTTCACATTAATTTTCTGCAGAGACGAAAACGATGCATTTAAGGTACGGCACTATACCAACAGCACGATAAACGCTATATTGGTTCCTTAAGGCAGGCTTTGCCTATTCGTCCCATGGTATGCAGTAATGATGCGCTTTACCAACGGTATTCTCCACACACGGCGCGCTAAACGTTTATTTGTGTATCAGATAGAAAGCATGTGTCTCGTCGGAGAAACGTAAGCATTTTCATCCATTTCACAGCTTTATATTTTATTTATTCGACTGAAGTGCAATAGACAACGTGGAAGAAGCTCTAGATTACAGCAATATGAAAAAAAGAAAACAGCAGCTGCGTTGCTCTGAACTTCAGCTGTCGCAGTTTGTCTTGTAAAATTCGTAAACAAACTTGCCCTTTCCGACAAGTTGGTTGAACTTTTCGAGGCACTTTGGTATCCCAGTCTCATCATTAGGCAATTCGGGCCACACGTCAAGCTCGTAATGGGATTCACCTGTTAAAGAACAAATATCTCAGTTTATTGTAAGGTGCACGGTAGGCATAAACGACATGAAACATTAACTTCTATCTCGCTGTGCTGTGGTTGTACGGCAGTTCCCATGTATTCTTCATGGGAATGGCCGCACCTTAATGAGCGTCTGTGATCGTGCTGAAACACCTCTACTAAAATAAGAGAGCCTTGGCTGAGAACTAAAAGTACCCGAATATGCCTTGACAGTCAGGGGTGAGTGCCACTGCTGTTCTTAAGCTGGGTTCGAAGCCGCACAGGCGTGGGCTATTACGGTGTAAGTGGTATGAGCTCCTTACAGTGACCAATTTGAGTGACCGATCGGCCACTTTCTGTGCAAATGCTGCTTGAATACCGCACTCATCGATCGTCGGCCCAGAAGGCACTTTGCGCTTTTAGATGCGAAGCAGCTCTTTGACTAGCCCGTATAACGCTGTCCCTCCCACAAAGTCGCTGTCCCTCCGTACCACAATCATCATCATCGTCATCCTCCGCACAAGCGCGAGGCAACGCGCTTCCCTCGGCGCAGGTGTTGGAGCGGTGCCAAGTAGGTCACGCCGCAGCTGGGCGTTGACGTCACGCTCCCCTCGCACGCTTCCCTCGCAGGAGCGCGCGTACGTCACTCTCTCCCTCAACCGCCGGAACGCCCGGCGCTGCCGGCTCCAACGCCCGCTCGCCTCCCGTGTCTGCGTTTCAAACAAACGTTTACACCAGTAAACGCTACACCAAGTTTCGCTTCAAACTGTTCTGCCAGCACCCGCGTCGACGCCCGTTTCAACTGGGTCAACGCCGTGCGCACCGCTGCTGCTTCGCATCACATCAGGGTTCCCTTCCGGGAGATGGTCCATAGTTTTTTGAAGACGGACTGGTCTGCGCGAGCGCCTTTGACTGTTGTACTTGTCCTACAACGTCTCTTTCATTATTCCCCTTCTTCCTCTCTCTCCCATCTTTCTACTCCCCTTTCCCATTCCCCCGGTGTATGGTAGCCAACCGGATGCCTTTCTGCTTTTCCCCTTCCTTCCCTCCTACAGTGACCGATATTAGTGGCGATGGTGTTTGCTGCCGCCACCCATGTCCATCAAGGCTTTCACCTTCAATGTCAAAAATGGCTCCACGCCATTGCGTATATGAAACGAGCTGAATACGAGTGACGCAAACACTGACCACATCGTGGCAGTAACAAAGTAAGACTCAAAGAAAGGAATGGGAAAGCAGACAGCAAAATTTTGCGTACGTTTCCAGTGCGCTGTATCCTCTGCACAGGACTCGGGACATATCTCATTGTGAACTACAGTGGTTACGGGCACAGGCGGTATGGGCGTGCGACATCGAGAACGAATTCGGCCATTGTAACTGGCCCATAATAGCTTCCGCTGTGAAACGTATTCTCTAAACTCAGGTTTTTCAAATGTACCTTGTCATGCCGTGTGTGCCAGGCAACTTTCACACCAGAATGGCTAGACAGCGAAGCCATATTAAATGGAACTTACTTATACAAAAAAAAAATCCATGTTCCTTGTAGTATTTGGAGACCTGCGACATTTCTCATTTCTACAGATTGATGAATTTCCGACTAATTCATGCAGGAAACTGGGAATGAGTGAAACAGTTGCTGCTTCGTCCGGAAGTGGCCTGTATCACGCAGTCGTTCTGCGGGAGATGCCGAGCGACGATGAGGAAGCGTCGTGATGAAGCGGCCATTATTATCGTTTCGTTGCTGTTCCTGATCGCACTTGGCAGTACGGCCACTGGGCAGCGACGCATGCTAATAGTTGCACAGCATTGTGCAGGGATTAACCATGCCACACAGGCCACTACCGAAGCAAGCAGAAATTGGGCTGTCTGAGCACTCAGTTTCAATTTTGCTGCGTGAGACTAGCCATATTTCATCAATCTCTAGAAAGTAGTAGCGTCGCCCTTTTTCAGTTGCAGTGGATATGGATTCCCTGCATATCTTCCAATGTTCAATTAGTTTTGCGAGTCTATCTGTTTTGGTTCAACAGCTAATTAGTGAGGATGGAATCCCGGCCGCGCCGGCTGCATTTCGATGGAGGCGAAATGCTGAGGCCCGTGTGCTGTGCGATGTCAGCGCACGTTAAAGAACACCCGGTGGTCGAAATTTCCGGAGCCCTCCACTAACGTGCCTCTCATAATCATAGCTGGTTTTTGGACGTAAAACTCAGAATTAATGAATAGTCAATTAGTGTGATTTTCTCAATCGCTGTTCAGATTTTCTGCCCTCCACATTTTACACTGCGTGTCACCATGAACAATGTAGTTCGGCAAAAATTACATAAATATCTTCTGCTCTGCACTTACAAGATTCTTGGACACATTTTCTGAAACACCCCGCATAGAACCGTCGTAATGGCAACTATGAGTAAGCCGTTGAAATACGTACACTAATACCAGTTCAAATATGGTGGTCTTTTTGGTCACTTCTCTGCTACCATTACCGTTCACACAGGACTGTATAAAAAGGACAAGTTCAAAAAATAATACACAGTGTCATCGCAGTGGGTAAAATATCAAAAGCAACAATTTAACCAATGACATGAGGCGCATCATTAGACTACACCTGGCATAAACAGAAGACATCACTGTGTTTTACAGCGGAGCTATTAGCGTATCGCTAGGTTTTCCTTGTTTGTCGTCGACAGTTAACAGCGGAGCTACCACGCATAAGGAAAAAACGGACCCCCTCTTGCTCTTGACCCATTACCCACACTGATACATGAGAGAAGCGGGGTTTCGGCAACTACCTTCGATGGAAATTTTTCACCGTGACCTAAAAGAATTTTTTCGCGTTTTCTTAGTATTAAACGCCACTGCTGCAGCGTCGTGAATCAAAACAAGCAACATGGCGTTTGCTTAGCGTTCATGTCATTGCTGAAAAGCTCTGTCGACAGGCTGATCGTGAACGGAAGCGCTGACAGCGATCCCATCCAAAAGGTACAGCCAGGGAAGCTGAAAACCAGCTGAAAGCCCCATTCTCATTGCGCTCTTTGACTTGCCATGCTCTTGGGTCGCCTAGCCGCATAACTGCCATGACATCAAACTTCTTATCGTATGTCTTTAAACGTGAAATTGAGATTTTGCATTACTGCAATGTAATGGGCAAAGTATGAAGTAGCGATGCGCCATCAAAAGTGGTCGATGAAGAAGGCATCGCAGTTCGCCCGGCGCTTGTACACAGCACTGAATTCATCACAAACGTGTCAACGTGGCGTGAATGAGCGTCTGCAAGCTCGCGAGCACAGGCGCAAGCACAGGCGACCACGCCCTTAAGCCAAAGTGCGAGCGTCCTATTGCGTGCTCCATGCATGCGAGGTGGATAAACACGGCGCCGTTAGTGTCCCTGTATATGCTCCCAACTAGGCGCCGTTAGGTTGCCTCGATATACCCTACTCTGTACAGGGTGGTGACAAGCATTGGCCGCTGCAACGCCATTTTGAACCAGAGCGAGCCGTTGCACGTCTGTTTCGTGCCCGTTCTTCGTTCGAGACGCAGTGCGCGCCTGTTTGGTGCCCGTGCTTCGCTCAAGACCCAGACACACGTAGCAACCTGTTTATGAACGCAAGCGCAGCTGACTCCCAGGGCGCTCATGCGATTAAATATGGCGGGGAGTTGTCACCGCCCTGTACATAGCGTCTATTGAGGCAGCTTAGGTGCCGTGGGCCCTTTGCGCCATCTCGCGAGTGACAGTCAAGCCACTTCCACGCTGAAGCACCTCCGAGATGTACGCGTCGCCAACGGGAAATGATGCATGTAAGAGGCTCGCCGTGAGGGGTTATAACATTGCTTGCGGCGTGGTCGAGCGCGTAGCGCTCCGGAGCGAGGCGCCGGTCGTGCGATGCCCACTCGGTCCGAAGGTTTTTCTTTTTTTCTATATATCTACCTCAAATTTTCGCTCACGGACAACGGTGATTTTCCGCTGAGGACCAGCGACGCCGACACCGGACTGTTTGCGAAACGAGCTCTTTAACGCTATCGCGTTAAAATTCAACATCTACGGCGCATACCCGCATACTTCGGGTATGAGCCACACATGATTGCAGTATCGTTAATCGTGGCGAACATGACGAGTGTGCCACGTTAGTGACGTGAGGATCAGCAGTGATGATGCTCATCATATAATACCCTGCCATCCAAATTCTGATCTACAACAGGTGAACGAGACGACCACGAGAGCACCGAGACGTAAGCGCATAGATAGATAGATAGATAGATAGATAGATAGATAGATAGATAGATAGATAGATAGATAGATAGATAGATAGATAGATAGATAGATAGATAGATAGATAGATTTGTGGGGTTTAACGTCCCAAAACCAGCTTTGACTATGAGAGAGGCCTTAGTGGAGGTCTCCGGAAATTTCGACCACCTGGGGTTCTTTAACGTGCACTGACATCGCACAGCACACGGGCCTCAACATTTCGCCTCCATCGAAATGCAGCCGCCGCGGCCGGGATTCGATCCCGCCACCTTCAGATCAGCAGCCGAGTGCCATAACCACTAGAACACCGTGGCGGGGCAGATAGATAGATAGATAGATAGATAGATAGATAGATAGATAGATAGATAGATAGATAGATAGATAGATAGATAGATAGATAGATAGATAGATAGATAGATAGATAGATAGATACGGTCAAAGTGATTGAAGTTCGCATCTCTTCACATCTTTTTTTGCTATTCCAACCAAGCAGAGGAACATTTCTTACATAAGTTATTCGGACTAGGTAAAACGACGCAGCCATTGATTACCCCACTTCCTATACCACAAGTGAAGTCGTTTTGAAGATAATGTA
The DNA here is from genome assembly GCA_013339685.2 of Hyalomma asiaticum. Taxonomy (NCBI): domain Eukaryota; kingdom Metazoa; phylum Arthropoda; class Arachnida; order Ixodida; family Ixodidae; genus Hyalomma; species Hyalomma asiaticum. Next base: position 75,134,447 of record CM023488.1, on the reverse strand, counting down.
GCGTTTGGAAATACATCAGCCGTTTCCGCAGCCTTTAGTCTCGTCTCCCAAGACAATTTTGTACAGAACATGCATGCTTCGAAAGTTAACCAGACTAAGGGAAACCAAAATATAAGGGTATAACAAGCAGTTCATGTGTTGAATACCATTTACCATGAAGAAAAAAAGCGTTGAGACGTCTTTAAAAACCCGCCGTGGTGACTCACCATTTATGTTGAACTTCAGTATAAAACACTTCTCCGAAAGGTCCGTAAGCATGGGAGTATATGAAATGGCATGCCTATCTGAAGTAGAAAGCATTGCACATCAGGTGACAATTAAGGTTTCACAACATTTCGCTTAGTTTTCATCAAAGCTGTGGCATTCCTGTATAGCTACTTACTGATTAGTAACTCTAAAAGACAAGCTCTATTGTGGAATCGCATCTGAACCAAAGATCAAACATGGAGCAAGCTCGACATCGATTGCTTACACGTGCGGCTATGGCGGGAGATTCGTTTTTTTTTAACTAAGAGCTGGCACTATCAACACATTGCACCACGTAAAGTATTAGTGTTGCCTCAAATTGGCAAGATATTTTTATTATATGACTGGCTGCCAAAAAGTAGTGCTCACGGACAAAGATGCACTAATTCTGGTTCTAGTAGTACGTGTACACGCTAAACACGGTAACCTTTATTTTATAGGTGCACAAAAACGTGAAAATATGCTCCTTTGCTAAAGGTTAAGGCACGCTCACCTTTAGTAAAGGAGCTCAGTGCTCTACGTCAGCTCATCACCCGCTCAGAAGAGCAGGTCCGCTCTTCCCTCCTTTTCGACAAGCACTAGATGGAACGCACGGCAAAGCGTCGCCCATGAACATCTGCGCTGTCAAAATACAAAGGCGAACTTATTAAAAAGGCCCTGACACGTGGATTGACACACGATCCGTTTGTTGAGCGTTAGCTTGAAGAGGGGCTCAGCGATGACCACAGCATCAGCGAGAGCGGCGAAATCACGGCGCAGCATATTCTAATTTCTACCTGAAATCAGCTTCCGCGCCGACTGCAGCGTCGTACATTAACAGTGTCTGTGAGCGGATGCGACGTTGCTATGATGGCTGCACCGCAGGTTCCTATAAGCTAGGAACAGTTGGAAATTCAAATACCTGTTCACATGCTTACTATGAACTGGCTATGATGATCCACAAGACGAAAACATGTTGCATGCTTGCAACACCTATTAAAAGACATACATTTGCGCGTTACACTTTCATGTTGTGTGCAACTGACACAAAGACAGGTGTGTCGCCCACGTGGTTGCAGTAGCCAAAGGCGACGACCCGACAAAAAGCACGGTAACCGTCGTGGTATAAGGCCACAATGGGCATCACGGTTCCGGTACCGCAATATGTGAGACGCATTTTGATTTGAACACGTCTCTGGGAGTGTGAAATGCGAAAGGGGAGTCTGATACTTGTCGTCTGCATATATATCGAATTTGTAAGTTGAAAACTTCTGTTCGCTCCCGTCAGTCTTGAAAATTCTGAAACAATACTGAAAGTTGCGCTAGGTGGTATAACATCTTCAGTAAACTAACAGGGCGCAACAGAGCGACACACAAGGAACAGCAGACACAACACAAGCGCGGACTCTCAACTGGCAATTTATTGGCACATACACAATATTTAAACGTATCCTACATAAAGGAACATGCGCCGAAGGGCCCACGGGAAACGATGAAACCAATCTTTTATTGGTTTTTATTGGTTTTCTTGGCTTCCCGTGAGCCCCTCTGCGCATGTTCCTTTGTTTTGTACAATATGCCGAAATATTGTGTGCGTGTCAATAAATCCCCAGCTGAGAGTTACCGCTTGCGTTGTGTCTTCTCTGCCTTGTGTCTCGTTCTTTTCCGCGCTGTCAGTTTACTCAAGAAGCTGAAAGTTAGTTAGCCATCTGAGTACAGCTCTGCGGGGATAACGAGGTCGCAGTTAGCAAAAGACCAGGATAACAATAATGGGAGCTGCCTTGGCCCCGTAGCGGGCGCAGACAGGCTCATGCTGACGATGATGATAGCACTTGCAGTTCTTGTATTTCTTGCAACCCTGTTTTCTTTACATGTATATGCCGGCCATTGCCCAACAAAATTGCACTTGCACAAACGTACAACCCTCTGTTGTTAGATCGCCTTGACAAGTTTCTCGCTATCTGCTAATTTTTCCACGAATTGACGTTATCGTTTAGTTCATTGCATCTGTCCACTTTCATACACGTTGGCAAAGACATATTATTGCCCGCTCACCCGCCAATCTCGTCATTCTAATTGTAGTTTCTAGGTCCGGGCCTTCTACGAGTACTTGTGCGGCCCAATGCAAAACGTCCTTTTTGGTCGTTGTTAGGTCCCTGTAGAAAATAGAGCGAAGTGTGTCACTACACCACAGAATACAATTTTTTATTCCACCTCATTTACTTCACATTATAAATTAACCTCGTAGAGAAGCGACGGGACGTCAACTGTCAAAGCCATGTTGCCCTCGCTAATTTATAAGCGTGATCTCGCCTCTGAGTAGGGTCTTCCGCTTTCCTGCAGCTTTTCACTCGAGTTAGGACAATAATCAGGGTCATCATGAGGTTGTTGCCCTATAAAGCGACCTTGCCAACATGGAACGAGACATTTTTGGTGCCCAGCCATGGTGATCTACAGCTTATGGCACTCAGCTGCTGATCCGGCTGCTGATCCGGCTGCTGACCCGGTATGGGATCGCGGCCGTGGCGGCTGCATCGCGATGAAGCCGAAATACTAGAGAGTTTTAGCAGCGGCGGCTTACCGTACGGTAAGTACGGTAATACCACCGTACCGTCGTCGTTGGCACGTAGAAAATTGAGCTTCTGAGGGCTTCGCCAGCAAGTTTCATCATTCGACGACGTTTCCGTACTCACCGAGCAACTAGTGCAGGTCTTTCCGACTAAAATAGCCGCGTGCCGACCATGACGGTACGGTATTACCGTCACTGCCGTACGGTAAGCCGGGGCTGCTAAAACTCTCTATTGAGGCCCGTGTACTGTGCGATGTCAGTGCACGTTAAAGAACCCTAGGTGGTCGAAGATCCCGGAGCGTTCCACTACGGCATCTCTCAGAAACATCGTATTTTTGGTAGCCAATACCCCTGTAATTATAATTATTATTTGTGCGGCGTCTCTCTATCATGCGAAAGAACCGTGTTGTGAGCAGAGTGTGCATTTGCAGAGCTGGCCAGAGACAGTCAGAGAAGCATCACGGAAGACAGACTATCAAAAGACACGGGATGAAATCTTACAATACAGATGCCGAGATGCATTTGCTTTTCACCTAATGAACCGTTATGAATAAACACTTAGAAAACGAAGAAAAAGTTGTCCCGGATGCAGGTCCAGGAATTCAGGTAGAATAATACTGGCATTGGCATTGGCATTTGCTTTGGAGTTGCTGATGCTCTGGCAGGTCATTTATTTAATGACAGCGTCATAGTGTCACATGTAGGCGACGACGAAGGACGTAGAATCCAGGCTGATAGGGATCAACTATTTTTTAGGTGAACGTGTACTCAACAAAGAAAACTATTCTTACGTCACAACAAAAGTGGCGAAATTTACCGTCCGTCGTCCACAACAAGAAGTGGGCAGCAATGTGCATCAGCTTGTGTGCATCATCACAGTGCATTCTAGTATTATCACTGATATTCACGAACATCAGGAACGCACACGTTTGCGGGCACGTTTAGGAACCATGAGCGTCACACAGAGGTTTGTAAGACTGCGGTAATTATTCACGAAACAGTGTTCAAGATGGCCGCGGCTTGCACCGAGCGATAACGCGCGTCTCAATAAAGGGATAAAGGCGAACCCCACGCAACATATGAAAACAAGTGTGCTTGTCAATGCTATCCCTCAGAAAAAAGCATCGCCCCTTTGCTGAAAAGAGAACATGAACGTCAAAATACATGTAACATCAATAAATGACAGCTAGGAAGGCGCCACAGTTAAGGTGGACCATGCGGACGACTCTGGGTCGTGGGCGGCGTCGCTGGAATGATGTTACGCCACCAGACGCAACCTCTTATTCAAGACCCTACAAGGACTATCTCGTAGGGTCCAATGTAGCGTTGCAGGAGCTTTTCACTTATTCCACGTAGTCCTACCGGCGTCCATATCCAGACATGGTGGCCGGGCTGTGTAGCCACCATAGCTGGGTTGGTATTCGATGTGCCAGCGTCGAAGATAGTAGCTTCGACCGGCGGCACCACTCTGGTCCTTGAAAGGCAAGCGGGCGAGCTGTCAGGTTTCGAGGCTCTCTACAAGGACATGGCAACGTTGAGCTTCTCGTCATTGGTCCACGGCTTCTACTACGGCGTGGGCCGTCTTTGCCAGACTCCTTCCGCAGACCAGCATGAACGGCGTTATGCGCATCGTATCCTGCATTGCCGAGATGTATGCGAAAGTCACATCCAGAAGGACCGCGTCTTGAGTATGACGTCGACGTACACTGCCAATGTGTCGGCGATGGTTTTATTTAGGCGCTTTTTGTGGTCATTGCAGGGGGCGGCAGAAAGTTAGGTGGGCAGAGGAGATCAGGAAGTTTGCGGGGGAAAAATTGGGCCCAATTAGCACAGGACAAAGATAACTGGGGATCCATGGGAGAGGCCTTTGCCATGCAGTGGGCGTAGACAGGCTGATGACGATGCGGCGGTGATAGGCGGTGGTCGGGACGTGGCTTGTCTCGCTGTATCGTAAGATGGCTTCAGTTAGGTCTGCTACAAAGGCCGTGCCTCTTTCGGTAATGAGTACATTCGTAGCATTCTGGAAAAAAGTACAATTTCAACAAAGGACCTCGGACGCGCTGCCTTTTGGTACGGGGCGCAATGTCGGTTCTCGCAACACGGTGGCCATTGCAGGTCTCCGAGAATCTGTAAGGGCGAAGGCACTGATGGCATCTTTCGCAGGGAACCGTCGCACTTAGGTTCACTTGCCTATAGCCGCTCTTTAGTTTGTCAGCACTACCTTCGCTTTCCCGTGATGCAGCCCGGCTATGCCTCTTGAACAACATATGTGACGGCTTAAAAGCAGACAGTGGTCGCCCTTGATGGCACTTGCCGAGTTTGTAGGTTCTTTGGTGACAACGGAAACGATGCTAGAGCGCAGCCGAACGCTTACCGGCTCTTCCAGCGTATTCCAGGCATGGTAACCGACGTAGCCGGCGTACTGCCAGTGATGGGGCGAAATGCCTAAGCCATGTGACGGTGAGCGGCATGGTCGACGCGGTTGCCAGGGTGCTCCAGCGTTGTAGTCGGTGATGACGCATGGTCGCTCACCACGCTGAGGACGCGGCGCGTTGACGGCGAAATCGCGCAGTGTCGTATTGCAGTTATACGTGACCCTACGTTAGTAGACTAGCTTGAGTTCTCATACTTTTTGGTATTCAGCGGAACCACCATCGGCCGACGCATTCGTGGCGCTGCAGTCTCACCCAGTTTCACTTCCTCACTAACGGCTACGGGCTACGCAGCCAGCGCAGTTCGGTGCTAGTGTATTTTGCAGTTCCTTGTTGACGGTGGCTTTCTTTAAACATGTTATCCGCGAAACTGCAGCGGTCGCCGAAGATATCAGCACTGCGACGCTCCACTCGGCGTATAACAAAGCGATTCGTCATGCATACCGGCAAATGCCAGTACACCCATCATGAAATCTTATTTTCTGACGCGCATGCAACTTATGCACGGTTCTGGAGGCGTTGCGGGGACCCAGTGTAGAAGTAAACGTAGCAAGGGAACGTGCCAAGCTGCTGTAGGTTTCATTGGCCTCCCCGTCAACGCTGTAATCGATTACACTTTACCGTAACCTTCCAATACCTGTATAATTCCGTTAATGAGTAACGGTGGATAATTGTAATACAATTACATATGTTCTGTAATCGATGACAGAATTGCTTGCATGGCTTTATCACAAATTGCTATGCCAGCGCACGCGGCGCTTTGAAATTTGATACGGCCGTGGGCACCATTAAAAACACCCTCTGATGTAAAAAAAATTTACAGCATATCCACGGAGTGAATGATGATGAGTGGGCGAAGCTCGGGATGTGCACCGTAGATCGTGCCGAGTTCCGGATTAATTTAGTTAACGCGCATGCTACGAATCCTCACGGTTCAACTATGCACAATGCACAAGTGAAATCTCCCACCGGCACTTCATTGCAAGTCAAGATCCAGTGTGTATATATATATATATATATATATATATATATATATATATATATATATATATATATATATATATATATGGCTTTTGCCGGTGAACGCTTCTCCAACGCGAGCAGTCGGTATTTCTCAATCAAGAAACTCGCTAGGAGACGCTGCCTGCGCCAACGTTGTCTCTCGCGTTTGCCGGGGCAGTGTCGAGTTGGCCGGGGAGCGCGTGGCTCCCGGCGCTCGCGGCGAGGGCGAGCGCCAGGTGCCACGCGCTCGCCCTCGGCGCGTGCGTGCGCTCCAGCAGGCACGCGCCGGTGGCTACCTACTACTAACTACTACTACTACTACTACTACTACTACTACTACATACATCGGGGACGCACGAAATGGCTGCTAATGGGGAATGAGAGACAGAAGAATTCGGCTTTTAGTTAACGCGCACGCTGCGAATTTTTTATTGTTCACAACGCACAGGAGAAATCTCCCACCGGCACCACCTTAGGAGGTCAAAGCGTAAGACTGGTTACGCACTACTACGACTACGACGAGGGACGAACGGGTGCCGCTTTAAGGAGCTTCGCCCCTAAAATTGCACCGCGTACCTGCACAAAGAGATCGTTCCGGTTCGGTTTACCGGTGCCCTCCCTATAGGCCAGGTTCTACGTGCTAGCGCATCCCCGAAAAAGAAAGGCAAAGACGTGCCCGCGTCAATATTGTGAATAATGTTGCAGCACATTGAAACTTCAAGTCAACCATATTTCTCTATCATTAACCAGCAGCAGCTATTTAAAAAAAACGCACGCATTCATTTTACACAATGAAGCTGTTCTGGCTTTAATTTCAGCCTAGAAACTTGGGTTGAATTCTCTGAAATAAAGCCAATATTCTATACTGAAAGACATGTCATAAAGCGCAGCGGGTACAAGACATCTAGAAACTTGCTTTTCGGCATATAAGTAACTTACAAGCGATGTGATCAGCTGGTTCTTTTGCCCAATCTGATTTTGCTGTAGCCCAAGAGCTTTCAAAATAAGACACCTCGTACGCCGAAGACCGTGATCCAGAGTAATTTAGACGCATCGGTTGAAGAACAAGCTCGTTAAATGTCTACAGGCTCAAGCACATTTTCGCAGTACCACTAACGTAGCTCTTCAGTGTCCACGGGAGCTTTCCCCAAAGCAAAGTTCACAATGTAACTTAAAATATACCAGAGCTAAATTTTCACGTGGACAGGAACAGAGAAGTATACGTGAAAGGATGGCCGCTGACTCTAATTATATTAATTTAAAACCAGACACGTAACACGTTATAATAACGTAGACAATGCACACATGCACAACCATACCAGAACAATTCTTATATTAGCCATACTGCAGAACTATCAACTTTCGTTTAGTGTTCTAAACTCCCAGGCATGCTGGGATATAAATGTGGTGTACTTACACGTGCCGCCCATCCGCATGATAAAGCGATAGATAGTTAGTGAGCTAATCTATCCTTACTTAAAACTTTTATTTCGTCAAGTCATGGCACAGAACGTTTGCAAATTCTAAAATGGGGAAGGGGGGAGGCCTAGGAACGATGCGGACGCGTCTTCTAATGATCGTTCATATTCCTTAGCGCACTGGTCCATGCAGCGCCCAGTTTCACCCACATAAACTTTGCGACATGATAGGGGGATCTCGTAAACTACACCCGTGACAAAAGGCACATGCGGCTCCGTGTGTTCCTTTCCACAATCAGGAGTCACTTGGTCGCTGCTGCAGACCTTAGTGCCCATTTTGGCCATTTTTGCGGAGCCGAGAAGGTATAGGACACCGCACTTGTTGCCAATCCTCTTTATAAAGTGCGTTAAGCTGGCCTAGTGCGTACTGGCATAATGAAACCATTGTTTTTCTAGTGAAAAAAAAATACAGGACACTATACACGCCAGTACAGGACAAACGCTAGAAGTCTACAGTTTGCCCTTACTTTTGTGTGTACCCTGTATTTCTTTGCTAGAAAAAAAAAACCTAATTAAGTTTTCTTTAGGTCGTGCGACGCCCTATGCCTGTGTGGTGTCACCACTGGTTTGGCGCAACATTCTTGTCCCCAAGGTGTCCTTCTTCTTTCGAAATTCTGTAAGGGCGAGTGCGCCAGGACTATCAATACAAATTCAGACAACCTGGCCTTTCGCAGTCTGGATACCTCACCTTAAAGCTCGTCTGCATCACGTTAAGGAACGGCTGGAGGGGGGCCTACTTGAGCGAGAGGGTCGCGTTAGGCATTTTAAGTCTTAGACTGAGGCTAATCAAAGGTAAAAGTCTTTCTTAGCTCTAGGGCGATAGCACCAGCAAGCACATCGTTCTAACAACTTGATGCTACTCTTTAGAAATTGAAGACTATTCTCTTCAGGTAGCTTATTGGTCAGTGACAGCCCTTTGCCAGATTAGCTCGCGAACTATCCGAAGCATTCTTTAACAAGCAGAGGGCCGACCATGCATCAGCACCACGTCCTGGAATTTTTTCGTGTCTGTGAATTTATAATACTAAATGAAAGTTGACAGTCCTCTATGGCCACTTGTAATCTACTATGCCGTGATGATTGCCGCGTGGGTTCACTGCCTTCATGTGTTATGAACAGCTACGTGTGTACTTTCAATAAATATAGCTGGGGCCAGAGCCCGTTCTGTCATGCACCTCCCACTTCCTCTCCTTATCAAAAATTAGCGCTGTATCTTTTAAGCTGGAATGTTAAACCAACGAGCCCAACAACACATTTTGTTTACCAAGTTGACAATATCTGCCGAGTTGAGTTCGCGAGGTAGCTCCACCGCTGATTCAACTTGACCTAGGTAATGTCACCTACATGTGGCATTATATTATTCGTTGTGCCAATAAATGCAGCATGCCCATATACGGAGACATCATAAGATGGACTATTGTGGAACGGGCATCCGTACTTCTTCCCTCTAACTTTACATCAACGTTATCTCATTCCCTCCCCAGGCTTTTGCGCCTCTTCATCTCCTCTACGAATCCTCATGCAGTTTCAAGAAGCGCATTCATTTATTGTTAAGTTTGTTAGATATTGCCCAGTTGCAGAGGTCAGTCGATATTGGTGCTATATATATAATATGATGCAAGAAAGTTACCTTCAATATAAGACCATATTGAGAGTGCAAGAGTAATTAAGAAACAGCGAATACCACTTACGTGTCGTAAGACTGTAAACGTTGGGCGAATATCATGGTCGTGGATTCTAGGACCTTTTCGTATCGAATGCATGTCGTGTGCATTGAAGGCATGTGGGTTGTCTTGTGCACCCAGTATGGTGAACCAGTTGCATATACCTAGAGCCAAATTACAGTCATAGCTTTTTTTTTGTTTTTTTGTCGGTTTACAGAATCGTTTAGTAAATACTATTAAACTCATAACATAAGGAAGCCAGCTGCACTGGCATATCGCAGTGGAACACAGATGTAGCGACTTACGTATGCAACCGAATTATCGGTTATAATTACGTTTCGTTATAATTAGGGCAAGTGCAGCTCCTTAAGCAGTGCTGCTAACTTACGCTTTTACCGAATTATCGAAGATAACAGAGGTTTGTCCATGTGACGTACATCATTACATCGAGGTTTTATCGTATATCGCACAACAGGAAACAGGGAAGACAAATACATCATCATCAACAATAACGACATGAACGCCTCTTCAGCACTGTGACGCGACAAAATTGCATTTCAAATGGCATCACCATCAAATAAAACCATAAAATCTGCTGAATTCATTTTTCTTTCTCTCCGTTACTAGAGTGTAGATTATTTTAACCATTTACGTGATCCGTAAAAAAGAAGAATATATGATAGTTTCCTGATATTTCGTTATACCGAGTGACACTTTATATCGGCATAGTGCAACAACACCTTAATTTACTAGGAACTCAGGCAGCGCGGTTTTTCTGTCCCTAACCGAAACCTTATATATTAGGTATGTGTATTCGTTGTCGACTGGTTCAGCAAAATAGTAATAAATAAATAAAGTATTGTGACCAATTATCTTCAATATCTACCCACGGGGACTCTTTTTCGAAGGCTGGAGTCCGTTACGAAATCAAAACTGGTAAATTTCAAACTATTTCATTTCGAATATTTAGGTACACTTTCCACCTCCATTCCCATGTAGCCGCTGCCGATTCAAACATTTGTTGTAGTGTGGCACTAACTACCGTATGGCCTACTCGTAGAAGGCAGCCGCTGGTGTTTTCGACCAATTCCGTATGCGATGTTCGCTGTCTGCAGATCACCGTCTATATCTTCTGCTCCAATGTGCCTGCTCCATTGCTGTCCTTTCCTGTCACTGGTAAGAGCTTCGCCGCACACCTAACCAATTAAACGAAGAATTGAGACATACCCGGGCACCATTGTATTGAGCAATGTTTATGCTCAGTAGTGCGCGCTCAGTAATGACAACAGCGACCTCGAGCGATCGACGGGCACGCGTAAGCCGCTGCGCAACACATCTGCGCACAACATTCATCAAATTTTCACTGTGTCTTCAACTTCGCCACCGAAAATACCTTGAAAAAAAAGGGGATAGCTTTCAGGCGGCTTCCTTGTATGGCGAGAGCATAGGAAAAATTAGTACAACGCAAAGAAAAATGTAGCAACCAGAACAGTGACTGTGTAGATGGGTGCATAGAATGCATATCTAAATGTTCCGTCAAACTGAGTGTGTTCTCGATTTCGCTGTAGCTTTAGCTGCTTGAGCAACCAGAATTCGAAAATAGAGAGTAATAGCTAAGCAACTCAGTGGGCCAGCGCGCCCAGCGAACGAGCGGAGACGCCACCTGCGCGTGCGCGGCACGCTGGGACAGCCAGCGCATTTACGGAGCGAGCCGCTCCCTCGCTCATTTCGCCTCTTCAGCGGAGCGTACGCGGCGGGCCAGCGTACGAGCGTTTTGCAAGATGGCAGCCCCGAACACAAGCGGCGACGGCGTGTCGTCATGTCATGTAGCGAAAACGAAGACGTGTTCCACATAACACATGTGATCTAATGAAAAATGACTTTTGCGATATCCTTTTCGCAGTAACTTCAATTTATTCGACAGGTAAAAACCTCTGCTCGATCGACAGTAACTTCAACATTGTTCAACAGGTGGCGCCGCAGAACGTTCCGCTGAAACAAGCGCAGGGCGTCGCTCAGCTATTACTCCTCTTTTCCTCATGCGCTCCGCTGTCCTCCGCTCATTCGCTGGGCCCGCTGTCCCGCTGAGCCGCTTAGCTATTACTCCCTACTATATCCCCCGTAAGAAGCTGAGGGCTTTGTATCCCAAAGGAAACCATTCGTCGTTTTTTTTTTCGAAGTGGAAATTAGGAAGGAACTAGGAGCCTCATGAGAAAAAGGGGGCAAGCGAAGTTTGGCGTGTGCGTGCCTTTACTTTCATTCTTTTAGCTATTTAGGGGCCCACCATGTCGGCCTTGCCGGATGTCCCCGGTGGGCGATGTTATGCAGAAGGGAAAAGCGGACTCTCTAGCCCTTTACCTGCACTTTACTACCTGCACTTTTGCCCTCAGCCCTACTTATATGATAGTGACAGTGATAATGACAGTGCTAAACCCTTGCCCGAGCTCGGCAGTTTCCCGCATTTCGCACGTGTTCCTTCATTTCTTTCCTGGTTTCTTTGTTCCTTGCTTACTGTCTTTCGCTCTGTTTTCCTTTCTCTTCCTCTTCCCTCATTTCTTCCTTTCCTTCTCCTGCAGCCTTTCTTTTTTTCTTTTGTTACTTAATTCTTACTATCGTTCTTTCTGGATCTGCTCACCGCTTTCTGCTTTTTTTATTCGTTTCCTGAGCATGAACATGCTTCGAGCGTCTACTTCATGCGTATAAACCGTCGCTTTGAAGGGCGCGTATCATGAACCGACACAATGTCTGAATTAATGGCTTGTCATTCTGCATTTTTCTGAAATGTATTACGTTTTTGTATGTTTCTTTTAAATGTAATTATCTCGTCCTACACCAATGCCCCACGTGGGCGCTGTAGGTACTGTGAATAGATAAATAAACATATAAATAAACAAGGTAATAGCGTACATGAACCATGGTAAAATATGTTTTCTTCTGTTGATGTGTAGTTCCTCGACATGACATCACTTATCGGTAGCAGAAAATTGACGACGCTCTAGCGAACGGACAACAATCCATACCTTGCTTACAATAGTCATCAGCAGCACGAAATTCAGCCAGGCTATTTGGTTGGCCAGGCAACCCACATAATGCCACAGTAATACATGCTTAAGTCAGTCGCTCTTCTGGATGCTTCAATCGCTTCCTATATACATAATACATTGAGAAGTAGCTCATTGTCAAGTTCGAGACACTCCGGCAAACGCGCATGCGCAGTTCAAAGGAAACTCTTCAATCCATGTAGTAAGTAAAAAATTACGACCTGCCACACCTGAACTTTGTTCCGTTAAAATAACGCTGCTCTGTCTGTGTGTGTGTGTGTGTGTGTGTGTGTGTGTGTGTGTGTGTGTGTGTGTGTGTGTGTGTGTGTGTGTGTGTGTGTGTGTGTGTGTGTGTGTGTGTGTGTGTGTGTGTGTGTGTGTGTGTGTGTGTGTGTGTGTGTGTGTGTGTGTGTGTGTGTGTGTGTGTGTGTGTGTGTGTGTGTGTGTAGAAGTAACTCGGGAGAACACGTTCGGACGATGGCAGTGCAGCGCAGTAGTGACGACGGTGCCGAACACAGCTGCTGCAAAGGTATTCAATCGATCTCTGTGAAGGGGCTCTGTGAGGCCTTCAATGAATGTGCATAGAAAACACGTTACACTGACCTTACAAAGGCAGCGGCTACCACTCTCACTCATAGGACAACAATAATAATATCGGTGGTTTGGAGTCCCCGCAGCCACGACATGATTATGAGGGATGCCGTAGTACAAGGCTCCAGACATTTCGACCACATGGAGTTATTAACGTGCACTGGCTTAGGAAACTACACGGGCATCAACATTACGCCTCCATCGAAATGCAGCCGCCGCGGCCGGGATTCCATCGCGCGATCATCGGATAAGCAGCCATGTGTCATAGGCACTAGACAACCGTGTATGGCCTGAGTCATAGATAGACATATGATGTACACCATCATGGCCATTTGCGCGCCACTCATTATAAACTCTTAGCAATCACTAGTGCTCTGGAACGTTCCGGAATTTGCAACAACAGTTTGCTTACACAAGCAGTCGGATAACAAGAGCCACTTACAATAGGATGCCAGTATTCCAATATAAAACCAACCAAGCACATTTTAGTAAGTCCAGATACGTGAAACCCTACCTTGTTCTGATCGCTAACCTAGTATACTATTTAATGTGTATAAAATCCGTCACCATGGGAATGGCGCCAGCAATGCATAACGTATACACGTGTTTAAACAAGGCTACCCAACGAAACTATAATGATGATTTACCTTTACAAAGTGTTTCTTTTGCGTATTATAAGGTTCCCGTGAAAATCTGGGTACGATCACTTTATCATAAAATTATACAAAGCATTTCCACGAAAATAGGTAGTGCATTTTTCCTTACCTGTGTAATACTGTTCGTTGCTAGGGTGTAGCAGTGAATGATGAGACCTAGCGTCAATATAATAGCATACCCACTCATTATATCTGATGGCTGTTTGCGAAGGTGTAAGCTCCAGAATAATTTTTCATCGGTATAGCTCCTTGCTTATCTAGCGTACGAACGTAAAGGCGCCCATACGAGTTCCCGTTGACTGCGTCGTCTACCGAATACTTTGATTGTAATATGCACGCGTCTTCAGACACAGCTGTGACGGCGGAGATGAAAAAGAATTGTATTCCATGCCTACGCGGAACATTCGCCTAAGCAATGACGCGGTAAGCAACGCCTCACCATTCCTCACTTTCCGAGATGCCGCGTCCTCAGATGCGTGACATCCTAAACAGCACTGCTGAAGTTTACATGCGCATTTAGTTGAGAAAGTGATCCCGCACCTGTTGGCAACTAATATATCTACCATACGAACGCCGTATCACTCTACGGTCCTTAGTAAACCGTATTGCTAACAAATGCGTCACAGTGGGCAATGCACCGCTGTCATGTTTCCTCAAGGAAACGCACGCGCGCTTGGCTCTACACTCTTCGGCGACTCCTTTAAGGGGAAACTTCGGCGGTTTTTTTTTTTCACCGTGTTATGATATCAATGTTCTCCAATGGCACTGATAGTCCCATAACGGCCAGGGTTGTTCAGTTTGCTCAGAAACGCACCAATAATTTTAAATAAGCAACTGAGAGTCCTCTTCAAACCGAAACCGAAACAGGTAGATGCTTCGTGGTGCATGTGCGGTGACGTCACTACCTTCCCATCACCAGAAATATGAAACTGGCGCCAAGGAAATCACAGTGGCGAGATCATCCGACGACATATTGAGTTACGCCAGCTTTTTTGATCTTGACAACGACGATTTGAGCGCTGAAGTGTCGCCGTTTTGCTTTCGGAGGCCCGCTGCCTCGGGTAGGCAAAGTGGAGGTGATGACGTCAAAAATTCAGGGTGGCCCACGTGAGAACCCGCTAAAAATTTTTAAAATTCATTTACAGGAACCTAAATGACCTACATCCGCCTGACTCGGCATATATTACTGAAAATTTTATTGAGATCAATGGGCACTGAAAAATCGCCGCAGTTGCCCATTAAGCGCACGCAACTCGATTCTGGTAGAGACAGGTCCGTTTCTACATTTGTGTATTGGCTGCCTAAGTAGGTGCCAGGGGAAATTATGTAGCAGACACTAGCCTATCGGTGGTGCTTCGTTATTCTTGCCGCCGATAGGTCAAAGGGACCGACAACTCGGCCGGAACGCGTGAACGGACTTTTGTGCATTTGGAAAAACCTTGAATTATACTGATAGAATCAGGCACCCTTTCGCAATGTGAATAAGACTTGTATTAAATGCGAAGCATTTCTTAGCGAACTTCGGCGACTATCTACCTATCCGCCTACGACTTTGTGCTCTCCTGGCCGTTTCGTTTATGGGATGCCTACGAAAATCGGTATGCCACAAAATGACTGCATGACGAACGTAAATTACAGGTCATAACATGAAAATCATGACATGCATGTCATGAGCGGCATGATTTACATGCCACGGCCTTGATGCTCTCCTGGACGTTTCGTTAATGGGATGTATACGAAAATTGGTATAGCACAAAATGACTGCATGACGAACGTAAATTACAGGCCATAACATGAAAATCGTGATATGCATGTCACGACCGGCATGATTTACATGCCATGAGTTTCGGTAATGGGATGTATACCGAAATTGCTATGGCACAACACGACTGCATGGCAAAGGGCGATAAAGCAAGAAGTGCCATACATGGCCATATCAGGAAGTGCGCACGTGTCATCCGTGAATGGCCATATAGTTGCCCAATTCGTGACAGAGTCATATGAGGCAATTCTTGAGTATGTCTCGCCTTGCCATATGTAACTCTATCCCTAATCGGGAAAATACGACCATATACGGACAGGTACTGTGCATATCCCTATATGCCCAGTGCAGCATATGACCATATAAAGCATTTTTTGTAAGGGTGGCACTATGATGCGGAAATGATGCCACCTGCGAAAAAATGTGCCTTGGCCTGCGTCTTCGGTCCAAGAACGGATCGGCGTCTTACGGCCAGGGATCACGGAGGTACCCTAAGGAACAAATCTTAAGAAGTAATCAGTGAAGGATTTTCTGTTGCGATTACCTGTCTTTTTCTGTGTTAGCAATATTTTCCTCGAACAATAAACTATTAGCGAACAGCAGGCTCTCCGTACCGTATGCGCAAGATACCCTCATTTCCTTACCGGGTGCGACTTGAATTTTCCTTAACACATGACTATATAGAACGCCTCAGAAAAGAATTCGGTAAGAAAAGATCATCGAAAATGTGGATATGTACGAAACACCGGATCTGGGTTCTGAGATCAGGAATCTGGCAAAAATAAAACTGGGGAGCCAATCCACTATCGGGACAATGGGACAAGCGAAGCTTGGCGTTTCCGTGCCTTTCCAGTTCTTTCTTCCTGTATGCATGGCTCTCTGTGCTTCTTTTCTTTACTGCTGTGTATTTTACCTCTTTCTTTTTTAAATGCGAAGCATTTCTTAGCGAACTTCGACGACTTTGACCGTATCTATCTATCTATCTATCTATCTATCTATCTATCTATCTATCTATCTATCTATCTATCTATCTATCTATCTATCTATCTAGCCGCCTACGATTTTGTGCTCTCCTGGCCGTTTCATTAATGGGATGTATACGAAAACTGATATGCCACAACATGACTGCATGACGAACATAAAAGACGGGTCATAATACGAAAAACATGACATGCATGTCATGAGCGGCATCATTTACATGTCACGGTCTTGGCGCTCTCCAGGCCGTTTCGTTAACTTGATATATACCAAAATTAGTATGGCTAGACAAAACTGTGTGACGACCATGGGTGACACGTTCTAAGAACATGAAAATCGTGAGATGCATGTCATGAGGGGCATGATTTACTTGCAACGCGTTCCGTTAATGGGATGTATACCAAAATTGCTATGCCACAACATGACTGCATTACGATCATAAATGACGGGTCATAACATGAACATCATGATATGCATGTCATGAGCGACATGGTTTACAGGCCAGAGACTTGGTGCTCTTGCGGCCACTTCGTTAACTTCATATGTACCGAAATCGGTTAAGCGAGACAATAATGCAGATGCATTTTACGTTCCTGATGCGTGCTTCGTATTTCCTTGGTTCCCACTGCACGTGGGATCTGCCAATCTCTTCTTTAAATCAAGATTGACACGCAGTTCCAAGCCTGGTGACGAAGGCTTGGTACTGCGTTTTGGAGACTTTAAATTGCTGTACGTCGCCTGCTGCCGTTCATACAACCATAACTCGTGCTTAGAATTCAAGTCAATACATAAAAAATGGCAGATCCCACTTCCAGTGGGAATAAAGGAAATACGAAGAACGCATCAGGAACGTAAAATGGATCTGTATTGTTGTTTCGCTATACTGATTTTGGTACATATGAAGTTAACGAAGTGGCCGCAAGAGCACCAAGACTGTGGCCAGTAAACCATGTCGCTCGTGACATGCATGTCATGATGTTCATGTTATGACCCGTCATTTATGATCGTAATGCAGTCATGTTGTGGCATAGCATTTTTGGTATGCATCCCCTTAACGGAACGCGTGGCATGTAAATCATGCCCTCATGACATGCATCTCACGATTTTCATGTTCTTAGAACGTGTCACCCATGGTCGTCATACAGTTTTGTCTCGCCATAGTAATTTTGGTGTATATCAAGTTAACGAAACGGCCGCAAGAGCAGCAAGGCCGTGGCACGTAAATCATTCCGCTCATGACATGCACGTCATGATTTTCACGTTATGACCTGTTATTTGTGTTTGTCATGCAGTCATGTTGTGGCATACCAATTTTCATATACATACCATTAACGAAATGGCCAGGAGAGCACAAAGTCGAAGGCGGCTGATAGATAGATAGATAGATAGATAGATAGATAGATAGATAGATAGATAGATAGATAGATAGATAGATAGATAGATAGATAGATAGATAGATACGCTCAGTCGCCGAAGTTCGTTGAGAAATGCTTTGCATTGAAAACGCATCCCCGCCCTATTATTTCCTTTCTACGCCGTAAAAGGAGCCGATGCTGAGAAACGGCGCTGCCTTAGCGGCACGCGAACACCATTCTTCTAACCGAGGCGCATGCGCGCAGCGTCTGCCAGGCTGCGCGCGCATGCGCTCTGTCGCGGCGGAACCTGGCGCAAGCACACCCGACGGCTTTCGACCACTGTTTGCAACATGCGTCGCGTTTGGACTCCACAGACAAAAAAACTGTGATAGAAAAGTTTTGCGCAACGTTTTCCCCGTTGTCATTGCGCGAGTGGACACCCTGACTGGTAAGCTGTCCGTTCAGATAAAGAAAATAGCTAGCTTAAAAATTGGTTGTCGGTCCCTGTAAGCCATAAGTTGACGCGATTTCTTTCGACGCCAGTTGTCAGTGGTCTTAGTAGTAGCCCCAGATCACAGGGCACGCTTTCGCGTGTTTCCCTTGATAGCAGCGCTCTTTCATGGGATGACTGATGTCGGTTTTCTGACGGCCGAGAAAGCAGACGGAAAGCGCTTGCAGTGGCCCTGTTGCTGTGCCAAACCGTATCTCTGTACTGGCCCCCGTTCCTCAGTGCAGGGTAGCCTACCGGGCTGAGCTTAGCTTAGACTACTGACACGAATTTTTGACATTCTCGTATTGTTGCTGTAAGTGAAAGCACCGGCGGGGAGAACCCCAAAAAGAGTATCATGGTGCCTCGCAACGCAATGAATATGTTTTTAATACGGCTCCTTTAAAAGCCCACTTTCGGTTTCGATTTCGAGAGGGCGGTTCCCTAGTGACGTGTCAACGGAGTCGGTCGTGCGTTTAAGCCACGTAGGGACAGTAATTCGCGATAGCGTCACTGCGACTCCATTGTCTGTGGTCAGTTACACGTGGGGCAAGCAAACAACGACAATTTCACGGTCGTCCAGCGACTCTGTATCTTTAAGAGATTGTGCTCATACGTCATCGTAGTGTCCATTGCGCTGAGGCAAGCTTGGAGTGCTATTCGACGAAAACTTCAAAACGAAACTAAAATATTTCGTACGTGTTTCCCTGCTTCCGTGTGCGGAGGGCGTTAACAATACATGACTAGAAAACGAGAAATGTATATTTTGCGTCGCCGCAAAATCGTGTCAGTACTCCTTTAACGCCCTTTGCTCTGTCCCTTTCTTCTCCTCCTCCTGTACTAGCAACATCAGCGTGTACAACATAGCATGCGCAAATGCCATTTGCCGTGATCACAGGCTATGGCCGCCGACTTCCAAAAATGCGGGTTCGATCCCGACCACAGCATTTGCATTTTCGATGGAGGCGAAACTGCCAGGGGCCCGTGTACTGTGCGTTGTCACTCAGAGCACATTAAAGAACCCCCGGTGGTCAAAATTTTCGTAGTCCTCCACTACGGCTTTTCTCTCCTTTCTATATCTTTCACTCACTTTCCCTTACACCCACGGACGCCTAGCTGTGCTCCGTACATGGGCTGCAGAACTTAGCGTCCTTCCCTTAAAAAGACCCTGAAACGGTTTTGGTGATTTTGTACAAATGCGCTGCACCGATAGCCGGAGTCCTGATCATTAGCGTAACAATATCAGCACTCTGCGTTAAGCGTGTAATTTACTACAGTTTTAAATGCGCACGTCGTGAGAGATCGACCGGACTCGACTCGAAGCGTTTTCAACCGCCCCTTCCCACGGGACATGCGATGGGTGCTACGAAGCGGAACACATGTGACGTCACGAGCACTGAAGGGCAGCCAACGGTAACGTCGCGGCATGTGGCGGCGCACACACGAGTCGCCGGCGCACTATTACAGAGGCTAGCACTGCCGAGGCCGGCGACCTCAGTAAGGACATCGCGGCGCTATGTCGCTACGGAGGGCTCTGCACAGCGGCTGACGTGGGAGGCGCAGTCGGCGCTAGCGCGCACTCCGCAGCTGTTCTAGTTGAGGAGGAGCAGCAGTGGTAAGGAGGAAGGCAACAGAGATAAGCACGTAGCTATCTTAGCGCAGGGTGCTTCGCTTCACTTATGGTGTGTAGGATTTCACAATTGTGTTACCTAATCAATGACACAATGTCAAAAAAAAGTTTCAGGGACCCTTTAACCCAACCACAGTCACCGTGACCATACGATACGGTTATAATGCCTGCCCCACTGGCGACACTTGCGAGAATGCGCTTCTTGCAACAACCGACGCCAGGGGAGGTTTCCATGCTTTCCCCAAATGCCAGCTGCAATCAGCTCTTGTGTGAGGCCTTTCCGTGACACATGCGCTGCCGCTGTCACTTTTTCATGGCGCTGGTTGTTAGCAGCGTAAGTCTAAAGCCGCAATGTCTACCTGTTGTGAACGTCAAAGGGTCGGGGAACAGTCTGGGGAACAAGTAGGCAAGTAAAAGGAAAACCCCGTAAAAACCCTCTAGCGATTCACGTTGGTAATGGTAAAGGATAGATAAGGTGAAGAAGACTATGTTAAGAGAGGATAACATTATAACACTATCTTCAATCAACACAGTCTTCTTTTCCTTATCTATTTACCTTACCTTTACCTTATACAGATACGGGGCTAACTATAGTTAGCCCAGTATCTGTATGGTGCACCTGCTTTACGCGTTGACAAAAGAAATAAGAATGCAGTCGCCGGGCGAAGAACGTGAGATAAGACCCTGAAACACGTTTCTGCGCTCGCGGAATGCAAAACACGTGCGAGAGCGACCATTCCAGCACACGGCCGGTCTGGACGCGCGCTCTCGCTCCCTCTTTTACGGCCTGAGCAGCTGCCACGACTACAATGGATCTGTTTCTATACAGGACGACGGCGCGTTCCGCGCGAGGGCGTCGCGAGCCAACCCCCCAAAGCGCGTTGCTCTGCATGCGCTTCGTATGGTAAACCAGCTGTTCCCGGCCACTTTACCGTGCTAATTATTTTTTCCGCGTGTAGAAAGTGGTGGAAGCAGTACAGGTGCGTGTGGGGACAGTCTGGCTTTCTAGGTACTCATGCACGCGGCAAAAGAGGCACACTCAGTGCTACTAGCAACAAGAATGGGTTGGTTGGTTGGTCAAACTTGACCATCTTATATTTGATGGAGGCGAAAATGCTTGGGGCTTGTGCGCTTGGATTTAGGTGCCCCATAAAGATTACCAGGTGGTCGAAATTCCCGGAGCCTTCCACCACGGCGTCCTTCATAAACATAACGCAGTTTTCGGATGATAGACGGCATGCTGATGCAGATGTCCCGAAGTGCGTCCTTCTGCTTAGCTTCAAAATGAGACGGATTTGCTCAGCCTTGTGGCGAACCGCTCAATTGTGTGATTGTCAAAATGTTCCCCGGAACCATCATATGAGATTGTGACGTTCTTCGAGAAGGCAGTGAAATATCTTTACCGAAAGAAAATCCTCGAGACACTGCAATTTACTGTTCAGTCATATCTTGAAGATTCGCCGCTTCTGGACTGTCCGGAAGGTGTGGACAAGAGTCACGCCAGAGTGTCGGCGCACATCATCTCTGAAAAGTTTCTCCGGATTCTTCTTGTGAACCACACAAAAAAGTTAACAGATCAGAGTGACAAGCCTTCTGGCTATATTCACAAGCCCACGCGGAAACATTTCCGGCTGTGAACAATGTGACTACTTTAAACTAGCTGTAAGCATCACGACAGTGTTTTACCAGCAGTGCTTTTTTTTTTCTTTTTCAGTTCTTCTTGTGCATTATATTATTTTAGTACCAAGGACAACATTCTGTATGATGCTGAACTGTTTTTGTGAAAGTTCTTTATTTTTCTTCGCCTGCGGCGTACGTTATTGCATAAAAAAAATTTTTCTCATCTCTTGCACGCTGAAGACCGCGTCTGGGCGCGTGAGAGCTTGGGAATTTATATGCATGCAGGGACTCAGCGTGGTGTGGTGCGAGTTTATTATTATTATTATTATTATTATTATTATTATTATTATTATGTTCCTTCTGCTGTGATTGCGACTCACGGCTACTTGTGGGGAGTGTGACTTTCCCCTTTTCGAGGTATTTATTTTAATAATAAAGCAAGAATTGCGACAGCTTGAATAAAAATGACCATATTTCATCATTTTCAAGTACATTAATGGTTGGCATATGTGCATTTGACGTAAATGTTTTGGAAACCAATTTCTTTCAAAAAAGACTGTTTTGTGTCATTTGTTCTGACGGTCGGTGACGAATCATGCGGCCGAGCCTTCTGAGCGCGACGCGCATCGGTAAGTGCTCTCACGAGCACCAGAAGCGGGCGAATCAGTGGCTTGTGCCTCTCCCTCGGAAAAGCGCAAAGCACCAGAGTTGCCATATATATGCTTGCTACCGTATTCTCATCGCATTGGTACCATGCATAGCATATAGAGGAGCTTCAGAAAGTGACACGGCAAGTCTGAGGCCGAGCATTCCCAGCGCGCGCTAGCCTCCGCAACGGTCGGGAGCTGGTTTAGAGCGGGTTAAGGTCCCTCCATAATTTTTAAGGTAGCGACATCTGCCGCGCGCGCCACCTAGAAAGTTCCTGTAGCAGACAACGCCCAGGGTAAAGCATGTCATTCAGCTGGTGGAAAAATATCTGCACATGCTAGGAAATGAAAGCTACTGATGCCTGACTGTGATGGTAGCCGAAATAAGGGCCCAAAATGGTAAAGCTGTGCCTTTATTTCAAATAAACATTGAAAAAGAGAGCGGAAAAAATGTTTGATCGCCTAGATTCGGCATGTTTACGTCTCGTATATTCGCGCTCGTATTACATTGCATTTTGCAACCTAAATTGCCTGCATATAATTAAAAAAAACGGAGGCGTGTTGATTCGCTTTCATTTCACAAAGCTGTCGAAGCTCTTGACGGTAAACAACAAAGAGCTCTGACCGACGACAACCCGAGGCGAGCTCGGGTTTATCTGCCCATGGCGCCTGCCTTGGTCGTTGTGTCAGCCGTACCTTGGAGACTGCGTGAGCTTAATCCGATTGCTCTCCGCCCTTCTTGCTCGTAAGTGTGGTGTGTACATACAGCGGTCACTGCGGTCGAAGAATGCATCTAAATAAGAAGATTGATAGCCATCCGGACCGAGAAAACTTCGACATGGCGTTGCTGAAACGCGATCTTCGCTGAAAGTAAACATCCTGCGCACGTTTGTGGAAACTAAAATGTAGTGTAAACGAGTGCGCCAACAGTCTTCTTGTCACTGCGTGCGGCGATTGCCCGACCACTAGGGTGTGTTTTGCTATTCTGTCCAACGAGTCAACGCAAGTGTCGTGACATTCCAAAGCGGCGTTATTGATCGTGTCATCGCCGATCGTCGAATTTGCTCGTGTTGCAAACGCGACCTAACCGCGCGGAACACCATGGTGTAGTTAAATTTCCTCGACAAGGCATCTTGTGTGTGCGTGTGTGAATGCGGTTGTATTCCTGATACGAGCAACGTCGCTACGTAACCTTGAATCACCGCGTGGATTTCTAATGGTGTGTTTATGCTTTTCGATTTGCTTTTGTGTCTCCCTGGAGCGCACAAGCTTCTCAAGAATTAAAGATCCTTAAATGAACCGCCCGCGAATTGGCCTAGTTATTGCTGCATTTTATTTTGCTGGCAATTTTATATCGCTTCTGATGTTTTTCTTATGTTAGTTCGTAGCTTGGTGCTTTTCATCAGTAAAATGGCATTGCTGCTTACCGAGACATTTCGTTTAGTATCCGAGGGTGAGGGTAACCTGACAGTAACAGAGTAAACAGTTGTATGCAATGTACTTCGATATAGTTACATTATTTGGTGGCCAGTGGCTGTGGCTATGTGGTATTCATTTATTTATTTATTGAAGATACTGCCTGTAAGAATGCCATACTTCAGGCAGCTGTGAATGATACATACAGGAAATGCAGTTATGGCCAGTAGCAGTGGCCATGTGGTATTTATTTAAGAACATACAGTTAGTCCTAATGCCACACTTCAGGCAGGGTCAGCAATACAATGGGAATAACACAATACAAGAAATACACAACGCGTACAGAACAATATTAAATATAGAACAGATCATAATGTAGGAACTAGAGTATTATTCGTTTAAAACAAAAGCCCGAATGATACACAAACCAAAACAAAGTTTCATGATACCACAGAATTATCACTACACGAGTAGTACAGTAACAGCAACTACCACTTAAATACCATAACGGCTGGACATATACACATGCCGCCTTGCAGAAGCTGAACAAAGTTTTTCACCCATCCATCCATATACACATGCAGCACAAAAATATAACGACACTAAGTAGTACAACAAGGACGTCAGGTTATGCTTGCAGACAAAAGCTGCGGAACATGCCACCCACAACGCAAAGTACAGGTAATGCAGGTACTTACTAGTATATTTAATTGCACATGCAATGCACCAAATACACTTAGGATGTGCTTCCAAGTGAACAAAAGGACATCACATAATGCTGGCACTGAACAGTAAGGGTAGCTTAAATAACTATTAAAATGCAAAAACAAAGAACAGCTACACTTACAGTAGTACAAGAGACACTATACATTTTACACAAACTTTTCTACCAGCACTACCTAACGCTATCTGCAGCAACATGCATTCCAATGCTTCGGCTCCCACACTTCTGTGAGCTTTGAATTTTTGACATAAGGAGATGGTTCTTCTTTTTCACGAGAATCGAGATTCTAGTTCTTAAAAACGTGGCAAGGAGTTTGTCCGAAATGCAGTGGCATGTAGGGAAGCAATTGCCCAAGTACAGGGAACTTCGAATGGTACTCTGAAGTTTAGATGCAGAAACTTTGTTTACAATCAATGCTTCTTCATTTAAGCGTACATAGTTTTCAGCAGTTTCTATAAACTTCAAGACAGCTGGTGATGGGACTGTCAATGCCGGCTTCTCTTTGTTGTAGCACTTCAGCACTGTGAGCTTGTTGCCCTCGGCTGAGCTTGTGATCGCTTCAACACACGCTTGACAGGAGTTTGCTTTCTTCACTTGTGCAACAACATAACCAGCAAGGTACTCCAAGGATTCATGTTCTAAGTCTTGAATATCAAGGAGGTCAGACGGACGAACAACATACATTTTGCTTTCATTTGGTTTGTTGTCATCGGCCATGCCAGTCAAGAGAAAGCAGTCTTCTTCAGTGTAGCTGCCATCCTTACTTCGTCTCAGAAACTGGGACATCGTAGCAGCTCGAAGCGAAGACTTGAATTCAAGTACCCGAGGCACCGGGTTCTTACACCTTAGTGTAGAGAAAAGATTCTCTAGGGCATCTTGGCTGAACCTGCTCAGGAGCAGAAACTTGAAGTTGTATTTTTCTAGAAACATTGCCTGCAGCAGCAACACTGATGTTGTCGCTAGGATAACGCCAGTCTGCACTGGTTTCCAGGTGGCTTTTTTTTCATCACCAATACATATTTTTTCAAAAAGTGCAATTGTTTCTTCAAGAAATTGAAGGGCCTTTCCGTACTCAACATCATCAAAATGGCTCAAAGCCAGTTTTGTTGTTCTGGAAGTCATGAGTCTGAACCATCGAAACATCAACTCAAGAAACCATGCAGTTGTTAAGGCTGATTTATCTAATGTTCCATTATCTACAAGCAAGCGTACTGCAGCAGCAGTGTCGCTGTTGATAAGGCTGAATGCTGGCCCCACCTTCATTTTATCATAATGGCTGGGGTCAACTGAAGAAGGCTTCAGGTGGGGAGCTAGCTTTAGCTCTGCATTGCTGTCTATCTCGACAAGCTTCTTTACAGGCTCGATGGATATTTCATTTCCTGGCAGATTGCTTTTTTTCACTACTTCTTCGGGCAAGTATATCTTCTGGCCCTTAGTTAAGTGGCTCCTCAGGTTCTTAAGGAGATGAGGAACGTCAGCCATGAAAAAAAGTTGCCTAGATGCATCACATGGGTGGGGACACCAGGTTTTAGGCTTGCTGTGCTTTCCCACAATTATACCGAACAGTTTCCAGACGGCTTGGTTCCCCCCTCCCATGTCTGTCACCACAACATCTACTTTCAGGGAAATTGCCTCACATGCTCTTATGATGACAATGATTATATCCTTAACTGTTTTGGCATGGAATGAATTTCCAGTCAAATGGTAAGCAACTGTTTGCTTCCAGCGGGTTGTTATCCCACCGAGCATAAATACCAGCCCATGAGTGGCCAAAGAGTCGGGTGGCAGTGTTGCGTCTGCAAGTGGTATAGTTGGTGCTCCAAGCACTGTTCCCGAGGATGGGTTGTACACTAAGCCTGGTGCAAGCTGCATCTCATCGAGCATTAAAGTGGCGTGCCGCTCCTCTGGTGACATGAGGCTAACCTACGGAGTGGAAAGGTTTAGTTAGGCGATGCAAACAGCAGTGCTATGGCAACAAGACAGGTCGAGGGTCATGGGCACCTGTCTGTGCGCTTACCTTTAGTGCGAGAGACTCCATGACGTCCTCCAGCAAACCTGGTGTGAACTTGTACCCTTCCAAGTGACGATGTAGAGTGCGTTCTGTTGGCAGAGGTTGTCCAAGCTCCCTGACTGAGTCATAGCCACGTGCTCCACAAGAAAGTCTCATTTTCAATGCCTTTATAACAGTCTTTTTAGTCCATCGAGTCCCATGCATTGTTGCCATCTTCAGACATTTAACTTGGTCTTCATTCAAGTATTTGTTTAGTCCTGCGACAAGGCGCTTATTTGCAGTTAGTGCCTGCAAACGCTGCCTCTGAGCAAGTTGAAGCTTCCGTCGCGTCGCCTGAAGTTGACTTTCAAGCTGTGCCACCCTCTTCTGTAGAGCTGCTTGTATCAACTGGCCTGCAATAGTGCACCGAAATTAGGTCTAAAGCAGTTGTCAATGTTAAACAGGCAAGTGCAGGGGCTAGGTGGTGCTTCATATTGAAGATGTCATGCCTATACAGAAAGCGCAATCACAGAACAGCCTGTTTGCTGTTCTCTGTATGTGTATTCTGGATCAGTGTGACATCTCCACCAGTTTTAAATAGCATTGTTAAGAATACATTGCTGACTGCAAATGAACTGCATGAAAGCAGGGAAGCTCAACACAGAATCATTAGATAAGCACAGAAATATCTAACATTCCCGCATGTTTCCTTTCCCTTGTTCCCTTCATGCAGTTCATTGTCTCTCACTTTGCACGAGTTGTACACAAATCGGTGCTGTTACGGGTATAAAGTATTGCTATTTACAAAACAAACGGCCTCAACCTCCTAGCAGAATGAAAACTTGCGTTGAAAGAAAGGTTGTGTCAGCTTCTGTATGTCGCTATGAGCAAAAGAGGCATTGAATGATGGCACACAACAAAATTCGAACAAAACTGTTTAACTCACCAGCCTGTGTACTTTCTGGCTGGAATGGGGCAGGAATCTGTGGGTCTGGTTGCATATCAGAAACACCTGCGTGGTGCACAAAGCAAGGTGACAACCAGCAATGTAGAGAGGCATTGGTATCTCACATGGGGAATACACATGCTTTGGGCCACACAAAATATCTACCTGTGTGCTTGGATCAGCTGTAGACACAGCTTTATTAGGCGTGAAGGTAAGTTTGAACGATATTTTGCCACATAATTATATTACAAGATATAAAATATCTCTGCGCTGTCTGCACACCATATCTCGTCTGTATGTGAACGAATGAAGAGCACAAGCACGCAGTTTACCAGCTGATGGAAAGGTAGGAGCTCACAGACGGGAGAAACTTACCATTCTCGGTGTCTACTGGCTGGGGTTCAACATCGGCCTGTGTGTTTTGCTTGATTTTGGGGTCATCTGGGTAGGGTACATGAACATAATGACAAACGGTAACTCAGGGATTGTTTTCATTGCAATAAGCAAATTTGACTTGAACGCTGTGAATAGCATTCAAGATCATTTGTCCTAATGAACACCATGAACGTACCAGTACTGTCCACTCTTGTTCTTTTAGGGGGTGGCTTGCGTGGCTTTGCAACTGGTCGATGCAAAAAGATGCTTGGCGTCGCAAATGGCCTTAGCTTCTTTTCACCGGTATTCTTGAGAATAATCGGTTCAAACTGGTCTTCCGTGAAATGGTCCTGTAGCAGAGTTGGAAACGACTTTCTGAACATGTTGTAAAGCGAAGTTAACAACGCGCCCAGAGATAGAGAAGTCTAACAGTAGAACTCACTGCCGGAATTTATGAATTTTTATCGCTATAATAATAATAATTGCTGGGGTTTTACGTGCCAAAACCACGATATGAGTGAGAGGCACGCCGTAGTGGTCTGCTCCGGTAATTTCGCGACTACCTGGGATTCTATTACGTGCACTGAATACGCGCCGTTCACGAGCCCCTAGCATTTTCTCCGCCGTCGAAAATGCGACCGCCGAGGCCGGGATCGAACTGCGTCTTTCCGGTCAGCAGCCGAGCACCGTAACCGCAGTAACTGGCATAACACGGCGGCGGAGAAATTTTGAACGCGTGCAACACAATGCGAATATCTGTCAGCGAGTTAGTGCGCTTCCCTCGCATTATTTACTTGCATGCTAAGCTCGTACTGCATGACCTACGTCAGCGGGTTCATAAAGCACTAAAATGAATAATCTCGACAAATGTGGGCCATCAAAACCAGCGCGCACGAATGCAATGCTATTCCAGCTCGGCACATGCACGCGTATGCTTTTTCTTGCGCCTTTGTGTCGAGTTACTTACCTCGCATAGTCGTGCACTGGCTGACGGTTCGAAGTCTTTCCGTCCGATTCTGTGCAACCACACTTTTCTTCTGGTTCTGTTTGCCCCGTGGGATGCAAAATAACTTCTTGCCGTCTTCCGTTCGGCACCCAAACGCACAGCAACAAGGCATATCGGACCTTCCAGAACGAAATCACCGCACAACGTGCATAGCGGAACAGGCGATGAAGGTAGCAATGTGGGCCTGTTGGTAGCGCACGCGGAACACGGACAAAAGCGCTGCCAGAACACGGATAAAAGGTAGTCACGCCTGACACACCACAGCGCTTTTGTGGTGTGTTACTGGACTACCGAAAATGCGTGTATAGGTGTTCTCTGCTACCATCACACTCGGGAACTGGCGAAGCGAGCGCTCTCCTCCCGGGGCCCGGGAGCTTTCATGGCGGCGAGTGGTCACGTGTCACAGATCAGCCTATCGCGGGCGCCGTCGGCTTCATGAAAGCTTTTCGATACTTTTGAATTTATTGAGGGACTTTAGAGCGGGTTGGCTCGGAGCGCCCCCGCCAAGTTCCGGCGATAGGTAGCAACAGCCCCCCGTGCGCAGGCCGTAAAAGAGAGAGCGAGCGCGCGCGTCCAGACCGGCCGTGTCCAGCAATCGGCGGTTGCACCTCTCTCCGCTAGGTTGGCCGACGGCGCTGCGCAAACTTGAAGTTGGGCTCCCTATGATGATGATTAGTGGGGTTTATTGGCGCAAGGGCCAGAGGTGGCCAAAGAGCGCCAGGACAATGATAATGACTTGTCAGTGGTACATGAACTTGAACTGTTTGGGCTCCCTATCCACACCAGTTGGCGGAGGAGGATGTCACTGCGGACACCACGTGTATGCAGTCGTGTGTGTCTACGACAAGTAATCAAGCGAACCGCACCCTCAGAAACTCGGAAATGTACCCGTTTCCG
This sequence comes from Hyalomma asiaticum, assembly GCA_013339685.2. Lineage (NCBI taxonomy): Eukaryota > Metazoa > Arthropoda > Arachnida > Ixodida > Ixodidae > Hyalomma > Hyalomma asiaticum. Next base: position 75,104,956 of record CM023488.1, on the reverse strand, counting down.
CTAGTTCCGCACACAAGGAGGCGTCTAGGTGTTACTGTGTCATTTTTCGGATGCCAGAACAACCAGCGCAAAATTAAGAGATTGCTAAGCGCCAACTGCGACGAGCCCGACGCACCTTTGAAACCTTGCCAAGTTGGCTGCTTCTAGCTCGCAGGGATTTCCTCCCGCAACGAACACGCCAATGTTCGATGCCACTGGATCATTGCAGTGAAAAGGGAAACCTAAGAGCACAAAGAAAGCGCGCAAGTGAGTGTGCTGACGTCACTTACTCTAGCGCGACGCTCACATATACCGTTTTACAAACGTAATCTCTGTAACACGCACGGGCGCTCCGAGCAATTTCTCAACCAGTGGCATGCAAGGATGTTGGATGTGTGCAAGTAAGGAGGCTTGGATACACCAAACAAAAAAAATTACACCATGTCCCGCTAAAGGGAACCATGTGTGGATGCGAAGCAGTGGGTAGATGGTTAGCTTGAGCGGGAGATGGTGTAATTTTATTGAGAGGACGAATGAGAATGTATAAGACAGAGAACGCGGTGGTTTCGTGATGGCCCGAGCGCTCATCGCGGCGCTGCACAGGAAAGAATGAGGCGCGCGCGCTCCGTCATTTTCATACCGCGGAACTACAGTGGTGCCTCCAGCGGAGTATGCAGCTGTCGCACCACCTGTCGTGCGCGCCGCTCCATAGAGTAGATGATTCCTAGAGAGAAAGGGGGAGGGGACGCGCATGCGCTGTGGCGGTGTGGTGGGACGCTGGCGCCGCTCCGTAGAGTAGAGGATTCCTAGAGGAGAGAAAGGGGGAGCATAGGACAGGAGAGATAGGGGAAGGGGACGCGCTTGAACTGTGGGGGTGTGGGACGCGGGTAGGAGGGACGGACAAACCCCCGCCATAAGCTGCATCGCATCTAAAACATTTTTTCATGTTTTGTCCGTGCAGGGCCCTTAGACAGCTTTGTGTTGCGGCCAGCGATACTGCCAGACGTCGCACTGCTAGTCATTACGTGCGAGCATAATTGTGTGAAACTGCATATTTCCATGCTGGTCAGCTTCATTTGCTACAACAAACCGCAGAAAACCTAAGCCTGCTCCTCACGTATGTCCAAACGACCCGACGACTAGCAGGCAACGGCAGGAGCCAATCACGCTTGGGAGCTCTATCCGTTCGGTCCGATTCGCCGCTAGGTGCCGACTCAGTTCGATCTCGCGGCCAATACAGCTTCGCACATTGTGAAGTGTACCTTGTGCGATATGCTGAGCCTGATGGTCTAAGGGGTCAATGGATTAATGTTTGCATTGTATAAACTCTTTTATTCCCTTTCCCCGTCCCTAAACAGTAGAGCATGCCAGTGGTTGTAAACATGCCGGCAAAACTCCATCTTTTATTCGAATAAACAGTATCTCTCTCTCTCGCTCTCTTGTATAAACAGCAGTTGCGGTGGATGACACTGTACTGTACCGTCCTAATATCAGTAACTTTACAGCCATGGAGAGGCACCACGCACCCTCTCTACAAGTCCCTACAATTTTAGCAACATAGTAACCGCACCAGGTGGTAGAACCTAAGAGGATTCGCCACGAAATGTGCATTTCAACTGTGTGCAACAGCATACGCTCACCCGTTCTTGTAATGTCAATATTGTAGTACGTATTCTCACAGCAGAATAAGCTTGGAGGGCAGCACTATCTGATGCTCTTTAAAGGAATGCTGCAGCTGACCACATGCGGACAGAAGAGCCCGTCCAGTGAGAAGCCGCTCAAAAGGACATTGCTTAGCCGAGAAAACCGTCGTGTGAACTTAAGCAGGTGTCAGAAATGCGCAGCTGTATTTTTATAAGACAATGGTATGCTCTCACTGATGCCTTGGGAAGGTGCAGTCACAAGCAATATGCTTACTGCCGCAAAGGAAACTCTTCTTTAGCGGCCTGGCCCTGCTACCCGTTTAGCCTCACTGATGAGTTTAGTCATCACGAGATTCTGTAGCAACATAGCCAACGACAAGTATTGGTGGCCTAAGCAAAGGCATCTCACACAGTGAAGCAATGACAACAGGACTCTTTCTACTTCTGACACTACTTCTGACACTATGTGGCAACACTTGTCCATTTGTGCGAATTCTGTTTTTTTTTTCTTGTCTGCTGCCGTACCAGCTGCGCATCACACTATGGATGCCTCCCTGCCTTACGAAAATACAAAAGCGTGGAAAAGAGTGTTGCAACAACTCGTCGGATGACACCTCTGCATACTTTTGCACGGAAACAGCAAGGCAATCTTTCGTCATATCCGTACAAAATCATGCAGCAATGTTATTCGTGCAGCAAAATAAAGCCGTGCAGTGAAATCTTCGAACTTAAACGTGTGGTGAGACACTTTATTAGACAATGTCAAAGTGACGTCACTTAAGAAGCTCTTACAAGAATGGGATCTAGTATATATACACACAGTTACGTCAACTTCATAGCTACCTGCTATGGCATCTGCGAAACCCACCTCAAGCTCTTTATCATCTCTCTACACTAACATAAGAAGCGTGTTGCCGAAGGGCGACGAGCTTCATAGCCTGCTCGCAAGCACCGACTGCAAACTCGTTGTACTAACTGAAATATGGCTCAATTCAACCGTCCAAGACACAAAGCTCAGTTATATAGTTCCAGATTTCAACGTATTTAGACGTGACCGTGAGGGTAAACGAGGTGGTGGCGTGTTGATAAATAAGCCTGTGTTGCAAAACTATTAACATAACTTCACCCTTTCAAATTTTGTTTGTGTTGTGTACAAACCTGCACCCTCAAACGCTTATCGGTGTATGCTATCGGCCACCTGATGCAGTTGCTTCTTTCCCCGTTCACTTTCACGATGCTTTGCAAACAATCACATCACTCTGTCATGCGCCGTTGCTTCTCTATGGAGACTTCAACTTCCGTGATATAAATTGGTCGGAGCCCGCCCTGACACTTGCTAAGAACAACCCTGAAAGTACATTCCTTAACACGTGCCTTACTTTCGGATTGACTCAACTTGTGTCGAATCCAACACGAATAAATTGGTAATGTTCGAACACACTCGACCTCATTTTATCATCCCATCCTGATAGTGTATCTCCCATAGCACATCATCCAGGGTTGAGTGATCATTCTGTATTACTCGCTGAACTAACATGTCACCCGTACCCATGAGCAAAAAAAGTTAAAATAAAATAACGCTTTACGAGAAAGACAGACAGACAGACAGACAACGAACTTCACGAGAAAGGTGATTATGATTTCTACAACCAGTATTTGACAGAATTTCCGAAGCGCACCGTAGAAATAAACTGGATGCTATTTAAGAACTACTAGAACTTGCGGAAACATTCATCCCAACCATTACTATAACAGAACGCCCATCATCCCCACGGTTCAACAGCACACTGAAACGTCTGAACAACAAAAAGAAAAGGTTGTTTCGCTCAGCGAAACGCTCAAATAGTACTTCTGCCTGGGAAAAATACCGCGCAACGGAAAAGGGGTTCAATTCATTGGCCTGAAGCGCTAAACGCTCTTTTTTTCAGCTCTGCCTACCATGCTACGAAATAACCTAAAACAGTTTTGGAAATATTTAAACCCAAAGCCGCATAAATCATTGTCATTAGTCAATGACTATGATGAGCCCATACCCGACCACAACGTAGCCAATGTGCTCAACACTGTTTTTTTCTAGCGTGTTCACTTCTGAGCCCTGCACTGACCTTCCTGAATGTCCTTACCTTGACCAAGCACCCACCAATGTCGAATATAACGTTTGAAGCTGCTGCACTTTTTAAAGACGACGGACTTGCACAAACGACTTTAACAGCGATGTGTGATGTCACGTACCATGCAGGTGCCACTGACTCTGACAATGTGCTATATGTGCGCCCTCTCTCTCTCTCTTCCTCTTTCCTTTCACCTTTCAATCTCCCCCGTCCCCTTCCCCTCGTGCAGGGTAGCATACCGGTTGTCCTACACTGGTTAACCTCCCTGCCTTTCCCTCTCTATTTTTTCCTTTTTGAAGCAAACGGTATTACTAAATTAATTGAGACGCTTAAGTCAACGTCTTCAGCTGGCATCGACGGGGTCAATTCTAAATACTAAAACACGTCACTAGTATGTTCTTGTGTTCCATCTTTCAGCAATCTCTGTCATTTGGAGTGGTGCCTCAAGACTGGAATGTAGGCAAGATACTCCCAGTACAGAAAAAAGGCTCATCATCTTCATGTAGTAACTATCGTCCCATTTCCCTCACCAGTGTCTGTTCTAAATTTATGGAGCATATAATCTATTCTCACGTGGTCAAGTTTCTAACATCTTGCCATTTCTTCAATCCTAATCAGTACGATTTTCAAGAGGGCATGTCTTGCGAAACTCAGCTCGCTCTTTTCATCCATGACATATCCTCTCACCTCGATCGAAACATACCCGCTGATTCCCTCTTCCTAGACTTTCAAAAGACATTTGACAAGGTTCCTCATAAACGGCTTTTTCTAAAACTCTCACGGTTAAATCTCAACCCTCCCGTTTACAATTGGCTCTGTGACTTTTTCTCTAACCGTCAGCAATTTGTTTACGCTAACCAACACTCCTCTCTTTTATCGCCTGTTGTCTCCGGCGTGCCACAGGGCACTGTCCTGGGACCGTTGCTTTTCTTGATATACATTAACGACTTACCCAACGGTTGTAATTCTAAAATTCGTTTGTTTGCTGATGACTGTGTAATTTATCGTCCTATACTTAACAACGCTGACATCCTTACCCCACAGTCTGACCTTTCTCTCATAGAATGTTGGTGTAACAAATGGCTAATGTCGCTAAACGTAAGTAAAACATCACATCTCACTTTTCATCGTCGCCAATCATTCGTTTCCACTAAAGTAAAGTTGTGACCGTGGTGTCGAAGGTTCTTCTTCGGGATTCCAGCTCCCCGCTCGGCGTCCTAAACGCACCGTCCGAGACGGCATGGGCGAGGTGGGAAGGAGCTGGCTGCCGCTGGTATGGCGGCGATAGGCTCGCGGGCAAACGTGTAGCAATTGAACAGGAGGCTCAGAGACTTCAGTTTAAATAAAAGGTAACGAAAACTGTATTTACAGTAATATACAAAAGGGAATACAGATAGTTGACTGGTAGTTAAAAATAAAACTGATGCTGAACTATACGTAGGGCGACCCTACTCCGGCGTAGCCGGCAGTGCGTAGCACTTTTCCCGCCCGTCCAGCCTTCCGCCGCGTCTCCAGTCGAAGGGTTGCGCTTGTGGCAGTCACCGGAGGTGCTGCCAGTCAAACCCGCCTTGCTTTGACGGCTTGTTCAATTTCTCCGTTTCTTCACTCTTCACCCAGAGAGCCTATCCTGTCGACTGCGCCAGTAAAGTTGAGAACGTGGTCTGAAGGTTCTTCTCCGGGATTCCAGCTCCCCGCTCGGCGTCCTAAACGCACCGTCCGAGACGGTATGGGCGAGTTGGGAAGGAGCTGGCTGCCGCTGGTGTGGCGGCGATAGGCTCGCGGGCAAACGTGTAGCAGTTGAAGAGGAGGCTCAGAGACTTCAGTTTAAAAAGGGAATGAAAACTTGTATTTACAGTATAGTATACAAAAAGGGAATACAGGGAGTTGACTGGTACATAAAAATAAAGTTGAAGCTGAACTATACGTAGGGCGACCCTACTCCGGCGTAGCCGCCAGTGCGTAGCACTTTTTCCACCCGTTCAGCCTGCACCGTCCCATGGCGGAGCCATCTTTATTACCACAACCGCTCCGCCTTAACGTCTCAGCCGGCGAATCATCTTCACTTCGCTCTGGCATTGGGCAGCGATTCCACCTTTTGTCCCGCCTCCTCAATTGGGGCGGTCCAATTGGTGAAATCACCACCCAGTCTGTTGACGGTGAGAGGGGTATGTTTGTACAATAATAAAAAAACACATACATCAGCACTAAACAACACATACATAAAAGTAAGCAATGCCACCCAAGGTCGAAGGGCGATGGCAAAGATATGGCGCACGTGAAACGCGTTACTTGCGCACGTGTCGCGTCTGATCAGGCGCAGTTACCGGAAACGAGGAGGCGCCCAAAAGATTCAACCGAAAGAGTTATTATCCGAAGAAAACCTTCCCATGGGGAAGTTGGACCGTCCGCGCGTCTGCTTCTGGTTATCTCAAACAAGCCGAGCCGTACTGGCTCTTACTCAGACCCGTTTAATCGGCACCCCGCTGTGCTTAGACGCATGCTACCCCACGGCGAGCGAGGAACGAACGCTTGAACCAAAGCCATCCCGCGGCACGCGCGGGCCACAGCCCAGTGACCAAAAACAGGCATTTCCGACGGCGAACAACAAACGGTTCGCGAGTCTCCAGGGCCGTCACCACCGGCATGTTGTATGCCGACGCCACATTCAGCGTAGCCGCCCCAGGTCGTCGTAATGACGCCCGAGGTGCGGTTTGCAGATCGACCGAAGTGCCGCTATCCCTGCGTGCTCACGCACAAAAGGGCCCGCCCGGGCCTCCATTCAGGCAAGCGAGGTGGAAGCTTTGTCTCTCCGCGGTGCGGAGAATTGGGGGTGGGCTGCCATATCAGCTCGTCCGTCAATTTCGGAAGAACTGCCTTCCGAACCACCACCCGCTTCCTCCTTGCGCGCGCGGGCGCTCACAAGGTCGTGTATACACGTACACCTGGAGCGCCGCAGGGCGTCCTAAAGGTCCAGGCCATTCGGGGTCCGCCTGCGTCACCGCCGCGACCACTGTCCAAGCATCCCCCCTCTCAGCCCCGCAGCGGGGTGCCCGTGTCCCCAGAAGACGCGGAAGACACATATGAGGAAAGTAAAGAAAATTAACAGATACGGCCGGGGTACAACAAACGAAAAGCTAATGTCGCGAAACGCGCCCCATTGACCGACGTCGCCCGTCGCCGAGTAAAAACTTAAAGAAAAATAACGCGCCTTGCTAGCGGCAGGCTTACAACTAAACATACGGTAGGTGGCTCGAAAATAAGCCTAATCAAGTACCTTGGTGTTAATTAATATAATAACCTAACTTGGTCCGTTTACATTTCTAACATCACCGACACCGCTAATCGCGCCCTTGGCTAACTGCATCGTAACCTGCGCCTTGTTCCTCCCCCAGTGAAACCACTAGCATACTTAACACTTATTCGACCAAAACATGAATACGCATGCTCAGTTTGGGACCCACATCAAACTGAACTCTCATCTGCCTTGGAATTATACAAAATTGTGCCGCTAGGTTTGTTCATTTGGACTACTCTTATCACACTAGAGTCACCGAACTTAAGTCATGCCTTCACCTTCAAGCTACGCCGTAAAATTGCAAGATTATGTCTGTTTCACAAGTTCTATCACCTTCTACGTCATCAGGCTGACATCGAACCCTTACATCGTTCTTCATCCAGTCTTGGCCACCCAAAAGCAGTCTATCCCCCAGGAGCCCGCACTACCGCCCACATGAAATCATTCTTCGTTCAGACCGCAAAGGACTGGAATCGTCTTCCTGCCGACGTGGTGCACCACTCCAGCTATACATCCTTGAAGGCATCCATCACATCCACCACGGACAAGTTATGCCCACCCCTCATGTAATACCCCTCGCGGGGCATTTGAGGTACTAATAAATAAATAAATATATACACATGCGGTGCGGTTGTTTTCGTTCGTTTAAAGAGAACGCCGTTATCACCTTCCTGTGACGCGCGTGCATGCTTTGACTGTTTGCGGCGAGCGCGGTTATCACTTTCTGTTACGCGCAACGCGGGCCGAGGTTATCTTGCATGTCAATTCGGGAACCGTGTCGACCATTCTGTTTATTGGGCAAAAGTTCGCTCAATATACAGTTCGCCTGACATCACCTTGAGCCCTGCGTGCTTCGTCCCGAGTGCTGCGTGCGTCACGACCACGTGATCTATATATTCAAATCGGTAGGCATCAGAGGAGTTACAGCGCCAAGCTGGAGCGGAGATCCACTCTACTCGCGAGTTCACTCCTCTTACACCCTGATAAGCACACTGGATGGGGAGAAAAATGAGAAAACTACGCCAGCGCGCGTCATGACCTTTAAAGTTTCCGCTTCACTTTTTGCTTGAGCATACTCTCGCTTTCGCAATGACGACTAGCATGCCGCCAGAGCCACTGTGCTGACGTGGCGCCACGCCACGGCGGGCACAGTAACTGCATCCCCCATTAAATTGCCACATTAAATCGCAACAATTAACTGCAACAGTAAAGTGCAACATTAAATTGCAAGTGCCTTGGTGCGCAATGTGCAAATTTATTTGGCTGAAATTTCGCACGGCCCTCCACTACTGACCAGCAGCGCTCCTTTGCTAGCTTCAACAAGTGCCGCATTGAATGAAACAAAAAGAAACATTCAATTTAAGCAATGAATTCGTTTTATTTGGAAAACGTCCTATGACTATGGAGAAAAGCAATAGCAAGCACAAAAGCAATATGCACACGAGTGCTATGCACATAAGCAATAGCATGTTTCAAAGCTCAGCGAGGAGGAAATATACGACGACGTCGAAAACTTTAGCTTGGAACTTGCTGGACGAAAAGAAATTATTTTTTATTTATTTAACCAGTAATTTTAGTCGCTTCGTTCAGGTCTCTTCGGACTTTGGCCTGGAGGAACATCCTTTCACTACTTCTTAACAGCCTTGCATTGCGGTTATGCAAAAGCACATGCTTTAGACCTTTGTTATTACTTGCAAAGGCCTACCAGACGTCAGCCCACATTCAGATGCAGCTACCTCAAAAAGAAAAGGAAACCGACCATCTTAGGGGTTGAGTAAAAAATGATGTAGTTACAGCGCTCTTAAGGTCTCTCTTACGTAGGTAGGAGTTTAACGGGACACAGTAACCTTGAATAATTAAACACACGCTACACAACGAATGGCCGAAAGGGGCACGGAACCAAAATAAATAACCAAGCAGACAGAACTTGAAGCGACAGTGTTCCGGGGCTGCGTACGTGGTACATAGACAAAAATGACTGAAAATGAACAACATGAGAGTGCAAGAGTGATGATAAATTTGTTAAACCTGGAGGTCGACCGTAGGCGCGCTAAGTCTTTGCCGTTTTGTCGGCGGTCTCTTCGTCCCCACAACCGCCCGGAAAGTTCCAAGTGCCAGGCTCTTCGTAGAATCGCATCACCACCTGTGGACAGCGCAAGTTAGCGACGCAAGCTGGAACGAGATCGGCCTCGTCGCAGCCCTTCCAGATGATTATGAACATCAGTTCACCCGACGACTCCGTGGCGCCGATGATCCGGTCCGGTTCGAGGCCCCGGTCGAAACCACGTGGTTTGGCGACAACCCCTTGGTCCTGTTCCTTCTTCGTGCCACTCGGCTCGTCCTCGTCGTCTTTCATCTTGCTGGCCCCTGGCTGTCGCCTCTCAGATTTAGCCTTCTGTTTTTGTTTCTTCAGGAACTGCCCGATCAGGTCGGGACAGTGGAGGTTTTCTTCAGGCTCCCAAGTGTTTTCGCTGGCAGGGTATCCCTTCCACTTCAGCAGGTACTGCAATTTACCCTGCCACTCACGTCGGTCGAGTACCTTCTCGACGATGTAATCCTCACCTTGAGGCGCCGGCGTGCTGTTGCTTTGCGTGCTTTTCCTGTGGGACCTCCTGCCGATTCGTTCCATTGGGTGGTGGGTGCAGCGAAGCGAAACCTAACGCTGCGTGTCGAGCGCCGATCCAATGAGCCGGCCCACACCGCGTCGAAGTCGATGAAGAAGACAGTTGAACTCGCACTTTGAAAACAACGCGCACGCCTTACATGCACACCAAAGTTCCGCGAACAACCCTGGTTTTCTATAGTTCGAGCTCGTATGAAACAAGGCGCACGAAACAAAAGGGACGCGCGACACCGTACGAGTGCCCACCTGTCAAAACGTGCTCGAGGCTAGGCCTACTGTCAAAGTCAACGGCAGATTCGCTGGGCGCGACGAAATCACACACTGCTTCGCGGTGGGCGCAGGAGGCGTTCATTTCTACCGCCACTTGTGCACCCTTGTGAATTGCAGCCGACGGAGGCGCCAGAAACAGATAACACAAAGCGGGAGCGACGTCGTGGCACGGCTGAAAGGACGACACACACGATGCCAACACGCTGTGCCGAGGAGAGTGGGCTATTTCGTACAACGTACGACAGAGGCCGCCACCCTCCTTGACCGTGGGAGAGTGAATACAGTAAGGGGGAGTGTCCAAAGCGCCGCGCAAATAGAGCGTGGTTGTTTTCAGGGGAACTTCCGCGCTGTGGCGCTGCTCGGGAGACCCGTGGGCTTTTCGCGCCGTGGCGGCGGGCGTCGGCTGCGCGCTGATTAGTTTAGTCGTTATTAGTAGACACTGTCATAATTAACGTCCCGGTGATTACTTCATCACTGCCACTTAATGCGGCAGTGATTCGTTGCACAGATAACGCGTTTGTGAGTGTAAATAATCCGGATTCGTGTGCTCATTTCGTCACGTATGTCGAGGTGTCAGGCACTGCAGCTCGCGTACTCCATCGTGAGCGGAAGTATTGTAATTCATGAAGGCGTTTCATTACTGACGTAGAACGTGTAACAGAACAGAATCATAGCGTGCGTACGATGAAAGGAAGCGGCTGGCGCGTACTTTTTTTTTATGCGTTCAGTGTGTTTTACAATGTTGCATTTTGCCTCGCCACGCTGGTATAGTGGTTATGGCACTCGGCTGCTGATCCAAAGATCGCGGGATCGAATCCTGGCCGCGGCGGCTCCATTTCGATGGAGGCGAAATGTTGAGGCCCGTGTACTGTGAGATGTCAGTGCACGTTAAGGAACCCCAGGTGGTCGAAATTCCCGGAGACCTCCACTACAGCGTGTCTCATAATCATAGCTGGTTTCGGGACGTTAAACCCCACAAATCAATCAAATCATCAACATTGTTGCCTTTCGCACTCTACCACTTCTTTCTGAGGCCAAAACTGAATACTAACGCAACTAATTTATTGCGTGCAGCTCCCCTCTTCTATTTCCTTGACGGGACTGCGAGAGGTGTCGCATGTACAAAGGTATATATAAAAAACAGAAACAATTATGACTGTAGATTAATTACAGAATTATGTGATTGACATAATCGTCACAATTATCTCAACCGCAATTAAACACCTAGGAAGTCATTCTGTGCCATGTATGCTTGTTGGTTCACGTAAGAATCCTACATTAGAAACAGCGTACATATCGCAAAGCATTTTCAGTAAACGAGAATTCAGGGGTGAAAACGCAGATTATCAACGCATATGTAACATGAAATGCTTCTCACACTCTGCCTCGATGTCTCCGCATCCTTGTACCTCTAGGCCCTGTTCCTTTCTCTCGTTCATTGGCCTACCATACGTAAAACTTGTGTTTTTAATAACAGAGCGAAATGAAGATAGTTTGAAATGTTCCCATCTGTTGCACTCTTTACAGTAAAACAATCCCACACATTTACGATGCATGTATAATTTTTATTGCATTCTAGTCAATAGATCCACGGACGCTGCATGAATGACAGCAGCTTAACCTCTGAGGTGCATTATAAATTGTTGATAATGTGTATTTGTTGTCTCATACAAGTTTGTCAAAGATATTATATGGCAGACTTATGCAATTGTTTACTGCTCTTATTTTTACATACTGCCGGGGTTTATTCCAGAACAGTTTTCTGAATTGATCGAAGTTAAAGGAATACTGACACGATTTTGCGGCGGCGCAAAATATACATTTTTCGTTTTCTAGTCATGTATTGTTAACGCCCTCCACACGCGGAAGCCAGGAAACACGTGCAAAATATTTGTTCGGTTTTAAAGTTTCGTCGAACAGCACTGCAAGCCAGCCCCAGCGCAATGGACACTACAATGACGTGTGAGCAAAGTCTCAAATATCACCGAAGTCGCTGTCAGAGTCGCTGGACGACCGTGAAATCATCGCTGTTTGCGTGCGCCACGTGTAACTGACCACAGACTACAGAGTTGCAGCGACGGTATCACGAACTGCTGTCCCTACGGCGTATTTCCTTAACATATCCGGAGCAATGCACAGACGCCGCTATTGGCCGCACGCGAGGCCACGTCAGCCCGCCTACGCATTTCCGGTAAATGTTTGTTTACAGTCGCACATGCCGGCAGCCGGCAGAGAGAGTAGCCTGCACGGGAAGGCTGCCGGCATTTTTATCGCTGCCGGCGCATTTCCTGCTATAGCTATTTTTTTTAAGCGTGTCCGTGGTTCGCCCGTGTCACTGGAGGGCCCGTTGACATACGTCGCCGCTTCGCGGTGCGCCTTCGGCGCTCTTACTATTTTGCCCGTGTCATTACTGCCAGAGCCAGGCGCGACAGCGACGGGCGCTGGCGCGCCCGCCGCTGAGACCCAACGCGATTGCGTTTTTAAAAGAACATTACGCGGCTCCTTCGGAGCAGTTGTGTTAGTAATAATAGTTCCCCCCGAGCGCCGAGCCTCGTAGCCCCTTGATAAATCTCTACTTCACCCCGAAAGGAGAGAAAAAACCAAAACAAAAAAAAAAAGACACACCACATGCGCATCCGACGTCTTTCTTTCTTTTCCCTCCTTCTCCCACGGCTCTCAGCGCCCAAAAAAAGGATTGATTTGTGGGGTTTAACGTCCCAAAACCAGTTCTGATTATGAGAGACGCCGTAGTGGAGGTCTCCGGAAATTTCGACCACCTGGGGTTCTTTAACGTGCACTGACATCGCACAGCACACGGGCCTCAACATTTCCCCTCCATCGAAATGCAGCCGCCGCGGCCGGGATTCGATCCCGCGACCCTCGGATCAGCAGCCGAGTACCTTAGCCACTAGACCACCGTGGCGGGGCCCAAAAAAAAAAAAAGGATGAAAGAGCAGCCCACCTAGCACTCACACAGCAAGCGTCAAACCAGCGTCTCTTGCGCACCGCGTTCACCCTTAACTGGCGCAGGTTTGAAAACCCACCAGCGCTGCCGAAAGGAAAACAAATCGAAGGAATCGAAGGCGACGCAACCGCAACCCCCCCCCCCCCCACACCCCGCGTTCCTACAGAACGACGACCGTCGTCGGAGGCGGGCACTGCGCGACTGCTGTAAGCAAACTTACCGGAAATGCGTAGCGGGCGGCTCTCACGACGTGGGGCTCGCGTGCGGCCAATGGCGGCGCAGAACGCGTCCTGTGCATTGCTCCGGATATGTAGTGAAATTACGCGTCCCTACGTGGCTTAAACGTACGTCCGACTCTGTTGACACGTCACTAGGAAACCGCCCCCTCGAAATCGAAACCCAAAGTGGGCTTTTAAGGGAGTCGTAATAAAAATATATTCATTGAGTTGCGGGGCACCATGACACTCTTATTGGGGTTGTCCGCGCCAGTGCTTTCACTTACAGCAACAATACGAGAATGCCGAAAATTCGTGTCAGTACTCCTGTCACATTGTTGTGATTGTCGATGGTTAACCGTATTCCGCAGTGATAGTTGAACTGGCGGCTAGGGAGTCGGCTTGCGAAGTTTCAGGTTGCGATGTTGAATTCAATTCGGTCAGGACGAAATGTTAGCAAAAACGCCCGTGTACCCTTGTTTAAGCCCGCATGAACTAATCCGGTCAATATTACTGTGGAGCCCTCCACAACGGGTCGTGCCTCATAATCACATCGTGCTTTTGGCACGTCAAGCCCCATCAATACTTTTATAACAATAATGAAGTTTATACGATAATAAGGGGTCGTACCTTTATTTGTAAGTACACGTGGAGCTCTTGTGCATCCTGAAGCTCAGCGCGCAGCATTACTTCAACGCCGCGCTGCAATCCCTCTCCAGCTCTGGAACGAGGCACCCCAACCATCGTGTATTGACAAGTGTATCGATGATTAGTGTGCTGTTATGTTCCCTACGGAAGCGGGTACGTCCGTAGGCAATTTTCTTTAGGACTGCTTAGATATTACTTGTCGTCAACATTCATAAAACACAACGGTGCTTTGTACTTTCAGAAAGAAGGAGTGTGCATCGGCTCTTGCCTAGCGCCAGTGCTAAGTAATCTGTTCCTAGCCAAACTAGACAGAGACTTGTCAGAGCGCCTGCAGGGATTTAATGTTGTGAAAGTCTTTATGTATGTTGACGACTCTTTAATTTTTATGGATTGTTCATCAAAATTGTCTTTTTTTTTAAATCAGAACGCTGCAGTTTTTAGTCTTTCGTGAGTGTCTAAGATAACTACAAGTGACATTTGAGATGACATTTGACGGGAGGATCTGATTCCTCGACATCAGTTGCATATTCACTGATGACAAAACATGCTGGCGTTACGAACCTAGGGCAAACAGGCCACTGTTGCAGTTTCACTGCACGCATACAAAGTTAGTAAAGAGGGGAACCGTGAAGAGGTGCCTGAATGAAGCACTAAAGAAATCGTGCCAGTGCATCATGCGCGATAGTTTTCAAAAGCAAGTGTCAGGTTTAAGTGATGCTGGTTATCCGAACCACGTCCTCACATCAGTTGCGGAGGGCCTGTTGAAAAAAGGCACCACGGACAGGTTCCGTGCAAGTGGATGATTCTAGCACAACCAAAAATAAAAGAAACGTTGTCGTCATACCATATATACAAAAATTGACCCATAGACTAAAGAAGATAGCTGAAAGAAGTGACGCGCGTATAGTTTTTTTTCAGCACCCAATAAATTGGTGAGCCTATGTAGGAAGACAAGGCCAGATAAGACCACACAGAGCGCATGAGAAACAGAGCACAAAGACGAGAATGAATTTGTTGAGTGTAGCACGTGCATTGTCCATCGAACCCCTTTAACGTGTGGAAGGTCTTATACTGGGCGGACCAGTTGGTGTCTAAATGACAGACTAAGGGAACACAAAAACAAGGTATGCAACGTGGCTCCTGATGGTTTTCTCGCCTTTCGCACAGCGAAGTGTGCGTTCACGAAACGATCCGCTGACAAACAGTTCAGTTTCGCTTGCAATGTTCCATCATAGGGAAAACGAGTTCCCTCCATGGTTTCAACGTTTGCGAACGCTTCTGGGTTATGGCAGGCTTACACAGTGCGCTGGTGCGTCCAGTGCAGCGTCTCCGGAAAAACGTGAGACGTTCGAGAGCTTTCGTTTGTGTGCAACTGTCGAGGTTCCCTGTGTAGTGCGGAGGTGCAGCTATTGTGTACATGCAAGGGGTTCACATGTGCAGACCATCAAAACCCACCTCCCGCCCCTCGATTCGTTTCGTTTCTGGAACGGCTGAACAGCTCTCTCATGGTAGGGTGCATTATTTTTCTAAATCGCTTACATTTGTTCTAAGCACATTGCTGCTTATGTGCGAAGACAGGTTTCACTTTCGTGTTATACCGATTCCAATGACAGAGGGATCAACCACATTTTTTTACCTAATGCTACTTGCGACAGTGAAACAGACGGCCGCGCAGTTTAGGGGGAGAGCAAGCAATGAGGGAATCAAAAGCCCTCAACAGCCTCAAGAATGAGCGCCAGCGCTGCACAGTGTTGATGTGAAATGCAGTGGATTGATGTGCCGGTGTCGCGCCTTACGGATGGGATTCTTAGTTGAAATTCTACGATGCGCAGTAGCATGCCCAGGTGAAAATGTGTAACTGGTAATGAACTGGTACCAACTGGGACCAACTCGTCCCAGCCTGGAACCAAATGGTCCCAGTTGGTTTCTGGCTGGTCCCAGCCTGGAACCAACTGGTCCCCGTTGGCAGCCAACTGGGACCCGATGGGGACCGTCTGGGACCCGATGGAGCCCATCTGGAACCCGATAGCGACCAGCTGGGACCCGATGGGGCGCGTCTGAGACCTGATGGCGACCATCTGGGACGCGATGGGGCCCATCTGGCACCCCATGTGGGAGCAAACTGGGACCATCAGGCTTGCATCTGGTCCCAATTTTGGGACATCTGAGACCCACGACCTCCTCTATAAACTTCATAGAGGAGGTCGTGCTGGGACCACATGGGCATGCACCTACTGGCAGCCAAACTGGGCGCCATGTATTTGGCGGTGATCTATATACGAATTCAAAAAGGGACACTTGGGTCCAAGCAATTTAAGATCCTTGCTTGTACGAGTAGTTGAAAATAGACTAATTTTATAATTGGTTTCACATCTCAAAACTACGAGATGATTAGATAGTGGAGGGTTGCACATGTTGTCTGTGGCCTACCTGCTGTGGAACTGCCGAAATTGTAGCCTTGTTTACCTGTACAAGTGCAAGTTTTCTTAGTTTTCACAAAGATTTTTCCTGTACCTTGCTGTTTTATATGCAACCGCCAAGTACGTACAATGTGTTAGACGGGCGCTTTGAAGGGGTTAGCCATTTATTACTTTCCCATTTTTGTTAATGTAGAACAGTTTAAAAAGTACCGACATGCTAGTATTTCTTAAATGCCCATATATTTATGGATAACTGTCAAGCTAAACCAAATGCTTACATATATTCTTTTGAAACAGTACATAACCACACAGGTAGGGTGGAGGGATGCATTTTGCATGGCAGTACTTTTCATTTTACGTATCATTTCATTAAAGTTTCCATTCTGATGAACTCAGTTGAAATGTTGCGACATATTTATTTCTTGTTGCTAAAAACGTTTATTCATACATGTGCTTGTGCTTCTGATCAGCAAATCTGCTCTCTCTTCAGCAATAAAACCACAATATGTTTAGCTGCATTTCATGTGTTTGTTCCCAGAATATCGAATTCTATACTCTGTTGACACATCTGAAATGACGTGCCTATTTTCGGGTTTGTTTACCTGCACAAAGCTATATCTATGTACATTTCATTGGACCGTGTTCTGTTAAACTTTACAGCCACAGTCTACCACAGGGTAATGAAGGGGAACAACGTGTCATCCACCATCACCAACGTCGTGAAGCTGCTTTCTGAAAAAAAAAATAGCGACGTATGATGGCCCAACAAACGCTTTGCTCCACCCACTGAGGCAACGAAGACAGTCTGATAGCGTATATAAAAAATAAACTTGTTGACTGGCCGAACTGTCGTCGTTGTTTAGCATAGCTGTGCATGCGTGGTTGCTCATTGGCACGTTTTGTGCTGGTGCCCAAGCGCTGCTACTTTTTTCCAGCCGGAACTGATACCAACTGGTCCCAGCTGCTCCCAGTAGGACTGGGACCAACTGGTTCCAACTGGAACCAATTCGAACTGGGACCAACTGGGACCAGCTGGTCCCACTTGGGGCTGGGACCAACTGGGAATTTCACCATAAACCAGTTCAACGGGGACCAGTTGGGAGCAATTGGGTCCAGTTTAGATATTTTCACTGCACTGATGCATGTAGAGCCTACTGAAGATCGCATGTTTCGTGGTTGCAGCAACAGAACCCAGCACGCTGCGCCGCACATGGTAGAGTGAACAAAGACTGTGTCCACGTCCAGTTTGCGCGTTCCCTTTTCCTTCCAAGCATCAACCAACTTGCCCAGCAGGAACATTTACCACGCGTGCAGTGATAATTTTTTTTCTCGCTTGTTGTGGGCGCTCTTAGTCACGGCAGAAAAACGTCCCTGCTCCTCAAAAAACCTCGCCTCGCCGTTGCCTAACAAACGCCGACATCACAGCTAGTGCACCACCACCTCCTTCTCAGCTAGTTTCCGAATGTCGTGACGTCAATGGAGATTGGGCATGAGCTTTACTTCCGCCGTTCTGTCGAAGAGCCTGTGCACGGGCGGTGACGAGCGTGCTGCCTCTGTGATCATGCATGCTTGGTATGACAGGAAGCTCTCTACGCTTAGCTCAGTGCGGAACGTTGAGAAGCGTTCGCTAGGTCTCGGAGTGCCTCGCGAGGCGTTTCCCGAAGCCTCAGGCCACGAAGAAATATGACTGCGCAGGACGTGCTGGGGATCTCTGCTGAGGGGCAAAGTGCCGCAGTGCACCACGACGAACGGCTTCATGTAAGCAAAAACCTAGAATAAGCCAGGACTAGTTAGGTGCCCATCAGCTCAGCTGTGTCTAGCCTTTCGCCATTAATGGCAGCTACGCCCATTTTTCTGCCAGCAGCATATGACAGCAAGGACATTGGGAATGCTCAGGATCAACATACCGTTGTGATTTAGTGTGCGCTGATTGATTGATTGATTTGTGGGGTTTAACGTCCCAAAACCAGCTCTGATTATGAGAGACGCCGTAGCGGATGTCTTCCGGAAATTTCGACCACCTGGGGTTCTTTAACGTGCACTGACATCGCACAGCACACGGGCCTCAACATTTCGCCTCCATCGAAATGCAGCGGTTTAGTGTGCGCCGTATGAAATGACATAGACCTAAGGTTTTCATACGTCTTTTAGAAAATTGCTCAAATCCCAAATACTCATCCAGACAGACGACGCGTTGTTTACGTGCATTCATCAAGCTACAGCTAGATACCTTTACATGCAGATGAGATTATTAAATGCCGTAGATCTGTATCCCGGAGTATCTAGATCTCCTGCGGCAACTCTTCAATTTCATTTCATTTCAGTTCATTTTATTACCTTAAAAGCCCAACAGGGTCATTGCATAAGGGGTGGGGTTACATACGTTCATTATACACTGGTTCTCGCACTTTCGTGTTGTTCGCCATTTTTCTTGCCCTATATTTCGGTATGTTTTTTCTTCACTTTCCTCTCGTATCGTAGAGTGCTCGGAAGCTATTCTCCCGCTAAGGTCGCTGAAATGCCGTGACGATTGTCATCTAGGCTGCCTATAGATTATCCTTTGCGAGCCAGCTGTGTAATAGGGAACTGTATAAATTATTTCATTTAAACATACCTCGCAAACGTTAGTATTAAATTAAGTGAACAGTCTCGCACCCACATTGTACACGTGCATAGGCAACAGCAAACAAAAGACACAATTATATGAAGATCCGATGCGAGTTTCGCAGCTGCGCGGTGCGAGACGGAAGGCCACCCGTACGCCCCATTTTCCATGTATCATACACTTGAAACCCCAGGTGCAACTGTCAACACCACGACGAAGCAGTCAAGGTTCTTCATGAAGCGCTGGCGTACCTTGAAATTTTATCACGATATCCGAGGAAGGAAAATATACCGAATTACTTGATGTTCCTACTGCGCTCATAACTTTAGAGCGCTATATATTTAAGAGCAGGAAAAGGCTCTCGTGTGCCCAATAAGAAATAGTAAATAACAAGTTGATCAATAACGCAGCACAGGTGCTCTGCAACAGGCGCCTTGCAGTATTACACCGCATAACCACATGCATTTTTTCTCGCTATTTTTTTTTGGGCGGGGGGGGGGGCAGCCATATTATGTTTACTACCAGTATAACAATGGTATTTGCAAAAGGAGCAACTCATACAATGAAAAACATTCCGATGGCTTTTGTCCGACTACACAGCGTAAAATGTTTCTGCATAATCATAGTGTGTGCGCTGCGAGGCACCACGTAATACTACAATCATCAGAAGGTTTTAATCATCAGAGGGCTGTATTTGTCACATTTCATTTTAAGCTCCACGTTTTCGACAAATCCAGACCGCGGTGAACTTCAACACTGTTTTCTGCGTAACGTTTATACACATTTTATAGCTACCCTCTACATAATCGCCACTCCACTTAAGTCATATTTCATTTTTTTATTTAAACGTGGGAAAGTACGGGAAAATAAATTGCCCTTCTGGCGTCACGACGCCGAAGTTTCGACGCAAATTTCAAAACTAAAGCTTTGACATCTAGGTTCTCTTTTAATATTATGACATTGCGAAATTAGGGACAATAAAGTTCCCGGAATATAAGGTATACCAAATCACTCCACATTTTCATATTGATGTCACTTTAATGCCCTGGAGATAGTACATAACATCGATTGAATGCAAGTACCACGTAGTCCTCCATTGTTGTGTCCGTGCTCATATAACAAGATATGCAGCTTTTTTGTTGAAAAGCACAGCATAGTCATTCGGCTGCTCATTTTTGCGTTCCTACGCATGCTCTTTCTATAAGCCTCTTGACGTTAATAAGTAGTGGTATACTTAAATTATTTCTTTTGTAGCCTTCTTTTGAACATTTGTGCTCTCGCTCCATTCCATTTCTAATTTTATTTTCTCTAAACCTTTCGCAGGTGCTTTTCCAGTAAATATTATGTAGCACTCTTTTGACTTTACGATCTTCGGCACAAAGGCCTCTTTGTTCGGCCGCTTGCCAAGAAACTGTCTTCCTTTGTAGGAAGAGAACGAAAGGGAAGGGGTCAATGGCTCGTTTATTTTTAGAAATAATGAACCAACAAACATTGAAGCCTAGGAAAGCATAAGGAAAGTTATTGAAGTTGCTAATTGTAGTATTGTAATTATGGAATAAGTATAAAGGAATTAACGTGTACGAAAAGACAAACGTGTCCGTGTTCGCTGTGCGCTATTGAAAGGTTATGCTCTACCAACTAGTCCACCAGTCGATCCTTTTGAACTTCGTAATAGTAGCTGGTTTTGGGACAACCACACAAATCAATCAAGAATAAGAAGAAGAGGTGAAGAGGAGGGAGGAGCTGACGATGGTGATTAAGGGAGTACTGACACGGATTTTCGACATTCTCGTATTGTTGCTGTCAGTGCAAGCGCTGGCGTTGAGAACCCCAAAGAGAGTGTGATGTTGCCTCGCAGCGCAATGAATATATTTTTAATACGGCTTCCTTAAAAGCCCACTTTCAGTTTCGATTTCGAGGGGGCGGTTTCCTGGTGACGTGTCATAGTCGGACAACGTCTGAGCCACGTAGGGACAGCAATTCGTGATCTCGTGGCTGCAACTCTGTCGTCTATGGTAAATTACACGTGGGGAACGCAAACGTCAATTTTACGGTCGTCCAGCGACTCTGACAGCGATTTCGGCGATTTTTGAGAAGCTGTGTTCATACGTCATCGCAGTGCCCATTGCGCTGGGGCTGGCTTGCAGTGCTGGGCGACGAAAACTTTAAAGCGAAATTAAATTATTTTGTACCTGTTTCCTGGCTTCCCGTGTGCGGAGGACGTTAACAAGACATGGCTAGAAAACGAAAAATGTACATTTTGCGCCGCCGCAGATTCGTGTCAGTACTCCTTTAAAGAGATGAAGAGGAAGGTAATGATGATAACCCCAATCAGCCAAGTGCGCATCTGCTTCGTTAGCATTGAGCCACTTGTGCAAGATGCGCTAAATTTTTTTTCTCGACATTGCTCTCCAAACAACACCAGCAGCAATGTGCGTACGAAGGGCGACCTTTTCCGGCGCATAGTTGTCTGCGTGGTACCCAAGGTCACACCTGTCTCGATTTCTCCCACAGTGCATAGAGGCGTCTGTTGCTATCGGAAACATATAGGATCGAGAACACATAATGTGGCCAAGTAGGGCACGAGTTCTCTATCTTTCTTTTTTAAACACTCGACACGGCCTTCGTGAAATTTAGAATGTTTCTATTGGTTCGACTGAACTATCCAATCATTCCCGTGCACATATCTCCTCTCCAATCAGAAGTCAAGCAACGGGGAGCTCGCAGTATAAATGACAGCGCACTTATCCTGCGGCCTATCGTCACGGGCGGACCGTCAAACGATTATTCTGCAAAAGCTTCATATCACGTTAGAAATGGCCAAGATACTCCTGATGATTCTGGTAGTTGCTGTTGTAGCAGCCGTCGGTGAGTTGAAAGAAAACATATCCGGAAGCATTGTCTAGACACGAGACGCCTGTTTTCACCTTTGGTTTTCTCGTGTGTTTTGCTTTTGATGGATGGTAAAGATAAGCATATGTGCTTTATTCAAATAAGTGTAAATAAATGTCATCTTGTTGCTAAAACGTACAGAAATTTGAAAACGTCGACGCATCGACAAAACAGAGGCGTTTCCGTACAAAGGATTCTATAGGAACAAGTGAAGTCCTATTTAAACAATGCAGTTATATATCCCTCTGCCCTCTGGGAAAGTCGTAGCATTTAGTAATACCGTAAAGTGATAATGGGTGCGCACTGCAAGAGTAGGGATGTATTGAGTTTCGCGGCTTTCGCCATTGGGCACTCATGCACGTCACCGATTCCTGACCTAAATGTAGAAACGTAAATAGTCTTAGCATAGATTCCAAAACGTATGCGTTCTGGCTGCTGTCACATATGAACCAGAATTTCTTCTTATCTTTCTTTCAGCTACCCATTGCCAGTTTGGCAAAAATAGCAGCATTATACTGTGAATGAATTTCGGTGTCTTTTACAATGACCTCACGGCATTTTTCATTGAGCTTAGAAAAGTATTTACACAACAAGAGAAACTAGTTATGGTGGCATTTATATAGACGTAATAACTTGCAAAAGCTAGTGAAAAATATCCTCACAATTTCTTTCCTTCAAGGCCGCTGCTACTGTGTACCACATGGCATCGAAACATTTGCATTGCCAAGCTCTTGCAACAAGCGACTTTCCCGCCTTCAATTATGCGTCACATTATAATTTATATTGCGCTAACGTTAGCATACAATTTATATTATAATTTATATGCTAAGCGAGCGAGGCTATGGCAGGTGGTTCCTAGTCGACGCAAGCTAGTGCGGATCTGTCTCACATCGCCGTCTCCAGGATCGGCCATCAATTTTCTGTTGGCGAGAAACGGCATACCGAAAAGCTTGACAGCTCTGCTGTAAAACAAAAGGCTATGAATGTGGCAACTTCCTTTAACCACTTGCAAAAGGCAAGTACGAAAAAATGCATCTAAAAAGTGTTGGCGCTCCTTTATTAAATGATCTCCCAGTACGCACCAAACCACACAAAATTTTTTCCCGCGGAGCTTAAATGCTGTCAGAGTGACCTGCACTACAAGTTTTGAGTGTGAACCTGTTGTTGCTGAACTGCTGCAAGAATGTAAAAATGAGTTTAATTTCCACATGTGACTTGCGTAACAGATATGTTCTTAAGGAAGTGTCCAAATGAAGTGCACGTTTCATTGTTCTTAAGATTGCTTCCATTCGCGTTAAACTAATTTCCTGTATGATTGATTGATTGATTTTGCGGCGTTAACGCCCCAAATCCAGCTCTGATTATGAGAGACGCCGTGTTGTAGGTATCCGGAAATTTCGACCACCTGGGGTTGTAACCGCTGACCGTGGGTGCAGCCAGCGGTTACGACGGCCTCCCGTTAGGGAGTCCTTACGTAGCTCCTCAGGATTCATTAAAGTTCATTGTCTGTCTGTCTGGGGTTCTTTAACGTGCGCTGACATCGTACAGCTCACGGGCCTCAACACTTCGCCTCCATCGAAATGCAGCCTCTGCGGACGGGATTCGGTCCCACGACCTTCGGATCAGCAGCCGAGTGCCCTAATCACTAGACCACCGCGGCGGGGCAATTTCCTCTATGATGAATAAATGCTCCCCCTACATGTAATTAAAACAGAAGCTCAGAGGCAGATGAAGGCTTGAATTGATGAACATGATGTTAAAAATAATGAATAAGCGCGATTGTCGCTGCAGCCAACGTTTCGACAAGTGTACTTGTCTTCGTCATGACGGCAAAGGCCCGCATCTGTACAGATGAACGTTCCCAACATATCTGTGGGTGTCCCGGCGTCGGACCTGAAACCCTACTTGAGGCAGAAACTCAGGGCTTACTGGCAGCACCTATGGGACAGAGAAAAGCAAAATAAATTACACGTTATAAAGCCCTATCTCGGAAACTGGCCGCCAATATCAAAGATACGTTGTACACAAGTAACACTTTGCAGACTTAGGATAGGACACACACATAGTACACATACATACCTTCTGTCCGGTGGCGATCCACCCATGTGTAATCACTGTGGTGAACCCCTCAGTGTGGTCCATATCCTCGTGCAATGCAAGCAACTAGAAGTCCAGAGAAAAAAGCATTTCCCACTACCATTCAGAGAACATCTCCCACTACATCCATGTATGTTTTTAGGCAGAGAGCCACTTTTTAAATATGAATCACTTCTCGCGTTTTTAAAAGACATACGTAGTTTCCACGTTATCTACTCAAGTGACCTGTAGCACGGCCTCTCAAGAGACCGCTGCTGCGGTAATTATCTAAAGAATGCACCTTCCTCCCTGTCCTTCGGATCAAAGGCCATGGGCAGGAATTCGTGCTGTCTTAATACTTTAGCTTTTAGAACTGTCATCACTTTCATGCATTGCATACCCATAGACCACCACATCCGCCCATGTCATAATTTTATATTAGATATGTTTTTACGCCTCTATACAGCAACTTGATTTTAGGCTCCTTTACAGCCACATACCACCCAACCATCAAATTCCTTGGTCATCGCTAACATGATATCATAGAACTGGCGCTCTTTGGCCACATTTGGCCCTTGCGCCACAAAACACCAAACATCATCATCAACGGCAAAGGCAAATGAAGCATGCTTTGCGTGTGTCCTTTTGCCTCATCCCAATAGCATACGCTAGGTTGTTGCACATGTACACGCCAAAATAAACATCCTTATCATTGTGTGTTTCTGAAGAAGTTATGTTATTCTGAAACTACAAGACACGTTTATTGCTGCAGAAAATGGAGCATTTCCCGGCCCAGCTGCGTCCGATCGTGCAGAACAGGTAAGTAGAGGCTACCAAAACGCAATTTAAAGTACGAGTACAACCACCCATCTAGACCTACTAACTATAATTCAAATATTCCCATAATTGACGATATTGCACTGTGCGGCAATCGCTTACACAATAGCTATGTCGACGCTGTTATTTATAATACCATCTTCGCACGGCACGACGCTAAAGAAGATTTCGTGTCATATTTTCAGCATCTCGAACAATTTTTGAAGACAAGAAGTACTAGGGATAACTATATACAACTTACGGCACAAAAGCAAGCAAATTAATAAAACGTCAGCTGGCCCCACCACTCTATATATATATACGTCTACGTGGGAGTGAATATCAACATATCAAGGGGTATTTTTCATTGACCACTTTGTTCACATAGGACAATCGACTTAACGAATTAACGAAATGTCCCATCGTGAAGCAATCGACAACGTAAGGGACTTCGCAGCGCCTGATTTAATTACCAAAACTACGCGTCATAGACAGGCAATAATTGTCTGTAATTCGCTCCTACTGAGGTCACTGAAGCCGCCACGTCATCACGGTTGGAAGCCCATATCGTCATATAACGCCAAGATCCTCAGCACATCGTAGGCACGATCTGTCCTTATTCTAGATTTTTGATTGCGCTAAATGGTCATTAACAAAACGTGTAAAAAGCACTGAAACAACACGTGAACGAAGCACGCACCTGTCTTTGTTTCTCCAGTGCCTCTTTAGCTGTTCTTGCCTTATTTAAATATCCTAGCCCTGAGCCCTATAACCTTACCGCTGAATTTTTTAAGATATTGAAGCAGGTTACCCGTTCTAGAGATGGAGCTCTGGTACCCTCATCCCAAGCAAGACAAGTACACTCTTAGCACGGTAACCTTTAGTTTATTTTATAGCTACATAAAAATTTGAAGATAGGCTTCCTTACTAAAGGTTAAAGCACAGTTTATTTTATAGGTGCACAAATATGTGGAAATATGTTCCTTTAATAAAGGTTAAAGTGCTTTAACCTTTAATAGAGAAGCATGTTTTCACATTTTTGTGTACCTACGAAATAAAATAAAGGTTGCCGTGCTAAAAGCGTAGCCTGCAAGGACACTGAATTAAAAAATAACTATTATTGTGTTTAGTAGATTACCTTTGTCTTGTCGCATTCCGTTTTCCCGCATTTTCTAGCTTGTCGAGCTTCTTGTCCGCCCGAAAGTAGTGCCTTTGGTGAGGTGTAACGTGCTTCACGAATACGAGAAGAATCAGTTGTCACTTTAGGGTCGTTTTAAAGAAACGACTGCTGATGACGAACAGAGCTCCCAAAATTTACTTTATTTATCTATACCATTTCGGTGCTTCACTGTTGTGTCCTTTTAAGAAACATGCTCAAGAGACGTCACGTGAAAGGTGTAAACTCTGTCGACATAGTTAAAGCACATGTTGACACACTTGCAACTATTATGACGACAAGCCGGTTCACAAACGCAAGGCCGTTTGATTCAGCGCTTGGCTTTTTTTTTTCACGTAACGAACGATCCACAAAGCGACTTTGATGCCGCTTCCTGCATACTGCATTTCATTTCACTGTTGCGAATTCGCTGACAATGTGTTTTTATTCAGTCAGACATTGTCATTGTTCTCACTAAGGGTCCCGATGTCCAGCTGTCTGAGGCGCGACTACACAAGCGGGACACCAATGACATCCTCGTTCCTCCCCGTATTGGTAAGCCGCCTGTTTCAAACTCTCATCGAAGATGGGAGTTAGGCTCTTTTATCCCAATGTTAAACCAATAAATCTCAACGTTAGATATATTTCATTCCGACGTGGCGTCGGGATAAAGTGCATGATAAAAAGTGCAGCTAATCAAGTATCACCGATACTCACGAAAAAAAATGAATTTCCAGTTGGCATTTCACACATTCCGATTCGAATGCTTTGTTTCATTTCTCCTTAGGGCCCAGGATGCCTAAGCGAAATTGCACTGATAACTTTCGTATGTTCTTGCTAAAATTAATCCCGTGTATGTCCTTCCCTCGGCACCACGCCTCGTTGGATAGTAAATGTCTCCACAGCGGACAACTGGAGGAGGCTATTGCGTTTGTTGTGTTTGCGATATGAATTGCTTCATATCGGCTCTCTTCAACACATCAACGTCTTCCTATCCACGTGTTGCCTCTCAGTTGCTTGCGTTGTACGAATATATTTCCAGATCGTTTTAGCTCTCTCTTTAGAGATGGGTAAGTATCACTGTGTTTTCCTTTTTACAGACCCGAACAATCCGCCGAATTTCGTGAATGCCAACAACAAAAAATAGTGGGGAAAGCCTTGTTCGCCTCATCTGCTAATGCAGATTCTTGGCAAAGCCATTTGTGGTGAGAGGAGCTTGATCGGGACCTTTTCTACAAGCGCAGCGAGTTTCACTTGGCGGCGTAAATAAAGCAGTGGTGTCTGGGAATATCGGTCTGAAGCCGTGCCTAGAGAGTGTGTCGAGTGGTGATAAATCCCACTGCATCACTGTGCGTGGTGCTTTTCGAGGTGCAGGAGCGATGTACGTTTCCCTGACCATTGCTCGAAGAGAACGCCTTCAGCAGCCCTCATCGACAAGCCGCGGTCACGAGTACAAACTGCGTTCGTGTTCTACCCACCGAAAAAACCTGATCGCCAGACGCCTTCCGATGGCCATAGCCATCGCCACCAACCATAGCCATCAATGGTCATAGCCTTCTTAGTACCACAAAGTGCACACTTTAGGAGTAGTCCTAGATGCTCATCTCAAGTACTCTCATCACATTTCACATATAAGGCAGAGGATAGCTCATGATATCAGAATATTAATTAAAGCACGATCAGTTTTTCACTTGCGGACTTTACTTAAACTATACTATGCCTTCATCCACACTCATATTACGTACTGCATCACGACATGGGCGAGTACCTATCCATCTCATGTCCATCCACTGGGTGATTCCACGTAAGATCGAACAACGCATGGCTGGTCACCCTCTTAAATTTATTTCAAAATTTTATATATTGCTGCCCGATGAGTGGAAAGAAGAGATCCGCAGTTTTTTATGCTAGAAAAATTTTTTTTTCGAAGCGCCAGGAATGAATAATGACGAAGAGGTGGAGTGCCGCGCTTACCTGCTCTTCTGTTTTGGCCAATTTTGGTTATTAATTACACAAGCTATACTAAGGTTAGGAGGCTGAAATTTATTTCAGTAATTATATGCATGCTTCTGCTTGTGTTCAATTATTTTTGCTTTTTATGGGGAGCGTAGATATTTTTATAAAATTCCTCAAAATCGGCTCAGGAAGCATTTTTCTGTCTACCTTGCGGGCTTATATCTCAAAAAAGGCTTGTGGCAGAGCGGCGAAAATCCCGCATTATGTTCTAAGCATACTCATTTGTCAACCTGCAAAATATTATATTTATGTGATTTTTCAATAAAGAGATACGGGCGGGCTAACTTCAAAAAAACATCGAACAATGAAAATTTCTGACGACAATTAAAAAAAACCCCCATTTTTGATATTTTTAAACTTTGTACAATTATTCTTCACATTGGCTTTCACAATCACCAAAAACATGTTGCATAATTTTGTTTCACTAGGAGGTAAAGGCCGTCGAATTAGACCCTTACGGAAGGCTCAGCGAACCATGCACGTCTAATTATTTTGACATTTGTGATCGCGTACGGCTTTTCAATTTTGGCATGATAATGTGCCTGGTCATTTATGTGTGAACGCTGCATATTAGCTGTGAGGGACACAATAATGAATGATTGGGGGTCAGTTTCGTACGCGTGGGGTTCTCTGATGCGCTGCGGTATAGGAGCGCAGACTGATATTTTCCGCCTTTACCTCAGCAAAAAGGCAGTAAGAACTCGATGCGTAGCCAAGAAATAAAAGAAGAAAGGATAAAAATGCAATAAGCAAAGAGCGCTTTCCAAATAATCTTTAGCAAAATGGAAAATTTGTGAAGGTCCAGAAGAACAACTTCATTGAACCATGTTTCTGGGCTGAAATTGTGCTGAAATTGTTTATTCCATTGATTAGACTGTTCAGACTTATTCATGTACACATAACTCCTTCCAAGCAGACCCGGCTATTCGTGCCACGTACAAACCAGGAGATGCTTTCGTTGACGTGGATAGCAAAGGCATGCCAAGCAAAGGCATGCCAAGACAATGGAGCGCGGGTACTCTCATCCACTCTTCCTTCGTTAACTCGCGGAAGGCAGCAACTTCTTTTTCTTCAAGGTGTATTAGATGCACACCTTTCATTTTCTATGATAAAACGGTTACAAAGTCTATGGATGTCCGAATTGCACTTTCAGGGTTGTTGAGCATTGCCTGATGCTCGACGAGACCTCCGACTCCATCGCATGCGTTTTTACTGTGTCCAGTTGCTGAGAATACCCATTGGGTACTGGGAAAACAGCCCTTTCGGAACTCGAAAAGCTGATATCTATTTTTGATATGACTGACGGCTCCATCACTCACATGTCACGTTGGAGTAAACCGGCAGGTTGTCTTCCACCCATTCTTTCACTTTCGCTAGAGCCAAGCAGGCGTGAGCGGAGTCGTGGCTCAAGTCGTCACTAACAACAGCGAAACTCCTCGTAGATTTTCTCGTTGTGACCACGCATGTAAAGAAGGATACTTGCTGCTTGTGCCAGTGGTATGCCTGAACTTAATCAGGAAGCATGACAGTCCAGTTTTCGGCAAAATCAAAGTCGAATACAATGCTCCCACGCTGCGTGCATTGCTTTTCCTCGTATATACAGCTCTACCTTGTGTCTTCCTGATGTGGTTTTGCATGATCCACCTTGCCACCAGTACCCGAAGTTGATTTAAAAAAGTGCAGCACCCAAAACTTTTATTTACAAGGTCGCCTGCCTCCCATATTTCTAGCAATATTTCTTCGTCTTCTGGGATATTAAGTTCCTCTAGTTCCAGGGACCTGCCTTTTGGACACTGATTGCATTCGCCTAAAAAGCACTCCGATGGTGACGGAATGCAAATTTGCGTTCGTTACGAACGCTGAGTGAAGCTCATCAGCATCGATTTTGTGGCCAGTAATGTTCTCAACAGCGGCAAGGCAAAGCTTATAGGTGGCGCAAATGGCACAAACACACACATCATGCTCGGGATAACATTTTACCCGGCGCGGTCGCAAGGTGTAGAATCTAATCTGAGATATTAGCTGCGCGGATCCGTTACCAATTGTTTTGCTTTTGTTTCCTTTGGCGTTCCATACCTTGCTTTGCCACTGGAGTGCCAAGTTCGTGCGTTCTACCGATCGCAAGTGGCGGTGCACAGTTTCTCTGGAGGCACCGGCTGTCAACCGCGTGCGTGAAGCAAGCGCTCATAGCTACCTGACAGTGTTTAGATCTTGCTTCCATCTCCGCCTTGTTAACAGCGCCTAAGTGCGGTGCGAACAAAAGGCAGAATGGACAGCGAATCTCCAGTCCACACGCGTTGAAATTACCCAAGAAGTGTTTGGAACACTTTTGGTCTGAGGAGGCGACAATGAGCTCTGACTGTGCCTCTCTTAAACAATCTGGGGCGCGCGCGCACCTTCTTGCTGGCACCGCGCTCATGGCTGCTCGGGTGACCAAATCGCTTCAAAATTGACGTCATCAATGCCACCAACACCTCTTTTCGGTGCTGCTGGCCTCTTAAGAACCAGAAATTCAATTCTGTCTTCATTCTATACACTCAGCGGGCAAGAAGCCGGATCAACAACAATTGCCTATCATTGCGTAAGGGTCTAATTCGACGGCCTGTAACTCCTAGTGAAACAAAATTACGCAACATGTTTTTGGTGATTGTGAAAGCCAATGTGAAGGACAATAATTGTACAAAGGTTAAAAAATATTAAAAATGGCTTTTTTTTTAATTGTCGTCAGAAATTTTCATTGTTCGGTGTTCTTTTGAAGTTAGCCCGCCCGTATCTCTTTATTGAAAAATCATATAAATATAATATTTTGCATGTTGACAAACGAGTATGCTTAGAACATAATGCGGAATTTTCGCCGCTCTGACACAAGCCTTTTTTGAGATATAAGCCCGCAAGGTAGACAGAAAAATGCTTCCTGAGCCGATTTTGAGGATTTTTATAAAAATATCTACGCTCCCCATAAAAAGCAAAAATAATTGAACACAAGCAGAAGCATGCACATAATTACTGAAATAAATTTCAGCCTCCTAACCTTAGTATAGCATGTGTAATTAATAACCGAAATTGGCCAAAACAGAAGAGCAGGTAAGCGCGGCACTCCACCTCTTCGTCATTATTCATTCCTGGCGCTTCGAAAAGAATTTTTTCTAGCATAAACAACTGCGGATCTCTTCTTTCCACTCATCGGGCAGCAATATATAAAATTTTGAAATAAATTTAAGAGGGTGACCAGCCATGCGTTGTTCGATCTTACGTGGAATCAACGTCTCCAAAACCAAGCCATTCGCATCCTAACATTCAGTTCACCGATCACCAGTGCGTCCTCACTTCTTCAGCAGCATAGTATACTAACAGTTTGCGATTTATTCAAGTATAAACTGGGGATTCTTGTATTTAGGTATCCTAACTGTACTCTAACTGCCAATATTTTTGAGAAAATACATTTCATAAACTCTAGTCCCACTAGGTTCGCTCCTAATAAGAACTTTTTACTACCACATGCACATAGTAACTATGGCGAACACACAACCGTCCTCGCAGCTCTACATTTCTGGAATGCAGTACCACTCAGCACTAAACAATTGCCATTAGGAGCGTTTGAAAAAGAGCTTGTTGATCTTATTTTACACTCATGGGTATTATGTATTTCCATATCTGCGTTTACTTAAATTTAGGTCGATTACCGTGCGTGCTATTGTTGTATTTCATACTCATGTACGTTTGCGTTATATCTATAGCCATGTATATATTCACTTGACGTTGTTTTGTTGCCATTCTTACTGCCATTCTTATTGTACGTTTGCTCTGTTACTATAACTGTCAACCACTACTAAACGCTGTTCAGTTGCCGTTTTTATGCCCTTAACAACATGTAATTCTCTGACAGGAGGTCCCCTTTCAGCCTTGTGCTATGGGACCTCCTTGCGTATATTCTAACCCAAGCGTTTATATTTTTGCTACGAATAAAGATTTGATTTGATTTGATTTGATACGCACAAAGACAGCGCCAATCTCCGAAACAGTGATGAAAGGGAGAAAGACGAAAAAGACGCTTCTGCGTACTCCTTCCTTTCATCCTTGCGTCGGATGTTGCTGCAACGAATAAACAAGCATTGCCAGAGTTGGTGGTATTTTACGTGTCAGAACAGGTGATATAATTATGAGATGGGTTTATTTCTGGGGTTTTACGTCCCAAAACCACGCTATGATTATGAGAGACGCCATAGCCTCCCGAGACCTGGCAATGGGAAATTTGTCCAATATATTAGACATTGTAACACAGCGCACCACGGCTTTCAAAGCGCTTGCCTCCTCCCGGTAAGCGTTTTCTCGGCTGCTTGTAGGACCCATGCTGCCATCCAGTGAATATGGTCAAAATCGGTCTGTTTCCCGCCTCTCAGGAGCACTCGAAATGGCGGGATTCATCCCGAATGGCTTTTACGGCTGCTACCTAAGAAGTAACTGGATTTCTATTAATTATTGGATGTCTTAAAGCGTATTTAAGCATTGCTTTGCGTTCGTAAGAGCTTGAAGCGCACAAAGAAATTCATATTTGAGCAAAAAATGTGGTAGTTCTTTTGCATGCGTTGCATATTTGACGGTCTCCAATATAACGAACATTGGGTCTCATTGACAACAAAAACTCGCCATTGCGCTCGTGCGCTCTCTTGGCGCTCCACATAGAGTAATACGTTTTTCCGCTGCAGTTCCCTCCTTATACAATTGAACTTCACGTATTTTCCCTTCTAGGTAATAGGCCCCGTGTCACTGGAATTTACGCTACCATTAATAATAGTATTCCCGGTTCGGAAGCAGCAAATAAAAGTATACTTGTGTTGCGAGATGTCTTTTTTCGCTCACTGGCCTCAACTACGCCCTATTCTCTGCTCCCCCAAAAATTCCGCCTAGAGTCCCAATGTCCAATATATTGGACAAAGTGCCGCGGCCAAGTACTCATATATTGAAAAACTACGTGACACTTTTCACCTTCGCACTCACAAAAGAAAAGAGTTGTGAAAGTTTAACAAAAATCCATGACCCTAAATTGACTCAGGGTCTCAGGAGGGTAGAGGAGGGCTCCGGAAATTTCGACCACCTGGGGTTCTTTAACGTACACTGACATCGCACAGTAGACGGGCCTCAACATTTCACATCCATCGAACTGCAGCCGCGGCTGCCGGGATTCGATACCGCGAACCTCGGATCAGCAGCCGAGTGCCATAACCACAAGACCACCGTGGCGGGGGCGTACCCGAGCGTACCCGAAATTACGGGTACGGGGGCGTACCCGTAATTTAGCTTAGACCTTACGTCTTCACTTGCTGGCAGAAGTTATGTTATTCAAATATGGGGGTTTCTGTTAACTGCATCTCTGCTACTGCAGGTGTTCTCTTGTGGCTGCTACAATCAGAGGCCTGCTTCTGTGGGAACTGCTCGGGGTACGTGTTAAACAGTGAAAGGGTCTTGCGGGATACACATTGGCCAACAATATGTCTGATATATTACGATTCGAATATGTGCCGGATATGGCTCATATTAGAAGTGATACCCAATTTTATTGTTGAGGCGTTTCAACCTCCAGATGGCCACATTGCAGTAGTGATGTTTTCAAGATTAAAGAAACCTGGAAGTCCTTCCTGCGGCCTAAGTGTTTAGACATCTTTCGGGTTTTGGATTTACCTCATTTAAAAAAACAAATCCTTCAAATTCCCAGCTGCACACTCATTCAAATGTTGTGATGAAGCTACCCATGTTAGGTCGGGAAGGGGACCCTGATAGGAGGAAATGGTTCCGACATAATAAAGGCAAGGTCACTATGTGCTAGAACGTCATAGTTTTCATGCAGAACGTGCGAGCCTGAACGCCACAAGAATTTTCGGGTTGCTGGCACAGAACCAGCAGAGAGAACAGCTGTCGCTGTTCGCAAACGCTTACTGCCTTGCATGTTGGTAGCGGTTGAGGAAAAGAGTGCGTAGTGCAGCTGGTTTCATCTGTCGATTTCGTTCTGTGAAAAATATTGCACCTCCTTGTTTTTGCGCCCGCGCGTTGTAAACATAACCAAACTGCGTGTCACGGTCCGAATATTTTAAAAAACGCTATCAAATAGGACGTTTGCTGCTACAGGAATAGGATTCCTCTGCGATCAGCCAAAACAAGACGGCTCCTTTCGGTCAAAGCGAACAAGGCAAGCGTCAGCGTGATGCCTTCGTGAAGCGCCGTGCACGCACCAACTTGTAGAGTGGGGCTCCGCGCAATGGAGCCTTCAACTTGTCGAGCATCAAACCACGTCTTGGATCGTTGCTGGATTATACCGCTCGTGGCGGCTTGTGTAACGTTCACAGCGTCACTGCTTGAATCCAGCAAGGGCTACCTGTACATCCTCTACATGGAGAACTTCAGCACTGACCACGGAGAAGCGTCTTGGCCTGCCAGCGTGCTTTCCGCCAGCGTGCACCTCTCAGGTATGTGAAGCACCTTTAAAAAAAAAGGGCAAAGCCACTTTCAAGCCTCCAAATCTTGTTGGCTCCACTGCCCCAAAGCGTGTCAGCTTCGCTATGACAATGATGTGGCAACATACTATCGCTATCGCTACCACGCAGCGATGG
This sequence comes from Hyalomma asiaticum, assembly GCA_013339685.2. Taxonomy (NCBI): domain Eukaryota; kingdom Metazoa; phylum Arthropoda; class Arachnida; order Ixodida; family Ixodidae; genus Hyalomma; species Hyalomma asiaticum. Next base: position 75,070,621 of record CM023488.1, on the reverse strand, counting down.
GCTAAGGGCAATGGTGTGTCCAGTAGGTGGGGTGCAAGCGCGAAACGGCTTTTCTGTTGTGCGCCATCCAAGGCTTTCCGTTCTTTACTTTCCTCGTGCATCCTTTTCTTTTCATCTCTTCCCTTGCTTCTCTAGGTCCTCTTTCTTTATCTGTTTCTATGTTTTTCGCATAATCCCAATCATGCGGCAGTGTTGGTAGTGGGTTATGGGCGTCACCGCTCCGCTGTTAAAATGAAATCGCATCCTTTACAATGTTCTCAAATTTCAACGACCGTGTAGTACAAAATGTTAAGCAGCCTTCGAATGTTTGACTTAAACTAACAACCGTTACTTTGGGTCTTACTGCCGGGAAATAGTCTGTAAAAGCATAATATGGCACCTAGAAAGCTATATTTCACCTACCATACTAACATTTCCTGCTAGTTGCTTAACCTGTTCAGAAATGGCAAGTATACGTACTTTCTAAAAAAAAAAATTCACCGGTCCCCTATCTCATCCCTAAATGACTACAAGGTGGAGGTCACACTAAGCCTCATAAATGTTCGTTCTAGTGTGCCGAATTATGTACCTCTACTCATATGACATCGGGTGAATGCAATATGGCATATGTTGTGGAGGTTAATGTTCGACGACCTGTGGTGTACGCCCCCTTATCCCAGGCGGAGGAATGCGGGTACTCGCCACACGAGATTACATCCTGAAGTAAACGGCAAGCGTACAATTTTATAGCAGTGAAGACGTGCCACTCCTGGTATTCGTACATTCGCTCCCCTTAGTCCCAGTTTCGGTAAATACTAAGTGAACCAGAGTGCATTTTCAAATTTGAGCATCTTATTTTTGTTGCCGACACTGGAGAGCCACAATCCGTCTTCCATGCATTAGGTAAACCTCTCTCCTTGGTATTTATCTCTGTATTGGCGACATTTCGCCCCTATGTAATACTTGATGCGAGACAATCACTCAAGTATGTAGGTGACTTTTCGCTCTTGCTGTTCTTGCATTATTGTTGTGCTCCACGGTGTCAACACAACACCATGGTGTCATATGTCTTTCGCAGGATTCGCCTTAACTCTGCTGCAAAACAAGATGTCGGTCTTTTATATGACATTGATTACCATTGGCGCTTGCGGAGCTGGGGCAACAGCTGGAGCTTTCTGTCCAAACATTGCCTGGATGACTGTTGCAGTTGGTGCCATATATGGTAAGACGCATGCAAACTCATATGCTTAAAAAATAATGTTTGTGTACAGGGACCTAGAGAGATATCGCCGATAGAAAGAACGAATTTTTGGATTGAGTAATGCACTTGAGTATACAAAAGTATCGTTCGCTTTGCTATCGCAAACACCACTAAACGTATGTCGCGGCGACGAATTAACTGCAGTAGTTACTCCGAATTCGCTCCCTTGCGGCTTGTAGCAGGCACAAGCCCACCTCACTGAAAGACAGTAACCGTGCACTCTTCACCCTATTTTCTTCACTTCCTTAACTAAAATCTCTATCTCTCTCTGTGGCGAAAGAACACTTCAACTCGTTTTGTTCTCTGCAAAGCAGAACCGTTGCATGAGATTTTTACGTCGTGGGGTGAGCTACGTCGTGCTACGTCGTGTGATAACAAGCCACTGCGCAAACGGCCGCCTGCGTGGATATGCAAACAATTTACCGGAAGCGATTGGACCACTAACTGTGCCGTTGATGGTGGGCTCACCTTTACCAGACGCGTGTCGCCTGTAGCTATCAGGATGCCTTCGCTCGGGAGCTAGGACTTCTCTGTCGTATTTTTCTGGGAACCTTCCGTTGTTAGTTCATCTGCTCCTTGGTTAGGGCAATGGGTGATAACTATGTATCTCCGAACCTACAAGCATATGTCAATGCACCAGAAAGGAAAGGACGTGCCCACGTCTTTCCACACGTCCTTTCCCTGAAGGAAAGGAGGCTTGCTCGCACAAATACTCGCTTTGCCCATAAAGACCACTCCTCCTGTACGTTTCTTATAATGGTGTTTTCCCTAATCAACAGAGCCAAACAAGGAAACATCTTTTATGTTCTGTCGCTTGTAATCCTGTGTTTGCGAGCCCTATTATGTTGAACCGAAATTTCATGTAGGAAAAAAAGGGGGAGGGGACGTGGAAGACGGGGTCGCCGTAAAGCGGTGTTCACACGTGGGATTTCTCCCCGACGCGGAAGGGGGGATTGTGGATCACATGACAGCAACGTCACGGTTTTGCGAGGTAGCGCGGCCTCCCGGCTAGTCCCCGGGGAGACGGGGACCTTTTGACCGGGAGGAACACAGTCCATGCTTGGCGGGGAAGACGGTGGAACTTTGAGCTGGCGCTTGGTAACAATAGATACGTGGGTGCGCTCGCCATAGCCGCCTTTATCCCCCCCGGAGAAATCCCGAAATCCCCCGTGTGAAGACCGTTTAAGGAGTAAAAGCTTTATTGGAGAGACTCGCCCGGCTCGCTTACGCTGCTTCGCTATGGCCGCCACGTGGCCATTCCTTTTCTCTCCTCGCTTGAGAGTAGTGCCTCCAAGTGCCGCTAGGAGTCCGCGATCCGTAGAAGCGGCGATTCATCTTGGCCTAGCCGCACATTCCCACGTTCCTGGCAGATTCCTCTGTAATCATTCGAGTGTGTATCACCGGGGAAGTGGTCGTAATTCACGTAACTTGCCTTTCTTTCTCAAATTTTCAGGTGTGGGATTTGGCGGCACCATCACGTGCTTCTCCATGTATACGCTGACGTACTTCGACAAGTACCGGGCAACGGCTACGGCAGTCAAACACGCATCATGGAGCGCCGCTGGTCTCACCGGTCCGTCCATGTTGTCAGTCCTCTACGGTTACTACGGTCTCCATGGGGCGCTCCTGCTAAGCGGAGCTTTCGTCATACAGAGCGCGCCACTTGCACTGCTCCTAAGGCGCCCTCGTCCTCTGAATATTTGGCGAAGGAAATGTGGCACTAAATACATCAGCGTAGTTTCGAGTAAACTACCGAAGCCTGGTCCTAGGATCGAGAGAAACTCGGAAACCTTGTCCTCTCGGAGCTCCCCAACATCGCCGGCACCTCTTGCACCAGACACGCGGCTCTGCATCAGTTTGTCATTGAAAAATTTATGTGCATTGTTTGGCAAGCCAGAACTATACGTCCTGGTTACCTTACTGGCAACCTTTGAGTGGTCCACTTCTCTGCACGGTACAACGGCTGCGGACTACGGAAGGGCCAAAGGAGCGCCGCTGGAGGAAGCCAAGCACGTATTAACCGTCGGGGCTTTCGGCTATCTTGTCGGCCGTACCGTTGTGCCATTCGCAGCCGACAGAATCCAATTTAGCCGAGTCCCCTTGGCCGTAGCTGCCCTTGTTACGTCACTCCTATCGTTTATAGCGCCCTCCGTCATTGCGTCATTCCAGTGCTTTGTTGCCCTCAACATGCTTCTGGGCATTTGTCAAGGCTACGTGTCCTGCATAAGAACCGTCCTCATATCGGAATATTTGGGCGTTCAGTGCTTGGCGGTTACCAATGGGTTAGCGGGCTTCTTCCTTCTGCCGATATCATTCTGCGGTCCGACTATCGTGGGTAAGTATACGCGCGTTTTATCGGTTTGCGGGTTTTTGTTTCCAGTTCGAGAACCTCAAAGCGAGAAATCGGTCAGCCTTGTGCGCACGTGAAGCTAGACCTACTAACTGAATGGTAACGGCTTTTTGAAGAACTAATGACACAAAAACCATTCGACTGATGACTGCAGCGCCAGTTTTAAACGCTTGCAAAAAATTATGCGACGAGTTTTTGCAAGATAACAGGCGTTTAACAGCAGCAATTCATTGGTAGTTTAATGCCTGCAAGCGAAGTGTGGCTACCCCTTTTTAGACTTGGTGCGATGACGGTCAGCAAAGCGTCATTTCACAGACCGTAATGGACATATCTAAGCGCAATTGCTGAGATGTAGAAGAAGGCAGTTTGAATAATTACCCTCAGTGACCAAAAAGAATGCGTCACACCTATTTACAGTAAGATCAGTTTTATGCCTTTCTAATACGGAATTTTGCTTAGCCAAGGCATCACTATTTCCGCGTATGTGTGTGTGTTACCGAGTTAAAACGTTTCACGTTTTTCTAATCGATAAAAATATATACGAGCAGATTCTTCGGTCAAGATGGCTGACATGACGGTGACTAAACTAAGTATGATAATTTGCTGTTTTACGCCACAAAATAGCGTAAAACAGTGTAAAGAACCGAAAGAATGGTCACAAAGCGAAAATAAAAATTGTGGCGCGGATCGATAAGGTTATGATCGGCACGCTAAGTAAGATCAGCCTGTACTCATGGCTCAATACTGGCCACAACTCAGCCAGAATGACAACTAAAATGGCTGACGATTACGGCACTTCTTAATGTGAAGTTTGAGCATAGCTGTTTTGGCGTTTCGACTTTGCGATATGTTTAGCGAAAGAGTTTCAGAAATGGCCTCAGCAATAATATATTTGCTATGATATGACAGCAATTAAGCAACATTCATTTGCTAGTTTGTGCTTCTGCATGTGTCCCTTCCTAGTTCCCGTTCACCTCGAGCAGTTCCCGTCGTAATAAAACACGAACTCGCAGCGTTCAGTTTTTTTTTTTCGGTAATCCACTCTCAAAAGCATGAACCATAACAAGCACCTCCAAGAAGAAAGCCTGAAAAACCAGCCAGCCGCGGCAGCGAAGGCGAGTCACGTGATGTCGTTTACTACGTCACAGCGACAGCAGCGCCCATCTCTACAGTAGCGGCCTTCGAAGCCAATAGATGTACAGACGGGTCTGGTGCGGCGGCGCGCACTTCAGGGTTCTGGCTCCACAGTTTTCTTTGTGTGTTTCTCTTTGCACGGAGTCGGTCATTTCGCCTCTGCGGCGCCCTTCATAACGAACTCAGTGAGACTACGCGGTATTATGAGAAACTAATGACGTTGATTATGACGATTGTGGTTCGGTTAAGCAAGGGACGCCGATTTTCGCAGGCCGTATCGGAAGCACGGCTAAGCGTCCGTGGGGTTAGGGGAAAGGAACTGAAAGCGATAGAAAGGGGAGAAACGCCGTAGTGGAGGACTACGGAAATATCGACCACCTGGGGTTCTATAACGTGCGCTGAGAACGCACAGTACACGGGTCTCCGGCGTTTTCGCCTCCATCGAAAATGCGACCGCCACGGCCGGGATCGAACCCGCGTTTCTCGGGTGGCAGGGGAGACGCGAGGCGAACTCTCGGAACGATCGGACGCACCGTGTATCGGCTCCTGAGTTTCTCGGCAATTTCGCTTCGACAAATGCTTACCGGCCAATAATTTCTGCACGAGTGGGTGTATGAAGTTATTAGGAACGCGTGGGTACCACACTCTGCGCTGGACGCCTCCAGATTCTCCCAGGAGAATTTTATTTCTTCCGAGCCACGCCGGTCGCCACGCTAAGCCTGAGACGCTTAGCGTGCGCTCGGCTCCGAGCCCGGGCGTTGCAGCGCAACGCCGACCACTGTTTCCATCGTCGTGCCCCGGCTGCCCACCGGCATGGAGTACGTCGTAGAAGGTCAGACCATCTCCGCAGAGGAGTTGGCGGACGTCTCGTGGCAGACGCCCGGCTACCGTGCCCAGGAACGACGCCGACGGGAACTTCAAAACCAAGGCAAGCCCATTGTTGATCCTAGTGCGTCGGATCATAATGCCCGCACTGCTGCACCGGGACCCCGACACCAAGTTAAGCCACGTCCGCCTCCAATACACCGACGTGCACCGCTCCCCCGCTTGCCTCAGAACACCATCCATATCGTAGGAAGGCCGCGAACGCCGATCGACCTGACGGAAGTGCCACCGTGGCAACTGCATGACGCCTTGCTCAAGGCAGCTTCGCTGCCCGATCAGCCACCGGCAAGTCGGGATCGTCTACGGACGCACCCCACCAATAATACTTTCACACTAAGTGTCATCGACTCACACCGTGCCCGGGCCTACCTTCGAGTCAAGTCTATTAAAGTGGGCGCGCAAGCCATCGAACTCCATGTGTACGCTCCTCCTCCTGATGACGCCGTGCGAGGCATCATGTTCAACGCATTCGACGAGTTTTCGGATGACGAAATATTGGCGGACCTACAAGCCAGCAACCCCGACATGTCTGTTGTTAGTGGCAGACGCATGGGCCAAACCAAGCACATAGTGGTGGCACTCATGAGCAAGACCCTTCCCAAGTGGATATTCTACCACGGCACCGACATCAAGCTCTACCCGTTGTACAATAGAGTAGAATCGTGCTACAACTGCCGCAAGGTCGGTCACCGAACGGACGTTTGCCCGCTACCCCGCAGGCTGCGGTGCCGTCGCTGCGGTGAGGAACACACTCCACCTGCAGAGGGCGAGGCACCGACGTGTACACCGCGCTGCATTGTGTGCCGTGGGGCTCACAACAGAGGAAGCTCAAATTGCAAGTACCGCTTCATTAAGAAGAAGCCACCTAAACCGCAAGTGCTGCAAAGTGTCCAAGAACCTGCATCAACCACCCGACGCAACCCGTCCCGTAGCGGCAGCTGCAGCAGCCGCTCACAGTCCCCTCGAGACCGTTCCACCTCTTTTCCACCACTCGAAGCCAGCGACGGCCAGGACAACCGCCGTGACAGGTCCAGATCTTGCACCCGGCGCCCAAGATCCCGCTCAGCTCATCGCAGAGGCAGCAGATCTCGCTCGCACACACGTCGACCGAGATCCCGTTCAACCCTACGAGCTCCTTCAAGATCCCGTTCGTCTAGCCAGGGCCCCGGAGCAGTACCTAAGACGGTAGCCTGGCAGCGGGGCCCCCCGGCGTCGCTGTTATCATCCCATCCACAGGTGAGGGAGATGGCAAAGGAGAATTCTGCCCTTAAGGCTCAAATTTCGGCCCAGCAGTCCCAGATAGCTAAATTTACTACCTACATACAGTCTCTCGAAGCCAAAATTGACAGAGCACTCGCCACCCACACACAAACAGCAACACCCACATCATCACAAACACAAGAACCACAGTGTCCACCGCACGCAACTAGCAACGTGGCGTCGGCGCCAGCACAGCAACCTCAGAGCACCAGTAAACGCAAGGCCACCACGCCAACCGCCTCACTTCACGCTGAAGTTGACATCGCCACGACAGTAACAGCGGCAGTCAAGGCAGCCATCTCTACCCTAAAATCCGAATTAACATCCGAACTTGAAACGCGTTTTCACACGATCCGTCTTAGAAACAGCTAATTCGTTCACTGTTCTGAAGAGTTCGACTGAAGCTGCCCTGGCCGACTTCAATGTGCAGTTAGCCGCTCAGCACAAACCTTCAGCAAGCCGGCAACCCCCGGCCACAGCGTCAACGGCTACTTAGTCATGGCTTCACGCCAAACGTTTACAGTTTGGCAATGGAACTGTAGGGGCTACCGCAAGAAGAGGGGCCACCTGCAGCAACATACCCAGTATATTCAGAGCCAAGCACAATGTGGAGAGGATACGCCGGATGTAATAACTTTGCAAGAAACTAACAGCCCCGCTAGCCTACCAGGATATGTCTCATACGATCAGAAAATAGACCTGACCGGTACCGCACAACGCCTCACTGCCATCTTAGTACATAAAAGCCTCACAGCCATTCAGCATGAAATAGAAGGCACAGACATTCATCACACATTGGTGGAAATTGTACCAAAAAGAAGACAAACCACTGTTTATTCTAAATATATACAGCCCGCCTCGAGACAATGGAACAGAGCTCTCTCACATCTTCCGAAGTGTGTCGCGTCTGGCCAAGGGCGCGATGCTGCTTATACTCGGTGATTTCAACGCCCATCATCCCGAATGGGGATACCTAAAATCGAACCCAAAGGGCATCCGTTTACGGGAAATCATACACGACTTGGGTTTCAATATCCTCAACGACCCTCAGCAACCTACGCGAATCGGAAACAGCGTGTGTAGAGATACTACGCCGGATCTCTCTCTGTGCAGAAATACACCGGGTGCCCGATGGCAAAACACGACTCACACATTGGGAAGTGACCATTACATTCTAGCGATAACAATCGAGATGACCACTAGCAACAAAAATAAGCGAGCCATGGCTCGCCTTACAGACTGGGATAAGTTCCGCCAGCTCCGAAAAGAAACAGCGCCTGAATCCATATCAGACCTAAAAGAATGGATTAGTTCGTTGAGTCGAGATGTCGACCGCACAACGTACGAAACGGCGATTACACAAGAACAGCCGTCTACAGACTCCCGCCTGCTCCATATGTGGGAAGCGCACGATAGCCTCATGCGCAGGTGGCGACGCCAGCGTCACAACAACAGGCTTCGCCGCCGTATTGCAAGGCTTGAACGCGAAATTGAAGCCCATTCTGCTGACCTAGAATGCCAACAGTGGGGCCAAATCTGCGACAGCCTGAACGGGCAAATGGACTGCAAGAAAACGTGGCATCTGCTCCGCCACCTCCTTGACCCCGGCAGTTCAAAGTCGGCGGCACGGAAACAGCTTGCGCGAATAACCCACCAATATCAGGGCACAGACGACGAGCTGCTGCAGGAGCTCACCACCCGGTATGCCAACAGTTCCCAGTCGCAAAGCAGCATTCCAAACTTGCCAAAATACACTGGAAACCCCAATGAAGAGTTGGATGCCAATATATCTGAGGCAGAGGTTTGTGCTGCGTTTCACAAACTGCGCACAACGTCAGCACCGGGTCCCGACGGGGTAACCAACAAGATGCTCCGTAACCTCGATGAAAAGTCGGTAGGGGCCATAACTGAATACATGAATGAGTGTTGGAGAACAGGCCACCTACCACCGGAATGGAAACACGCAAGAGTGGTTTTTATACCAAAACCAGGAAAAAAACTCAACCTCGAGAACCTACGCCCCATCTCACTTACCTCTTGCCTGGGCAAGCTTATGGAGCATGTTGTGCTTTGCCGCCTGCAAAATTTTGCGGAAGAACACAACTTACTTCCCCCCACTATGCTCGGCTTCAGGGCTCATCTGTCCACCCAAGATGCCCTCATTCAATAGACCTTTTTCAAGCTATCCCAGAAGCCAGTGCGAGCGCGTAGTGCAGTATGGGAAATGTGTGTACATCGGCGGAGGCAAGCTCGGTTTAAGCAAGCGCCCGACGCAGTGGCAGCTGTGGGATCGAAGCTACGACGCGATAAGAATCGAGTGCGAGTTTGGTGAATGCAGTCTGTCGACTTAGCCTGTTCATCCGCATCGTGAAACGTGCGTAACATTTACATTTGCGCGTCCGAAAACGATGTACGTACACAAAACAGGCGCACGCTCAACGTGGCTATACTCTGCTCTCGAACATTTTCAGGGCAGCATCTTCAGAACAACTGATCAACTGCATCGCGTGAGCTGCAGCAATGACATTTGTCACTTACATGACAGCTGTGATCGTAATGTCAACAACCACAAAACTCGACAAATAAACACAAAAACTAAAATTCACACACTCAGTCTCAGTACTACAATAAAAATGTTCACGCAACAGGATAGTTAACGCATAACATTTCAGAAAAACGAGATCACACACATGTTCACACAGCAGTCCGTGTGAACATCTAGGCTCTCGCAAATCTTCTCTTCTTCGTGCAGCAGTTAAGATTACAGAGCATCGAAGGAAAGTGTACGAGATCGCATGTGCGCTATTTCACCGACACAGCTGGACATGGCACGTCGGCGGAGCTAGCATACATCAAGGACCACTGTCAACAAAATGTGGTTTTGCTAAAGTGAAGTTTTATTGAAAAGGAATCGAATCAAGCGGCGGGAACAGAGCCCAGCGGGACAGAAGAAAAGTACACGCACCAAGCACGAAGGGGTACCAATAAGAGCCGAATTAACCCACGCGGTAAATCGAAAACCGTACTCGTTTAATTAGAAAACAATGAATTACAGTACCTAGAAAGAGATATCTGCAACAGACTTCGTTCACGTACTGCGCACAGTTCGTTCGTTTACCACACACTGCCCGTTGGTCTACTTCGTCGTCGCAAACACATCGCTGTTTTGAGGTTGCCTGCGTAGGACCACACAAACACGTACACAGGAATACAGCGTCCACACCTCGGTGTTCTCCGCACACGCGGAGTGGAGATACAAGCACATGGTCACTCGCAAACGCACGTACACTGCCGAGACTCCGGGAAACTACGTTGACGAGACATGCCAGCGCACACCCCGTACGACCAGTCCGACCCCCGCGAATGACCCCCTTGCTCCCCTCCTTTTTCATTGTCCCGTGCAGCTGTGCGCCTGCTTACAAAAGAAAACACGCAAGAAAATGCATTTAGCCTTGCTTCCATGTCACTCACTCGGAGCGAAAGACGCGCTTGGAAAGGCTGGGCTTCGCTCTGCTGGGCGGCTGGATGTACACACATTTCCCAGAAGCACTTGCGCGCCCACGGGTGGCGCTGCGGTGCTTGAAAAAGGTCTATTGCATCATGACCTCCTACACCCTGGGAGTGGCACTAATACGAAGGCGTTACTCGGCCTAGATCTTCACAAAGCTTTCGATAACGTGAAGCATACCAGCATTCTAAACAGCCTAGCTGAATTACAACCCGGCGAGCGTGTATTTAACTACATCCGCGCCTTCTTATCTGGACGAACAGTTGAACTCTCGGTAGGCAGCCTTCATTCCAAACAAATCACTCTTGGCGATCGCGGTACTCCGCAAGGAGCTGTTCTGTCCCCCTTTCTGTTCAACCTGGCTATGAGGTCACTGCCTCCCAAACTCGACGCGATACCCGGTCTGCGACACACCCTCTACGCAGATGACATCACGCTCTGGACGATCATGGGTTCCGACGGTCAGATTGAAGAGACCCTACAGAAGGCTACAGACACGGTCGTCGAGCACGTCACGGATGCGGGTTTAGAATGTTCGCAGAGCAAATCAGAGCTACTAGTACTCCGACCCCCCGACCGGCGCAAAATCAAGACCCCCTTACCCAGCATTAGCGTGTATGTCCACAACATTCCAATACCCCAGGTCGACAACATGAGGGTACTCGGCCTCACCGTACAAAACAACCACCATAATAATATTACAATGGACCGCCTTACCGTAACAGTGAACCAGACGGCCCACCTCATATCCCGTGTGAGCGCACGCAAGCGAGGCATGAAGGAAAAGGAATTACTTCAGATCATCCAGGCCTTCGTTTTGTCGCGCTTCACATATGCCCTCCCTTATTTGCACCTCCTACAGTATGAGCGAGCCAAACCAGACTGCCTCATACGCAAAGCTTATAAGGTGGCCTTGGGGCTTCCGCGCAATGCATCTACGGAGCACCTTCTCAGTCTTGGACTACATAACACCTTAGCAGAATTGCTCGAAGCACATCGTACGGCGCAAATTTATAGATTACAAGGCAGCAGGACGGGCCGCTGGATCCTTAATAAAATCGGGCACAAGGTATCTGCAACTGGTAACAATCCTGCCACCATCCCCCCGAACATCAGGAAAAGATTTCTGATAAAGCCGCTGCCAAAGAACATGTTGGCAGGCCACCACGACGGCAGGAGGAAAGCGAGGGCGATATCCTTGCACAGGACCCACGCGTCAAACTCCGAAGCGGCGTACGTCGATGCCGCCCATTACCGTGGCCTAAACCATGCTTACGCATTGAGTGTGGTAACTTTCGCCGGCAACAATGCAGAATCGCCCTGTGTTAAAGCAGCTGCTTCCGTCCGTGCACTTAACTCGACAGAAGCCGAAGAAGCGGCCATAGCCCTGGCAGTGGCAGCCGGGTACACAACTATACTCAGCGACTCAAAAGCCGCCATTTCGAACTTTGCACGTGGCATCGTAGAACCCACAACGCTGCGATTACTCCGCCCCCCTCTACTTCCAGACGAAGATGACACACCATGCCCCATTGAACTGATATGGGTTCCGGCTCACGCGGGGAACCCGGGAAACGAGGCGGCCCACCAATGTGCTCGAGGATTCGTCAGCCGAGCGGTGGAGCCTACGTCGGATCCGGGCGACCATCAAGAAGCCCTTACCTCATATCACGACATTACCCACTATTATCGCTTGTCGAGGCAGCTGAAACCACCTCCGCACCATAAATTGACCAAGCGCCAGGAAGTGATCTGGCGCCGACTACAAACACATTCTTTTCCGAACCCGTACGTCTACGCGCGCATATACCCTGACATATTCGACCCACATTGCCCGCAGTGCGGCTCAACAGCCACACTTAACCATATCCTCTGGGACTGCAGAGAAGACCCACCCTCTCCCGATCTCCTGGCCACTCCCTCACCTCAGGGGTGGGAGGAGGTTCTGACCTCCACCAGCCTTAGCGTCCAGCTCCAGGCCATACAGAGAGCTGAGGAGGTGGCCACCAGGCTCGACCTGGCGGATCACCTACCTCCGTAACTGACGACAATAAAGTTTTATCTCTCTCTCTCGGGTGGCAGCCGAGCGCGACGCCTCGGACCGCAACCTCGTGAAGCGCACCTGCGCAGCGCCTCGTCCCTCCCCCCGCCCTCCGCTCCCATGCCGCCATTTTTATTTTTCGCCTTTGCATTGCGTCATTCTTTATGCGCGCACGTGCTACACGTGCCCGCGACTGTTTATTTTTCTTCTTTTTCTCCATATCGTTTTTTTCGCTTTAACCGCCACTTCCTTATCGGCGTGCGCACGCACATGCTGGACCTGCTTACACCGACGCAGGTGCCAACGGCGCCGCCAAACTACAGGAACAGGCACACAACAGCTGCAACACTCAAAAACCCGGCGGGATGGTGATAAACAACGTTACGGGGTAAAGACAGCAGAATACGGGATTCCGTAAATACCGAACGTGACTCGGCAAGAATGGCAATGACAGCGAAGTAGTGTGAGCACTAAATAAGAAATGGAATGGGCTCACATGCAGGCACAACTTGAAATAAACGCTGAAGTGTGATCGCACAAGTAATGGTTTCACTAAGGAAATATGAAAAAGAAGGATTCAGCAGAATAAGTTTGTCACTTAAAACTGGTGGAATGGGTTAGGGCCATGTGTAATAAATGCTAAGCGAAGGAAACAATTAAGGCAGGTGTTAGACCCCACACTGATGCACACGACCCAGCAAACATGATAGTGACTAATTAAACAAAACGATGAAGGCTTAAAAACCGCTTGAATCGGTCAACACAGCTTACTAAGAGAAACACAGAAAGAGGATGGTAAAAATTATTCTCATGAACATGACTCAGCAGAATGCCTACGACAAAATAGATTCACTTCGTGTTCGACTGCGAAAGGTTTCGGGTACGAGCCACCACGTCCAGCTTATTATTTTATTGCTTATTATGATCATTTTTTTCTAGAAATCAGCCCAAACACACTTATGGTGTTTTAGTCTATGTTATATACGCACTGCCTTCCTTACCATTAGTCGCATCAGAATTGTGCACGTTTCAAATCTCGCAATATGGCTAATTCGTAGGCTGTATTTGTCACTTGTACGCATTTAAATGTGGGCCTTCTGTGCAGGTAACGTTATAATTGTCAGTCTCTATTGTGCTTTTTTTTTTTCTATCACTTATGCCACATTTCGTTTCGACTCAATAGTTTCTCAATGTTTTAACAATACAGCTTGCTGGCCTAGTTGGTGTTTACTCAAGGACACGATGAAGCCGCCACTAGAAGAACATACACGCTGGCTTGTCCTGTTGCTGTGTTTCTACCTTTGTGTGTATGTTCTTCTAGTGGCGACTTCATCATGTCCTTAAGTTTCTCAATGGGTCGCTCGTTAGGAATCTTCCGTTTAATGTTGTCATATATTTGAACCTGTGTCCACGCTTCTGTCTCGCCTTACGCATGTTTGCGCGATGCTTCTTAAAGTATTACACGTCATGCAGTTTTGTTTAAACTCACGCTTCACAAGATGCACTGCCACTCTAATATAGCGGCTTATAATTATAACTGTTGCGTCGTTTATTCAAACACGGTGGTCGCTGTTTCTGCCGCACACAAACCATTTCTGAAGCACAGTTTTCTGCACCGCGTTCATTCACAAGCCTTTTAGCATTCAGAAGGGAAAACGCGTTGGTGAGGTAAAACAATGCCCAGAGGCTCACACAACTGTATAAATGTCATAATCATGCATGCGGCGTCTCATCTGCTTATAGCACTACAAGGAGAGAAAAAGGTTGCAGGAGACAGTTTTGTTTCATTTCATCAAGAATTGCTTGGTAAAAGATGCTTAGAGATCGCTGCATCTCTGGAATTGCTTTTTTTTTAATGTCTTATGCATTATTTCAGGATTTTTTCGAGATACACTGGGATCGTACGACAACCTCTACGTCATGCTTGGTGCCAGCAATCTCCTAGCAGCAGCAATGCTGGCAGTCCTCGTTTGCCGCGACTGCGCTCGCCGTAAATTCAAGTGGACGCTGCGCAGCTGCGATCAACCGTAGTGCCGGCAATGCTGAATAAAAGCAAATCGCTGTTTTAAGCTTGTTGTTTACCAGCGACATTCTAGCGACATTGTTTCATATCCAGAAGCCCCGACATTTCGTTCCTGCGGAGATTCCAGGAATCAGATGTGGACAGTAATAATTACGCCGAAGTAAGGACAATTCTGAGGCGTAGCATCTGTTCGTAGTAGCCTACACACCCAAATACACATACTACGGGGTTGGTGAAGGGCATTGTTTTCGATCTCATTCAAGTCAGCGCTTGCGCTGTGTGTTTCCTTCTGCTTTTGTCTATGTTTACAATGTGCGCTGTTCCTTCCCAACGTATACATATGACGTTGATTATATACCGCGCATACCTCTATTGCCCGATTCGTAGCGTGAATGGCTCGTTAATTGCTGAAATGCATAACTGCGTGTTTATACAGGAGCAGTTCAGAACCAAGAGGAGGCCAGGATAGGAAAGATGTCACAAAAAACTTAATGTGTACTTCAGCTGCGCGCATGCAGGACAACCGATGATTGTCACCCTATACTGCCAGCTCACTGTCACCCTACATGACGAGACAATACCACCCTACGTCGATATAGGGTGACAATGAGCTTCCACATCGGGACCAACAACCTGGCCGTTGTCAGTAATATTTTCAACTGAGAAGCAAAGATGCAATTCCTAATGCCCGTGAAGATTTTTTTAATGACTTCGTTCACTGCCGGCATAGAACTGCAGAGTAACTACAACATATGCGTTGTCTGTTCAAGGTTAAGGTTCTTTAAGCTAAAAATGAACCTTAAGGATCACTTCTAGGAGCCCATCCCAATATAACGTTACGTACAAAAAAAAAAAAAAGGAAAGACGGAGATTGTGCGACGGGCGTAGCGCATGATTCCAGTGAATAGTCGAGGTATACCTATAGGCTGATATGAACATCGAGCCAGCTTGCGTCTAAAAGAACGGACGATGTCGGCATGAATCATCAGCCGAGACCATTTTCGGGAGACCATGTTCAGGAGCAACAGTCACCTAATTACGGAAATGACCGAGACGTACCACACAAAACACGGCGGAGCCGGTTACGCCGCCAGCCACCATTCCATACTGCTACATGGGAAAGAATCATACTTTGTGGGTGATTAAAGCGTTTTTTTTTTAACCTTATAATTTGTCACTGATTGGTGTGCGCCATGTATGCTTAGGACAGTGGGCGGATTCGCTCACTGTGCATATTTATGTGTTTCCTTTTCGATTCAGTTGTCACTAAGTATTTTCGGTCTCAACTGTCATTAAGTGCCTTGTTCTGTACTCTCTCTTCTTCTTTCGTCGTTCGTGTGATTGGGCACTTTTCAGAAAATAGAGAGAAGGAAGTGCTATTCGCACTGACAAGAAGATAATTTGGTGCATTTCATGTCTACACTGTCATGCCTGTATAATTATCTTGAAATTAAGTCCTGCGGTTTATTTGCCCACGTAACGCTATTTTTGAAAATCACATTTGGCATGTCGGATGTCTCTCTCCTCGACGGGGGATATTAGATACACAGTAATTAGATCACACGATGTATGCGCGTACATTTCTTTCTCCTGTAACGGTTCATTGGCCATCCAACTGAGAGCACTGTATTTCTCATATTTCTATGAACAACGACAGCGTCAGGGGGTCGAGGACGAGAGCATAAAGTGCTGATAACCGCGTAGGTCATTCCACAACCGCACATTTGATTAGGGACAACCGTAGAAAGCTTTACTTAGGCAATATTAACATTTTTTATCCGTCAAATGTCGCATCTCTTACCTTTAGTAACACATGTAGCGGTCACCGCATGCCTTCGCGAGAATGATTCAAAAGCGTCTAGTTAATTGCAAGCTATGGGTTTAGGTCGACAAAATGACTGCTGGAACGAAATGGCAAGGACCATCTGAGCATGTACAACGCCCGTTTTGATCGGATAAGGGAACAATTTCCATGACTCGCAGCACTCGGAAGCCCCGCAGCGCGGTTATCGCAGCATCTAAACGGTCGCAGGTCTTAGTTGTTACCACGGCTGCTATACTGACGTGCTCTGAAACCGCATCCCTCCACACGATTCTTGCTCGAAAGCTGCCCTCTTAAGGTTCTCGTGCGACGTAAAGCGTGGCATTCATTCCAAGTATCTTTCACACAGTCCCAAAAAAGTCTGAGCTTCACAATGAGTTCGCTCTCTACCGCATTCCTTGCACTTCTCGTGGGTAAGTGAAACAATGCTGATTGAGCTATATATCCATGCATCATATTCGAGGTACCTGCAGAAGAGAAGAAAAGCTGTCGATATTCCCCAATCGTTTTGCTGGCTGCCTCCCTATTTATGTCATGCCGTAATTGCATACAAAAGTTTCAAAAAAAATTATGAACAGTCACGTAAGAAACTAATCTATTACTCAAGCGTAGTTGCTGGGTTTCATTTATGAGGCTATATTTCTAGTTGCAATGCGTCACTTTTTCCAGCAACGTGTACAAAACTGGTTTAGGCACAGATGGGAACACAGAGGATAAAGCGTGAGCGCATAAGTAGTCAACGCTCTTCGACTATCGTTCCCAAGTCCTAGCAATTCCGCGTCGTCAAAAAGGCACCGCAACCGTACACCTCTCTGTCCAGCAAAAAATTGCATTAACAAACTTTATCGTCACTTGACTGGTGCGAAGGAACAAGTTCCCTGGGAATTGCTCGGAAAAACAAACCGGTGCCTTTTCGCTGGCACGATGAGAGTCTTCAATGGCTGACCAAACCGCGCAGACAATTATGGTCGTATGTTTGGCTTCAATTATCAATCATGTATACTCATTCCATAGTATCTCTATATCTACGTATATAAGCTTATCTCTAAATTTCACACAATGTTAGTACTGCATGAACGAACGCGCAACTTTTACGCACCTGCCTTCTTAGCCGGCAGGCACCACATCTATTTCTTCGTTTTATGAATTGCAGTGATGATTTAGGGGCGCTGATGATGATATTTGATGTTTTGTGGCGCAAGGGCCATTTTTGGCCAAAGAGCGCCAAGACAAAGGAAATTCAGCAAACGATGGTGAGTGCTATTACAATGGGCATATGCAAGATGGCTGTAAAGTGGCCTAAAATACTGCGCACTCAAAGTGCGTAAAACATATAACCATTTAAAACCATGAGAGTGACATAAAGTGTCTGCAATGAGCCTAAAAACTGTACAATGAATAAGAATACTAAGAGGCTGAAGTGATGCTGGGCACTGCTGCCTCAGAAGCCCTTGCTTTGCAAGGGGCCAGAGACGCGTGCATTTAAGGCGTTCTCTCGTAGAAACATCCTCTTGCAGAGGATGTTCTACGTACGTCTTTCAGAAATAACTTTCAATGTGCCGGCATCTTTAAGAAAACTTAATAGCGTATGCTGGTGAAAAAGTGCATCAATTCCTAAAAGCATCGCAGGATGAAGGGGAATATGTTCCCGATATGCCCTTGAAAAGTGTCTTTTTCTCAGAGGCTCGAGATCTTGACATTGTATGAGGACATGAAGCACAGTCAGTGCCTCCCCGCACCCATCACAGGCCGGAGGTTCATCCCCTGTCAAAAGATAATTGTGCGTTCCGTAAGTGTGTCCTATTCTCAGCCTCGAGAATAGGACATCAATTCGTCTAGATTTCGTAGTGGGGGGCCAGTTTTCTATATTTTTCTTAATTAAATGAAGCTTGTTGTGGGTCTGGGCATCCCACAATCGTTGCCAGTACATATTAAGTCTTTTACGCACGTAAGCTCTCATGTCCATCACAGGGACAGCAATGTTTGATTTGGCAGTGTTTGTGATAGCAGATGTGGCAAGCTGGTCAGCCAGCTCATTCCCCTTTATATTACGGTGTCCTGGCACCCAGCATACAGTCACATGTTGGCCAGAAGTGTAAATAGAGCACAAGAGAGAATACAGATCAATAATGACTGGATTTCTGTGTTTGCAATATGAACTTAAGGTTTTCACAACACTCAATGAATCTGTGTATATGACAGCTTTATGTACTTTCGATTGTTTTATGTGTTTCAGAGCAGACAATAAGGCATATGCCTCAGCTGTAAAGATGCTGGTGTTAGGGTGTAGAACATCAGATTCCGAGAACGATGGGCCGACACCTGCATAAGGGGCGCTTCCCTGTCTACATATAGCAATGACTAAACCTAAATTTACTGTACAGCGCTGTTCCTAAATATGAAACTGATTAATAAAATAAGAAATGTGCATGAATTCAACTGCTGTTCATTTGTTTCCAAATTATTTTCCTACCTTTCGTATAGCATCTCTGGTGCCGAGCTTCAAAACGGAGGAGCAAGCGAGTTACTTGGACCTTGGGAGTCGTAAGTGAACTAAAGCAACAGCGTGGGCATATCCGTCACACGAATGTTTTGTGCTCGATATGGCATCGCTGCATGGAAAAGGCATTTCAAGGGATAATTGCGCACAGACTGTGACGCTAGGTTATGCTATGAGCTAGTTAAGGAATTTTAACAATTGTCGTAATTATTATGCGCGGAGTGCTCGATACTTTAGCAACAGTATTTAGACTGCCAGTAGCAAGAGTTTCACTTGTAGTAGCTGTACTAGCAGTTGCAGCCTCTTCACGGTCTAGGTTGGACAAAGAGTTGCTGGAAGCTATGTTCTGAAATGTCCCAGTGTACCTGTCAAAATGACAGCACACGTCGTTGAGAGACCGCATTTTTTTTTGGACACCATTCATTGCTCATTGAACACGGCATGATAATGATAGTCGCCGTAGCCGCATGCTCCGAAAATATCGACCACCTGGGGCTCTTTACGCTGCACTGACGTCACAGAGTACACGGCGGTCTACATTGTTCAAAGCCGTACCTGCGGTTCTCCACAGATAGGTCACCCAACAGCATTTCGGGCTCCGTCTGACGGCTGCTGAAGTACCGTTTATAAACTGATACAGCGCACCAAGAGGAAGAATGAACAGCCGAGCTTGACAACACAGCGCAGTTCTTTATGTTGTCGAGCTCGGCTGCTACCTTTTAACAGCGAAGGTGTTTAAGCTTTACGTTATTTCGTCAGTATGACGCATATGACCTTGAAATGACGTTGCCTAGCAAGCAAACGACGCTACATCTCCCAGCATAACCTCGTACGGCCTCGACATCATGCTACATAACGTAACATAACGTCACAGCAACACGTGACCAGAAGAAGAAGAATACGAATTGCAGATAAATAGAAGGTTGTGATGAGGAAGATGCTGAAGAAGACGCAGATTATTATTATTATTATTATTATTATTATTATTATTATTATCCGGACGAAGTGTCACTAGTGCAAGCTGCGCTAACTCTTATCGTCGCTGTGCTGCATCAGTATATAAATGTTAAAGCAACTTTGGCGAAGCTTCAACACAAGCGCCGAAGGTGTAATTTTCTCTTTTGCTTTCGATAGCAACCATGTTTTCTTTCGAGATCATTACGTTTATCTTTCATGGGTACCAGAGTTACTACATTTTGGTGCTCTTTGTAAGACGCCCTGCATTTCATCACCACATTCCTAATTACCTCAAAGGTTCAGGCATTTCTCATCTTTTTTTTTCTAGGTTACTGTAGCGGTTTGCCCTTGCTTGTCTTTTAGTGATTTTTCATTGCTTAGAGCTTATATTGAGTTCAGTGGCTATCCTGTTCGGCGGTTACGAAACAAACATGCGTAAACAATATTCTTGCTTTTCCAGCTCCTGATACTGGCTGCCTAAACTATCCAATTTGCAAAGTCACCTGCCACGGACCAGTTGGTACTGCAGGAGAATGCATGGGACGTGCCACTCTTCACTGCAAGTGCAACTAGTCAACACCTTCCAATAAAACATGGCTGTTGATGGCCAAGGAGAACCATACCTGTTTTTTTTTTCTCTCTCTCTCTCACCAATCTTGCTACGATTTCTGTTTCGCGCATGTGCCGCCATTCACAAATTGGGACTGCGAATGCGTAAAGATTTTGTGTCATTTATGCAAATATTATACAATTCTGACAGCAATTACACGGTCACTTCTACCATCGATTCGCCGTCGGCATCAGTCGTGGCCGTCATGCACCCCATTTACATTGTACGTACATGCAAATCAATGCCTCCAAGGACAACTTCCAGGAAATGTTCTCTGGCGGCCACCAGGTGGTGCAATCGAACAAGCGACCTCTCGATCCCTATAGGCGGGCACCTGGAGATCCAGAGGTCCCTAGGCGCACTGCGTACGGGCAAAGTGCCCATACGCAGTGCTTGAAGCATCTCTGGGATTCTTTCCGCCGAGAATGTCCGTGTATTACCCATTGACCACGAGGTCCTAGACTCGTCCATATAATTTATTTATTTTATTTATTTTCACATACTGCAGCCCAGTTAGAGGGCTATCGCAGGAGTGGGTACAGGGCAGTTAAAAAAGAGAAAAAGAAACCGAGAACAGGTGAGATAAACGCGAACAATGACAGGTCAGAAAAACACAAAAAAAGTACCATAAATAAAATTATATAAACATTATAAAGCAAGAAGCAAGGATTAGGGTATAACGTCTTTAATTGCCTTCAAAAATTCATCTTTCGGTAACGAACGTATGTGACCTGGTATGGTATTCCACATTTCAGTACATCGGGGGAAAAAAAAGTGTATTTGAAGAAGTCTGTGCGATGATGAAACACAGATACGTTGAGTGCGTGGCTGTTTCTGGTGGATGTTGTTTTGGCAGGTGTTATGTAGTTGTTGTGCGATGAATACTGCGGCGAATTGAAAAAACAGTGGAAAAGTTTCAGAGACTCGATGTCGCGTCTTTTAGAAAGTGAAGTTAAACCAAGGTGCGTTAGATGGGATGATGGCGAAAAATTACAATCATAGCGTCTGTAAATGAAGCGAATGGCTTTTTTCTGGTTGCTATATCGTCTACTGCGCCGCCCATCTGGTGAAAGTGTCACCTTTTTTTTACCTTCAGGCTATCGAGCAAGACGTAACTTACAGAGGCTCAGTCATCTGAAACGTTTGTACCAGGTACGTTAAAAGTTATTTTGTGCGAACACTTCCTAATACTTCTCCATTCAGCAAGCGTTAGTTCATAACGTTATCTATGTTGGACGCGTGTTGTCAAAGGCCTCGTCGCGCGCCGTAGATATAAAAATCCTCCTTTCTAACAGGTTATTCACGACGCTAATCACCAAACACCTGCAAAAGCTGATGCTCCATTGAGCTGGCTGAATGATATTGTTGAGCATAAAGCATTCTGATTAGCTTTAGCCAGAGCGAGCACGTGCTAAGTTGATTGATTTGTGGGGTTTAACGTCCCAAAACCAACTATGATTATGAGAGACGCCGCAGCGGAGGTCTCTGGAAATTTCGACCACCTGGGGTTATTTAACATGCACTGACATCGCACAGCACATGGGCTTCAACATAATGCGGCCGGAATACGATCCCGCAACCTTCGGATCAGCTGTCGAGTGCCATAACCACTAGACCACCGCGGCTGAGCAGCGCGTGCTAAGTGAAAACGCTGTGTCGTCATCGGCAGTCGTAGGGAGGTACATAGAACTTTAAGTTTACCGGATGCCTAATTAAGCGTACATGCCTAGTTGTTTGTTGTTGTTTTTAAATTCACATTGCAGTCACATCCTGTCGGAGCAACAAGTCTCCCAAAAGTAGTATAGACCGTTTGCAGGAACTGGTTTGCGCAGTTGAAAGAAGATGGCGCCTGCTGCGTACCGCGCGTTTCACACATGGCTGGCCTTTAGCGGCCTCCGACTCGAGACGGAAGTGGCTCGGCTGCGTAGCGAAAGCGCGCCCAGCGGCGTCTGACAATGGCCGTTTGGTGAACCCTGTCAGAGCCGTGTGTCTCGTCCTGCAACGTGGTATTAACAATCGTGCTGTGGTCGAATGCAAGAACTGTGACGGAGACGTTGAGCAGTGGGACCCGACAATCAAACACTGTGAGACAAGTTGATGGCCCTTGCAAATCCCCTGTCGTGTTCTTGAGGGAATATGCATAGTGGTCGAATGCCTTGGTGAAGTATTCACAGAAAGACGCATAGAAATCTTGCGAGCTGCGGTATTGAAAACGAAAAAGTTAGCGACAACCGATTTTTATTTGCCCCAAGGGCAAACATACAGATTGATATTGAACTGATCGTTTGGACTTCAGGGTTATAAATCAGAGTGTCCGTAGGGCATAGCCGGTTTCCACATACCCTAGCAGGTTTCTTACCTGGCGTTCGCATTTACGATGCTGTCTAGTTATTGTTTATTTAGTTTGACGGTTCGAATGTAATGACGGCACGCGCCAAACGTGACATCATAATCGCTAATCTCGACGTGAACGGCAAACCTGTCAAATTGATTTCATCACCTAGCTGCCGGTGACGTTCATACATTCGTATCAATGTCACTTTCGGTTTATTCCAAGTGAACGACGCGCCAGTTACTCGTTCCTTTTTTTTCCCTAAAGCGACCCCTCGGGCGGTCACATGCCGATTCACATCAACGAGCTAAAGCTTCAGACTTCATAAGTGTTCACTGGAGACTTGGCTAACGGAACCTCTCTTAATAACGAAGAATCTGGAAGGTTGGAAAGGAAGATCTCCTTTATAGATACACTGACCCGCCAATAGGCTTGAGTTGCATACAGGCGGACATTAAATGCTGATTGGTTTGCGGGGCTTAACGTCCCAAAACCAGCTCTGATTATGAGAGACGCCGTAGTGGAGGTCTCCGGAAATATCGACCATCCGGGATTCTTTAACGTGCACTGACATCGCACAGCACACGGACCTCAACATTTCGCCTCCATTGAAATGCAGCCGCCGCGGCCGGGATTCGATCCCGCGACCTTTGGATCTGTGGCCGAGTGCCATAACCACTAGACCACCGTGGCGGGGCGGACATTAAATGCAGAATACATGTGCTTGGATACTTTCCTCCCGGACAGTATGCATTTCCCGTCCGCTGTCCTGGCAGCGCTACGCTTGCTTGATATTGCTCTCAACAACTATCGCATTGCAGGTCACGCTGACCGGGGAATAATGCGCAGATATGTATTCGTGTCACTCAGGAACGACATATTCAATTATAGATAACCGCATATTGCCTGTCATTTTTAAACAATTTTAACTGTCATACGCTAGATAATGCGTTTGTTCTTTTTAAAGCAAGGCATGCAGTGTTGATCACGCGCGCTTGGTAGCCTCATTTGTGAACCGTTTATATCGATAAAACGCGCATTCCAACCTCGTGACAAGAGACAAAAAGCATGCGATGAACGTGTCCTTCGGATAAGAAAAGCATTTCTGTGGCTCGCCCTACTATAACAAGCATGCGGAGGGCTTACTAACCCAGTTTTGTCTTTGCGGGCGATCTGCACTTTGAATCTTCCACTGACGTTGGCTAAAAGCAGGTCTTTCCATAAGCACTTTGCGCGAACGAATTGGATCAGTTCTTGCGTAACGTAGAGTACATCCTTATTCCTAGCGCATTTCACAAATTCTTACACAAATACCATTCCGTGTCCCAGGATGAAATTCTTCGGCACCGTACTGCTCGCACTTCTAGCAGGTAAGTGGAGCGCCGATCTGGCAGCATATTAGTGCCTCCTGTTCAGGGTACTTGTATAGCCTCAAAAGGAATGCTACAATTTACAGCTGACAAAGCATTTTACTCCTGAGCGTTCCCATGCAGAAAAAGAGCAAACAATTTAAAACGCAGTAGTTACGTCCACACTTTCTTGCCTCTCAAGCAGTACGAGGCCATTCTGTAGATGACAATGCTATTCGAGGCCCATTCCACTCTTTAAAACCAACTGCTCCTGAGGGTTCACTAACGTTCATTGTCTGTCTGTCTGTCTGTCTGTTTTTATATATCTTGTTTTGGCGTGACGTTCAAAAAGCAACCAAATGAGCTGGAAAATAGCTTAGTGATATGCATAGAAAATCGATAATTCAATATCATTACACACCGCACACAGGTACCTATCCATAGGTAGATAACGTCATGAGAGCTCAAGCAGTAACAAATGAGAGTGATAATCAGCACATAATTATGCTAATGAAAAAGCCAGAGCGGAAGGGTGAGTCGGAATACCCTCAAAATATAAAATATCCCGAATTATCAATTGTAAAAGGGTACCAATGCGTTTTTGTGGTAAAGGTAATCGTAGTAGAATATAATAATGGCTCTGCGAAAAGGACAACGACAAGGAAAGTAGAATTAATAAAACCCATGGAATGGTTTTTGATAGCGGTGCTAAGTGAAGGATATGCTAAACGATGGCGGCAGTGGTCTTCCGCATGGCTCAGCGAAAATCACAATTAGTCAAGATAAAAAGAATAACACTCAGGAACCATTGCAATGGGTTAGGAAGTGGGTACTAAGTAATGGGAGAACTAAAGAGCACTGGTAGAGGCCATAGTGATGAGCATCAATCAGCAAGGAAGGCAAACCTCCAAACCGACTGCACATGGATTTAGACCCGTTCCACTCCCGGAAATTGCTCCCTAGTTCAAACTCGCTGTGTTCCGGGTTCCACTATCAATATTCCTGTCTTTGAATCCTTAAACATTTGAATTTTTAAAGACATGAAAACCAAAATTCCTGCAGATCCCAGGCATAGTCGAAATCGGTGTCATGCGAAGCACTCAGGGAGGAAATCACCTATGACGAATTGTTTGGCAACCAACCAAGTGTTAAGAGTAGGATCAAGTTCACTGTGCAAGTCGCATGATAACCAACTCAGGAGTATGCATAACGCACGAACTAAACAGCAACGTCGACAGCGCCGTGGCGACTGAATCGTAGCTCATGGTACGACGCAAAGCTAACACTCACGTTAGTCGAAAGCACAGACGTCTGTTTTGACGGAGAAAAATGCTCTATACGGTGCGTTTATGTGCTCTCAGAAGCGTCGTTCGCTGATGTATTCTTACGGGATCGAGAAAAGTTGCACAAAAGCATACCGAATGGCAGCAGAACATATGTATTGCTGTGATAGTGCTTATGGCACATTAGAAGCGCAGTTCACGTTACACAACCAGCATCTTTACAACCTAGGTGAAATAGGTTTATTTACTCCATATAACCGTGCGGGAGGAGCCACCGCAGCCTCCAGGGCCCGTGTTCGATACCCTCCTACCGCTTGGTAAGTTTCATATGCGTCTGTGGACGTGTTATGTCTATATTTCAGTCGCAAGCGAGGACAAACGGTGCTCCTTACTGTTTCAATGGTGGAGCTCTTCATGCCGGCCCTCCGGTGCCAACCGCGAAGAGAAAAATGTGGGCAGATCCTGAAGGCCGTGGTGAGGTGCAGAAAACTTCAGACGGCACTGCATATTACGGGTTCTATTCCCGCAACATTCAACAAACATTTGCAAAATGTAACGTCGCAAGACTTTTGCGACGCTACTTTAAAACCTTAGGCTGGGCACCACCCTTTTCTCCTTGCCTAGCTGCGAGGTAATTAAAGAGTTTTTCTTGTTGTTTAGGTACGGAATTTAGACATATGTGTCGGGCTCGTTCCTATACCTAAATGCGGGGCTAATTAGTACGGCAAAATATATGCGTGATTTGCACAGCCACCTAAATTTTCAAAATTCCCTCCCTTTTATGCAGTATCTTTGGTCCTGTGCTTGAAAGTCGAGGAGGAAAGGCAGTATGGGAATCCTGGACATCGTAAGTGAAAGCAAAAATGCAGTATGAAGGCGTCATTCACTTCAATGTTTCACACTCGAAATTGTGTCACCACAGAGCATGGGCCACATTCAATCATTAATTTAGCACACACTATAAGAAGCTAGGGTAACTGCATTCTATACTTACGTAGATTCAGTACCAGTCAAAATTATAACGAACAGCGCATTCGTTGTATTACGAGCAGAATAGCAGTACCAGCAGTTTCAGATATAATAGTAATAACAGTACTAGTAGCACTAGGAGTAGCTGCATGCAAGTATTGCACTGTGTTGTCCAAGGCCAAGTTTACAAATCTCTGGTGGCCTTTACCACGATGGCTGCACGCGGTCCTCACAGCTTTTTCGTCATAGCGCGATGCCGTCTAGCATCCACTAATAGCTTGCGGATTCACAGAACCTTAAGGCGCACCATGGGTACTTGGACGTCAGCCGTGATAAAAAAAAAAAGCAGACAAGCTTCCTTTTGCACGCCACTCTCCATAGTGGGCGGTCAGCGACGGTGCATTTTCGTGGAGCTGCGACTAAGGGCACCGACTGAAGGTGTACCGCAGGACAACGCGAACCCGAGTGGCTTAATTTCCACCAGCGTAGGTAGAATAACGCCCATTCTAGCACAGATGTCATAGGTCCGCAAGTGCTAGTCACCCGGCCGGTCACGTGGAGGACAGGGCTGAGGTCGAGGCTGTCAACGATGGCTGCCCTTTGCGCATGGCCCTGTTCCGTGGCGCTGTGGCGCATGCTTGTCCTAACGAGCTTTGTACGAGTTGACTGCAGAAAACCAACGAGGTAGAGAAGAACCCGGCGTCCGCACTCACTATTTATGGTCCGAGGAAAAGCGCAAAAATAACACAGAGAACGTGTTTCTAATGCAAGTTCCTCGGTTCCATCTTCCTGTCACGCTTTTCAACATCTAAAATGGACACACCAGCCTGCGGAGCTGTCAAGCCTCACGCGGCCATTAAATCATAATTCCAAGGACGAATAAGGAAGCTGACGTCCTCAAGCGATCTCAGACACCCGCTTCTGAAGCTCTCGAGCGAAATCTCCGGTGAACCCATCGATGTGCTCAGGACGACCGGCGAGGGATGGGGCGGGAACGGGCATACCGGCAAAACGGTCGGTGGCGCAGACGTTGGCAACCACAACTTCCAAGATTTTGTCAACCTTCTCAACTCATTATTCATGTAGGGCAGTGACTATGTGCATAAACTGCAGTGTGTGCGCTATCAGGCAGCCACTAAAGACGCCGCTTTCTGAAAAGTTGGATTTGGCTGACGCAAGAGTACTCGAAGGCCGATTACGGAGCTCAGATGTTTTTCGATCAGCCAGTTTTGAGGTTTAGGTGAGGTGCTTCTAACACCAACGAGGTTCCATGAAGCATTTGGAGGAGCACACTCGTCAAGGCATCGCGCGATTGGCCGTCCAGCGGAGAGGGAAAGGAGCAGCGGTAGATAAGGTTATCGAAAGGGTGAGAGCACTAATAATACAGAACAGAGGGTATTGCCTTCTGGGAGGCAACACTGCACTCTCACATACTAGCTTTGTTGCTCAATCATGGCACGTACAGCAGAAACTTGCTCGTTTATTGATAAAACAACGCAGCAACTTCGAAGCACTTCTCATAAAATCACGTATATTTTTATTTCTCGTCCTTAGTACTTCAACACAAATATTTTCCTGGTCACGCAGACAGAAGCTCGCTACAGCCAAGTAGCCACAGTAAACGAACCATCATTATAGAGGGAAAAGTGTTGGTAACACATACTGCCCCTACGTACCTACCTCAAAGCAATCACTAAAGCGTGTAAATACCTTAGTTACTTAGTAGCGGCTCCTGAAACTCAACTGCTACACCAATTACTCATATCTACGTCATTAGTCCTACCTCGTCGCTTCCAAAATTTATCGACGTGCAGGTCTTGCTGCGGGCCAATGTGAATCTCCCACAATGCATTGCGGGAGATTCGCATTTAGCTCCTCCCAAAGGAGCTAAATCTATATGTCTTTCTATATGCCTTTCTTGAGTACTGACATGTCCTTAAAATACAATATTTTGCTACTCTTCTGGCGTCGCCCAATATTGTGTCATTCGATCGTTACCTTATATCTCAAATTTTTATCATCCATATCGACATATCTTTCTTTGTCTAGGTCATTTCCACAGTAAATTTTAATCATTGCTCATTCTATAAATCAAACTACGTTGCCTGTTTTGCGGCAAAAGAAGAACATGCGGAAGTAATTTCTTTTTCCTTTTTCCAGTTCGAAATGCCGGCTGCCCAAACTCAACCATCTGCAATCTCCTCTGCCAAGGCCTAGGTGACAACGGGGGGCAATGCACAGGACGTGACATGCTCTACTGCGAGTGCGACTATGATTGATGATGTGCTCCATTAAAGCACGGCTTTCAATATCCAAAGAAGACATAGCCGACTTTTTCTTCGCTAAAATTGTTATAGAGCGCACAGTACCAGCCGTTTCTGCTAGGTATGTGCCCGTCTGTTTGCTAGCTATGATGCCGAACGTGGTACAAGCGAAAGGTACCCTTGATTCTATGCTAATATTGTACTTATATCCTTGCTGACTACTTTCCAAGACATAGCTTAAGAGCCTGCTTCTATTCAAGTACTTGTAAAAGTACGCTAAGGAAGTTTATTTTGCGCTCTTTGCTTCGTATATTTATCAAATGACGGTGCGTTAATGTTAAAGTTGTAGGCGTTAGCAGAGGCTTCTTCAAGCAGGGCCCAGCCCTTGTCGGTGGTAACGGTAGAATACGGGTGGGTGTACGCGCTGGCAGTAGTAGATCAGTAAAAATGTCGCAGTGTGTGTATAAACAACGGGATCACAAAAGTAACAGAGCACGAAATGTACATAGGAAATAAGAGTAACAAGAATGCAGCTGTGATGAAAAAAGGCTCTCGAATCGCAACAGGTAAGAAGTCGTCACAGGGATTCGGAAAGCGGTGATGCTTCCTTGCGCGACTTATGCCAATGCAGTCTTCTGTGTAAGATCAGAGGTTCGAGCACGGCTGGACATTAGCCAAAATAGTGTACGGAAGCTGGCCTTGGCAGCGCATGGAAAAACGCGAAACCACAGGGTACAGGGCTACATGGGATGGACGTCGTTCGAAAGAAGGAAACCAACAGCAAGACATAATTTGAGAAGCGATTGGAGAAGTGAAGGATGAGCGGTGGGCTAAGACAATGTTCAACTACTTGTACATGAGAGACGTTGATACAAAATAGAGGAAGAGAACCAGAAAATTATCAAGCAAATATCTTTCCTACAGGAAGCGTAAACCAAAAATTATCGGTGAAGAAGAAGGTTTAAAGGAGCACTGACACGAAACAATCAATATATTTTTAATACGGCTAGTGAAAAACCAACTTCCGGTTTCGCTTACGAGGGTAGTTAACCATGCAAAGTCCCTGTTGCACTCGGGGGGATTTCCATCGTGGTCGTATGCCTTGGCCACCATGTCTTCGCAGAAATACGCGTAGAAATTTTTATGAGCTGCCGTGTCCAAGAAAGTTAGCTCGAACTTATTCTTATTTGCTCCTGAAGATGTTTGCTAAGGCCCGAAAAAACGAAAATTACACGTTAGATATACACATTCATGTTGAACTCATGTTTTCGATTTCTATATATATGTTATAATTGAGTGTCCCATTATAAAAATCACTCTTATAACGTAGGCGAAAGCCGGGTTCTACATTTCCTATATATCACGTTTCTTGTTTGGAGTTCGCATACACGTTGGGAATTTATTGTTTTATTTAGTTTTATGTTTGCTATTGGAAGCAGGCATGCAGCGCACGTGACCTTGTAATCTCGACATTAAAGGCAAACATGTCAAGTTATTGATGTCATCACCTTGCTGCGAGTGACGTTCACACATTCGTATTCATGTCAGTTTTTTTTATATTCCAAGCGAACAAGGCGAAAGTTACGCGCGTTTTTTAACAACAATGTCTTATGCCAGGGACCACCTGCAACTGAAGTGAATATCTGAAAAAATGAACACACAGCTACAATGATAATGCACCACCCGCTCGGACTCTAACCCACACTCACCAGGGAATGCGACATACAAGCTGGAAGGTCTACCGATACTCCACGATGACGTTGGAGGCATAGGGAAGATATGAGCCTTATATTTTCACTACACCGATTTACGATTTGCATCTAACTGACGCCCAGTTAAAGCAAAGGCCAAAATTACTCTTAAATTACAACCACCTCCCCTCTACCACCAACTAGGAATGACGAAGCGAACCAGAATGTCGTGCTAATGCGCGCCGGCAGCTAACGAGTATCAGCGCGCTGATCGAAGGGGATATAAATGGCGTGGCTCCGCGGCGTACTGCCGGCGCGTTGCTTGGGAAGAGTACAACAGTACAGGCGCTACAAAATTTCTCTGGTGTGGGCAGTTGCGCTGCGACGCACTCTGCCCTGGAATGCAAAGGCGGACGTCAACAAGCAAATAACGCGCCTTTCGCTGCAGTCGACTGTGCCTTGACAAAACGTGCCTTTCTCGTCCCGGAACAAGGAGACCCTTAGCAGGACTCAGGGTAGAGAACGTGTCTACCTCCGCCTTCCTCGGCCTGCTGCTCCAGCTCTGAGCAGAGCACACATGTGTTTTAGTATGAGGAGGTCCACCTGTCAGTTCTCGTAACTATAGCACCTCCGAATGTAATACATATGACTAAAGATGTTACGCTCTATTCAAAGAAACTAAATTTTATAAGATTTGATTTCATTTAGGGCATTGATTAAAACGCGTTCTAGCTTCAGCATTAATACAATTCTCTCACTTTATCACGCTTTCATCCATACACATATCAAATATTGTATTACCACTTGGGGAATACTTATTACACTCACATATCTCGTTTAGTATTCAGAAGCGTGCGCTAAAGATTATCACCTTCACATTCCCTCTTTCATCATCCAAGCCCGTATTTCTAAAATTGAGTGTACTGCCTGTTTGCACATACAAAGCTAGCCTGATGGTCTAGCTGTATATAGTCATCAACCACCTAGTTTCTGTTGATTCTTTTCGAATATATGAACTTATAATAAGAAGAGAACCAGGTTTGTCCTGTCTAGTAATTTTCTGCTACCTAAGTCGCTACGACCTATGGCAAACAAACTGCCTGTTTCAGGGCAATCTCCATTTGGAACGCTCTATTACTCCAGATGATCTCCAAGACCCTGGATGGTCTGTGGCCATCGCTAAACGCAAACTTCGAGCAAAGCTTACCCCCACGAAAGAGACGCACGCAAGCGTCTCGATGCCCGGCGGTGCCGAATTTTCTCACCGCTCGCGAGCTGCGGTGAAGAGACGCACTATCACTGCCTCGAGACTTCCTCACCTCCCAAGAGATCACCATCGAGTTATTGTGAGACCTAGAACAACCTCAACATGAGAAATATTAGCCAAATCAAGTTTGCCCAGTCACTCGCAATGGCTGCAGTGCTGAGTGAAGAAGACGTCGCAGAAGACGTGGTATGCCCGAATATGACGCAGAATATCACAGTGCATGGTCAGCACCCCGGCGGAGAAGAACGCCAGAGCGTATTCCAAAATCACCACAATTACTCTGGGTGTGGCCAGTTATGAAGTTAGTGCCTACCGAGCTCCCCCGCCAACACAAGCAAAGGTGTCATCAGGGGTATAGATTCGGGAATTGGTGAAGAGCAGCTTTGCTCACTTATCGTGCACCCAAGGAACCCTACAGCACTTCAGGTCAATAGAATAAAAAAATTCCACCATGGTGACAGTCCTTTTTGATGGACTGAAAATCCCAAATTACATCATGTGCGGCACAAGCTTGGTACATTGCACCCGGTATCGCAGACGGATGGATATCTGTATGCCTGTTGAAAACTTGGTCATCAAGCATGTTTGTCCTAATCCAGAAGAGTCGGCCTGTAGAGGCTGTGGTATGCCATCTCCTCCTGTGGGTCACGTATACACACCGGAATGCAAGTTGTGCGGTGGTCCACATCCCACGGCTGACAAGAGGTGTAAACAACGTTTTCAAGCGCCCTACATAGTCCAACGAAGGAGAAGGGAGCAGCGGCTGATGCAACATACGTTGGCCTTTGCGGAAGACGGACGACGACATTAACTTTACAGCTGGCGACGGAGAGTTCCCAACGCTACCAGCCGGCGCAGGTAGCCGCGCCACCGCTCCATGCCCGAACAGCAGCTGGAGCTCGCCTGACGACAGACAGCACCTATACCCACGCCGAGAGCGCTCCCGTTCTAGGGGACGCTCCCGTTCCAGAGGCGGAGCAGGTGGCCGTTCGAGATCCAAGGGCCGTTCCCGCTCCAGGTTACCAGCCGTCCGCATAGCTGTGCAGCAAGAGGATCATCACCAGACCTGGGCATCCAAGGTCAAGAGCCCAGAACCACAGTTAAAGGGGGGCACTTATCCAAAGCAAAACACGAATATTTTAGTGCAGATGCATAAAGAAAATGCTAGCCTCGGGGCACTTGTCGAGCACATTAGAGCTGAAATAGCCGACTTGAGGAAATCTCAGCAGATTCCATCACCGTCCCCTCCTATCACACACCCCGGTACAGTGGCCGCGTCGACTGCACTCCTCAGCGAACGTGAGCGAACACAGCGAACGTGAGAAAGTGAGCGCTTGCCTACTCTACGCTGTTCAAGTAAACGCTGTTCAAGTGCTGTAGATGAAACAGATCGTCGCAGCGTAACGTGCTTCATTGCTCCGTAGGTCCGGCACCGAAGAACAATACGGAGAGCGGGAGCAGTTGCTCCAAGATATATCGGACAGTTAAATTTGGGTATTGGTCTTCTCTCTCAATGGTTCACGTGACCGCGGCGACACGTTGAAGGACGGAATCTGGAGCAAGATGTCCTCACGGCAAAACACGTAGGTTTATTCATACTGTACACTATTTACAAACTTGGCCGGGGCGGCCAGTACTGTCAGGAGACATCTAAACAACACAAGTGGGCTCAAACCACACCAAGTGGTTCATCCCGAGCCTTTAATGTTTGCACATAAAAATGAACAAGCACTAAGCTTCCAACCCTCATCATAACTCGTCAGAGGGAGCGCCAAGCTCGACCTCTGACCACCTTGCCGCCTCTGCGACCCGAGTTAGCGCTCCCCCCTCTCTCTTTTCTCTCCTCGGTTAAATACCTCTGGTCGCTTCTGCGACCGCCTTCTGGGACCAACCCATATTCAGCACTTCACCAATCACGTACATGTTCACCTTCTCCATGAGAGCCTACGGTTCCGTGATCAGTTAGCATGATCCCGTGATCAGTTGGCAGGACTCTGCAGCAGGCCTACATTGCCACTCTGTTTACCCGGCGGCATGCAACCCAGCCGCCGCTTGAAGAGCACTGTTAGACAGGTCTATTGTACCCAAAAGCACTTCCGTACATTTCCACGGTGGGGTCATTTCTTCAGAAGGGACAACCCCTTGACGACAATTCAACCAAGCAGGAAGGTCAAAGGATTATTTTGACAGCGAGCTCCCGCTGTCTTTGCAAGCGACTCCCCTCCTGTTGTTCCTTTCTCGGATGCTCTTCCGAAATGTCCTACAATGCCGCCGTGAAGAGACCTGTCAACCGTCATGTCAACCCTATGCTGTGCAGCTATGTCCGTCACAGCAATTACTGACCGCGTGCGTCGCGGGAACAAAGCCGCCACTTCTACTGCGTACCGAGTGCATACCACAACGTTTCTACGGGAAAAGCCATGCGCTCGGCCGCCGTCGCCTGCTCTTTCCCGCCGATCTACAGCTGAACATAACACGGACCTCATGAGGGAGGCCGATTATGACCCACGAACCGTGCCGCGGAAGGTGAACGGCATGGGGCCGCCGAAAAAAAATGGCATGGGGCCGCGACAGCCCGCTGAATTGTTGACATCGGCCAAGGCGCACAGAGCCAAGGCTCTGCAAATAAGGCATTCAGCCATGGCATCTGTACCCGCAGTCCAGGCCTCAGACGACGGACAGAAAAATGGCAAGTAATCTGGAGTGGACGCTAACAGCAACCCACAACCTCTGCTTGTACTGTGAAATCTGTCAAGTGTTCATCTTCCACACATAGATTAGGTACATAGCGATTTCCGAATCGGGATCGACGGCGTGCATTTCATTGGCAGTGTTCACACAATGAATTGTTGTGACCGAGTGATGATGATTAGTGGGGTTTATTGGCGCAAGGGCCAGAGGTGGCCAAAGAGCGCCAGGACGATGATAATGACTTGTCAGTGGTACATGAACTTGAACTGTGGAACTGTGAAATGTGGATAAAACAGATGTGGCATGGCTGTAAACGGGCCTAAAACAGTCACTGTAAAGTGCATAAAATATACAAATAATAAAATTATGGCAATGACAACGTGTACTATGGAGATGTAGAGGCATTAAAAAGAATGATACGAACGTCAAATAAGAAGAGGGCAGGGAGCACTAGTGTCTAAACAGAGCCCTTGAAGCAAGGGCATGAAGGCATGTGCTCATACAACACTACTATCACAGCAGCATCCTCTGGACAGAGGATGCGCTATGATCTTATTGGGCTAATAACACTTAGTTGTGTCAAAAAGCGGTTCTTGACCAAGAAACATAATGGGATGTAGAGGGAGATGGTAGCGGTATGCTAAAGGAAAGTAATTTTCTCTCTCTTTCGGCTTCCCGACACTCCAGGAGGACGTGGAGGACGGTTAGCCTCTCACCACATCTACCACATGTAGGAGGTTCATCACCAGTAAGCATAAAACTATGCGTGCCATAGGTGTGTCCTATTCTGAGGCGACAGAATAGGACCTCAGTTCGCCGTGTTCTCGCAGCAGAGGGCCAGTAGCCTAACTGTGGCTTAATCAAGTGAAGTTTATTATTTGTTTCAGTGTCCCACAAGCGTTGCCAGTGGCTTCGCAGTTTCCTACGCAGGAAGGGTTTTAGGTCTGTTGAAGGGACAGTAGCGGTAGGATTAATAGCGCGCGATGTAATCGACGTGGCCATTTGGTCAGCCAGCATATTGCCCTCGATGCTTCTATGGCCAGGCACCCAGCAAATAGTAACATGCTGCTTGATGATGATGATTAGTGGGGTTTATTGGCGCAAGGGCCAGAGGTGGCCAAAGAGCGCCAGGACGATGATAATGACTTGTCAGTGGTACATGAACTTGAACTGTGGAACTGTGAAATGTGGATAAAACAGATGTGGCATGGCTGTAAACGGGCCTAAAACAGTCACTGTAAAGTGCATAAAATATACAAATAATAAAATTATGGCAATGACAACGTGTACTATGGAGATGTAGAGGCATTAAAAAGAATGATACGAACGTCGTTGTGACCGAGTGGTCAGACAGGTTACTTAGCTGGGAAATTTTCACTATATATATTACATTATTCAGTAATGTGCTGGCCACTGTGCCTGTTCATTATATGGCATTGACCCTCAGGCGGTCAATATCCCAGACAGTCCCACGTAATGGATGTGTGATGTACTTAATCTGCACACAGTTAGAAATGACTGAATTTAAACATAATATAATGCTTTGTTTCCGCTTGCTGAATTTCTTGCATAACTTCAGCATGCATATCTGTGAATTAAGCTCATTAACTGGGAAAACAAAAATCTCGTTTGACAGTTATGGGGACGGAAGTTAGCTTTTATTCCTTGTGAATTTCTGCTTCAAGGGGCCTTTCGTATTACTAATGACATTCTCATCCATGTGCCTCGTTTTCTCGTGTGCAGGTGAGGCAACAGCAACAGATTTGCTGTTGTCAATGAGCCACCAAGTAACTATAGAGGTGACGCGACAGCAGCACAACCAGCCCAGCTGAAGAGGTGCCGGCTGGTGCACCAGGTATGCCGGCTGCTGCACCAGGTACGTGCAAAGTACATTGGAAGCAAAATATTTTTTATTTACTCATTCACAACGTGTACAACAGGGCACGTTAAACAAACCATAATCTTTTATGTTCGTAGGAGAAAAACACACGAGAAGCAAGTGCACCCTTACTACTATGCTAATGTATATTCTTTAAGACTACTACTAGCAGAAATTCGTACATGAGTGTGCTTATGCATGAGGTTGCAACGCAAGTTGCACTGTAATCATTGTTGTG
Organism: Hyalomma asiaticum; assembly: GCA_013339685.2. Taxonomy (NCBI): domain Eukaryota; kingdom Metazoa; phylum Arthropoda; class Arachnida; order Ixodida; family Ixodidae; genus Hyalomma; species Hyalomma asiaticum. The sequence goes on along the minus strand of CM023488.1, from coordinate 75,034,328 downwards.
CAAAATACTACAAAACATGAATTAAAAAGAGATATACACAATACCTTAGCTAATATGCTCAGTGCCTAACTGTTCTGTTAATCATTCATGCCCTTGTAGCACAAGATACCTCACATGCAGAAAATATGGATGACGGCGACGCTGACCGTGACGCTCAAGGGCCCATTCGGGTGCCGGAACGGCGGCGATACACACAGTCTGCTGTTCTGACAGGTATTGCAAATCAAAATTGCATGATTTTTCAAGTTGCACCGGATGATGTATAGCTCTCATTGCATTGAGACAACATACATGTGCTACATGTGATTCGTTTGCTTGTTTTCTCAATGCAAATTTGAGGCTTTGCATTCATCATACCCGAATGTGGTAAGATGGTGCTGATCCCAGAGTAAATTAGTTATGAGCTGCAGCAATTCAGAAGTATGTCATTTGTATTCTACTTCATTTTATAGGAATCAGAGGTCTCCAGGCCGTTGGACTCCAGCTCCTCCTAAAAGAGAAGAAAATGAGTTTCTTGTCCGTCAAAAAGAAATAGAGCTGCAACACCGACGGCTTGGCCAGGAAGAACGACGCATGGAACTTGAAGAGCGAAAAGTGGCGTTGGATGAAGAGTGACTGAAAATGGAGGCTCAGCGCCACAATGCCACCACTGAAATTCTACATAGAATGAGCAACACGCTCGAAGAATTAGAAAAAAAAATTACCTGCCTGCACAAATAAAGACACTGTGTCGGAGGAAGCGGCTCAGTTCTTTGGTCTCAAATATTCCTCCAGCTGTGGAGATTCAACTTCAAAGTATTGAGATACCTGTGAGCCATACATACAAGTGTGGCAATTAGCAAGTATTGCGCCGACTTTGTACATGTGTGACAAGTTCTGCCGTTTGAGTCTCTGATTTTTACGAAAATCCAGAAAAGCAAACATGCCTGCAATCTTTCCGAAACCACATTCGACTGCTTGTCTAACGGAGCTCATTCTTTTGTTGAAAGCCCGCTGCTGCACAGTCACGTTCCCGCCATAAGGTTTCAGCAGCAGAGGTCGCAGTAGATAGGCAGGGTCACTATACAAACAAAAGCTGTGGCCTTTGACAAGCTTCTCAAGCTTGCGATAGGTGTTGCTCTTTCGGAGGATACCTGGAAATACAGGAGCACATGAAAACATTTTGCCACATGATATATGTCACTGAATGCTTCATGAAATTCTTGCCACTTCCCAATAAATTTACACAAATGTTGAGACGACTGTGTAGTTTGCACTTTTTGGATGCACTCTCTCTCCAAGTGAAAAAGAAAAAACTTTGATGCCTATTCAAGTAGGAAGGTTTCTTCACGGTGCTATGCAGTAAAATACATTTATACTGCATTTATAGATAGAACCTTCATGGCATTATCTGTGACATGAGTTATAACTGAAGACGTGTTGCAGAGTAGCAAAGAAAACTGGGCCACAGCATTATAATGGTAACTGGGGCATGCATTTATCACTTTAGCTTGCACCTAATTCTCGAAATAACAATTCACAATTATTTCAGGTTCTCTTTGCAACACCATTCAATTTGAATAATATGCTGCTTTCTGCTGTAACCACAATTAGTTGTCCCAGATTGAGTCTACTTCACAACATTATTACAAAGTGATAGCTTGTGTGCTCAAGTAGCACAGAGCATTCCCTCGGATAGGTGCGATGATGCTTTTTTTTTTAAGTTGGTCAAGTAGGACGGGGCTCCGCATAACAAAAATGACTTGCCTGCGCCATGCCGGCTGCTGACGTATGGACCGTTCAGTTGGCAATTGATTCCATTAGGGCACATGATGGACTGGTATTTCAGGGCGTGAAAACGCTTATGCCCTGAAAAGAACCGTTTTTGGACCTTCGATGGACGGCAAATGGCTCGCGCTGTCCCGTCGATGAAGCCCCAACAGTTGTGTAGCGGCGCCCCTTTGGAATGCACAGCCTGCGATAAAATGTTATATTAGATTAGAATGAACAAAAAAATTAACAAACTTCATACCTCGGAAAAGAGTTGGAGTTTAGCGATGTCCAGCCAGGTGTGGTTATTCACATCTCGCAGCAGATGCCCAAACGTGCTGTCAATGTGCGCAAGCACTGCATTAGTGGCTGATGAAATCACTGAATAATGCCGCCCGAACAGCGGCTCCAGTTCTCGCAGCCTATTGGGATAAGCCAGCCGCCGTAGCGTAAGGCAGAGTCCCTCAACTCCTGAAACGTGCACACCCTGCGGCACTGTCAAATTTTCCGGCACTTGCAGTGCACGGCACAGGCTTCGCACATCATCTCTTTCAAATCGAAAATACGTGCAGAATCGTCCTCTGTCCATGCTGTCGATGTTCAGGAGGCCATGTCGTGACAGCGGGTCTCGCCGAGTGTATTGGAAGACTTCAAGGCACAATAAGTCTTCGATTTCGGACCACTTTAAGAAACCCATGAAAAAGGGGTCCTCAAGCACACTTGTCCGAGGCATCACTGGTTATGCAAACACAGTTTCAACGGTGAAAAATAAAAACGCCGCCACCACACACGCGTCAAAAGCGCAAACAACACAGAAGGAATGGTTGCAATGGATCTGGAACGCAACCTTGCTGGCTTTTGAGTGGCTATTATCAAGCCAGTGCTTGCTTCATTGTCAAAAAAATAGACCAGGAACACATTAAAAGTGCATTTCTAAACACGTCATGAAAAAATAAATTTATACGTTCTTATTTTGCTTTGTAAATGTGACAAAATGTTTTTTTTACTTTGTTTAACGACGATGAAAATGACCAGAGGGCGCTGCAACTGCAAAGGGTCCGCTTCGCTGCCGGCAACGGATAACTAAAACGGGAAAATCATCCGCCGCTCCGCTGCGGCTTAGCGGGAGCTCTCGGAGCGGAGCGTACCGTAAGAACGTCAAACTAAAAACCTCTAATGGCCCTCACATTCACGTTCGCAGTGAGCTGTCCAATCGGAATGTTCCTACGTTTGCCGCGGCCAGCCCTGTTTTAACAGTCTGATGCCGGTCTTGGGGCAAACTCCTTGTCGACGATTCGAAGGCGTCGCCGTCCTTATTTGAGGCAGCTGGACTCTACCGCCTGCCTCCGTCGCCGTTACCCGGTCGCCGTCGAAGCCGTCAGCGAGAAGCCTTCCTGGTTAGGCTTAGTCTCAACCACGACTGCCACTTCCAAGTGGTGACGTGGCACCCCGGGGATTGCTCTGCCGGTAAGTCCGTTCTGCAGGTGAAGAGGAAGCGTCATGGGTACACTGGGAACTGTTGACGATGCAGCCGCATGTCCGAGGAGCCTCGCTTGGTTTCAGCCAAGGTCTACGGACACATCACTGAATGGACCCGTTTTCACGGGAGGCTTCTGCGCACGCGCCAGAAGTGCACTCGGTGCGCCACTAGCATCGAGCGCTCACAATATTTTTGGTGGCTCAACAGCCGATCTGGAGAGGGGCATGAGCTTTCCTTCGAAGAAAAGCGCGCACCACTCAAGTCCAGCCGTGCGTGGGTTTAGCCACAGAGAGCGCACGTACGGCTCTACTGTATGCGTGTCCGTGTTGACTGTTTTCGCATTGCTCGTTTGCAATTCGTGTTTTCGCCATGCTTTATTTTTAGGGGCGAAGCACCTTAGGGTCGAGACTTGTCCGGCGTCCGCGCTCACGGCACAGCACTGTTGCTATAGTGTGTGGGTGTGGGCCCCTCCTGGAGGCAGTGCATATAAACAATTCTAACGAGTTTCAGCTAATGTGCCTCAGCTGTCAGCGTCTAACACCGTCATCGTGGCCTATTAGCTGCGGCTAACCATTCCCTTAGGAAACGCTGCATGTTTTGCACCTTCCCAGCTTTCACGTTAGTAAGCTGTCATGATTTTAGGGGCGAGCCACCTTAGGACATTAAAACTGTTGCTATAGTCGAAACGTAATATGAATGAATGATCAGATTTTATTTCTGAAAACGAAGCGAAGCTAAAGGCCATTTCGCTACGTCAGGCCGAATGATACCCAGTGCTCCACCACTCGTCCTGCTTCACATTAGTGGAGATGTGGTGAACATTTTTTTTTTTTTTTCGATGCCACAGCGAGGTGCTGCCGTAGGATGCAGCAATGCCAGCAGAAGACCTTCAAACGTGTGACCTTTTTTGGTTTCCTTCTGCGTTCCTCCAGGCAACGAGACGTAAGAAATGGGAGCAGGCAATGCGCCGCGGCAACCGACAGCGTGCTCGTGCATCTGCACTGATCACCTCGAAGCAAGTAAAATGAGTGACTAGATGTCCCATATGTGTCTCAACGGGACCGTGGCAGGGCGGTGATAGTGCATTTGTTTGCTACGTTATGGCAGTTCTGTTTGCATTGCTTTTATACTGCACGCATTACTAACCGAAACAATAACTGTTTGATCATGATGTTTCCTTGCAGAAGCTCCATTGCATCATGAACCATCCCGACTACGTGCCATTGATTTTTGAGCTAACGACAATGAAAGGCCGTGGGTCCATCGCTTGCTTTGACAGAGTGAAGAAACAGCAAGGTATGGGCTGCGTGTTAAACTCTTTGAAGTCCGTGAAGTGTTAGCAGTTAAGAGCCTAGGGTTACATTCACTTTGAAATCAGAGTTTTATTTTATGAAATCGGCCCCCAAGCAGTCCCGGGAGTGCCTGTAAAAGAGGAGGAGGAGAAAACAACTTTAGTAAATCGTTCTAGGACATGACGCGTGGCCATGCCTTCGTGGCGACTTCGCTCGCTCAGGTTATCAGAGCCACCTACGTCTTTTCGTATGGTGATTGCACCAGGATCTCCCAAGCTTCCTTGGAAGGAGTTGGCAAACGTTTCCCGAATAACATGTTGACCGCGCTCTCTTTTGAGAAATAGCTTATGCTGTTGCTTTGGACGGGTCATGGTATATGAACTTTGAACTTCTATGAGAACAAAACATATACTGCATATGGACATTACCCATACAGTCGCCGACCGTTTATTCAGACGCTGAAAATTCGGACATCCTCATTTATTCGGACACCTTCACGGCACTGCCACTTGTCCACTGAAGTAATGTGTAACCATGACCGATTTTTCGAACTCCGACGGCTTGGTCAGATGCGACGTCGAATGCCACGATACGGTCGAGGCAAGCTGGTCACAATGTTTACATTTTGCTAGGCTGCCAGCACTGAAAGGGCGCGCTTGCTATGGTTGGATTGCTTGTGTCTAAATCCACGCAGCACCTACAAGTTACAATTGCCGACTTCGAAGGCTATACTTTTGTTGGCTGCACGTTTTGGTTGTCGTGTTTAGGATTTAGCCAGTCCAGTATCCATTGACTGTCTACTTGCGGCCAAACAGCAGGCAAGGCCAAGCCAAGCCAGTGTGCTTGGAACTCTGTGCTCGGCCTTTGCGTTGTCAATTGTTACTTGACCTAGGCCTTATCAACAGCTACCTTTCAAGTCTCGCCCTTTTGCTTTGTGTGTTAGGCCTGATTTGCTTGTTCAATCTCGTGTAGTCGTCGCGTAGTGCGAAATGGCTCCTTCGCCACCCGTGCCATCTGCGCCGATGAGACGCAGCAATTACAAGACTGACGATGGCGAAGAAAGCAGCCATTATTCGTCAAGTGGAGAGCGGCTGACCTCAATGTGAAGACCTCAATGTGACCTGATCACACGTAAGCATGCACCTGTACAGTCGCGCATTGACAATATTTTCCATCCACTGGGACCAATAAAAGTACTTTTATTCTGGCGAATCCTTTTTTTCGGACTCTCAATTATTCAGACTTTTCGGCGGTTCCCGTCGAGTCTGAATAAACGGTCGGTAACTGTATATCAGTTCTGCATTTTATATATAGAAAATAGTATCATTTTTACAGCAGTCAAGCAGCAGGTTTACATTCAGAACTTCTAGTACATATCATCGGAGTATCATTTTAGCTGCAGAAGAAAAGCTTTTTGTTTTATATGAAGCAGGAAACTATTCCGTAAAGATGTGCGAACACTAGTTAGACACCTCTTCCCGTACACATTTTTTACAAGTTTCATCAAGTTGACACTTCAATACTGTATTGTTTTTGACAGCAAAGGCATAAAGGCTGAGAGGTGAAAGGGAATGTTGCTATCGACGGACAGATGTCTTAATGCTAGCCTACTTAAATGCAGCGCTTTGTTTAACCTGTGTTCCTCTGTTCCAAAGTGAGCTTAAGTGACCAGTTCAGAAGCATAGAGTTCACTATACCTATTTAATGCTGCGCAGTGTTAATATATATGTTTAATTTTATTTATCAGCTTGAAGATCGGCAGTTCCAAGTGGCCAAGCCGGAAGCAACGCAGCCACATTAGCTATTGCATCGAAGACCCCACCGAACAGAGGAACACCACGGGATCCGCAATGACCTACCCTAGCATCTGAACCACCTTAAGGAACATCATCGAGCGGAGCAACAGATGTCATGCCATTAGATATTACAACTTGCGAAGACAGTGCAGCACTGCGTAGCATGTAGCGCACGTGAAAACGGAAAAAGCTGTCAGGCTAGTGACTATTCTATGGAGTGCACCATGCTACTGGAAAGGCTGTTAAATGCAGAAACAAGGTGGGAAAGAACATCTAAAAGCTGCTGAACAACAAACGATGCAGTGGCAGACACATTATTATGAGCTAAATACTATAACACTGTGCCTTGAGAACATGAAATGTCCTGAGGATATGTTGAACTACACAGGACTGCCTTGTGTGCAAATCTTTCATGACGTTTTAAATTTGGTTCTTGACACCAACACCCAATTAGCGACAGCCATAAAAGGCAGAGCAGGTGTTTGCAGTATTGGTCCGCTTAAGGACGGGTATGGCAACACAGGAGATTGCTCACAATTTTTCCACATCAATGGCTTCATTCAGCCACATATTTTCTGAGGGGGTTCTTGTGCTGCAGAAGGTGCTTATTGAAGCAACTAGCTTTCCCACACTTTCTGAAGTGCAACAGCACATGCCCCTTCATTTTAGACATTATCCAAACACTCGTATAGTACTCGACACTACAGAGATGCGCATACAAAAGCCCATCAGGGTTAACTGTCCAGAGACGAACTTTCTCTCATTACAAGTTCACGAACCCAATCAAATGTCTTGCAGGTGTAACATCAGACTGCTACGTTAGCTTTGTTTCACCATTACACGGGGGAGCAACAAGTGACAGGGCAATCGTGCAACAGTCGGGTGTACCTCATCTGTTCGAACCAGGCAATGGCATATCATGGTGGATAAAGGCTTTAAAGGTAGATGACCTGCCACGTAGCGTTGACCTTTATACGGGGCGTATAAAGGTCAACGCTACGTGGCAGGTCATTTGGTGTCCCTGGGGAGGTGCAGATGAGTGCCAAGGATGCTGAAGATACAAAGCATGTTGCAAGTACACGAGTACACATTGAAAAGGTTATCAGAAAAATTAAGGACTTTCATATACTGGACAGGTCCTCGCCTATAAACATGCTGGATATCGCAGACGCAATTTTCGGTGTGTGCATTTCTCTCAAACTTCAGACAGCCTCTAATAAACAATGGGAAGGAAGTGGAGACATACAGTGAACCTTGCACAGATTAAACTTCCCCTTGCCATTTTAAATGTGAAGTGACACTTGGTAAGAAAGAAAGCACACGAAATAAAAGCGCAAAAGGCTATGTCGGATTTTGTAATGTGGACGTTTCAGCCTACACACTCAGCAATGCTGTTGTTACCAGATAGATGGACTGTGCATACAGCAATCTTGTTAGGGTGTTTAAGCTTGAAAGAGTTGGCATGCAAGCAGTTATCGCCAACTAAATTTTTTTCACAGGTCAGAAGGATGCATCATGCAGAAACCAGCAACTCAACAGACAACGAAACACTAGTTTCAGATGAGGAGCTTCTGGCTGCACGGAAGGATGCAAAATACTGGAAAGCACAGTTCCGAATAGAGTGGGAACACAACGCATTATCAAAAAACACAGTTTCTCGAAAATTGCGTAGCTGGGCAACTGTAAGCATTACTTCTCTTTCTTAATTGCAGTTGAGAGTATTATTTCCTGTCTTACAATGACCATGTATCGTTTCCTAGTTGCAGAGGAGAGAACAAAGTGAAGGTAAGCAAATATGGCTGTACTGTCTGCTATGAGGGTTTTCATTATCCTGTATATCTAAGTGCGAATCTACACTTCTGAAGCTATGTTCCTGCAACATTAAATAACATAAAGTGTATAATTATATTGTAGTGGAGAAGAGTGGCCTGTGCAACAACTGCATCACCATCGGCATGAGCTCGTGACTGTTTCGCTGGGCCGACCGCTTGTTCCGACCGCTGCTCCTGTCTCTGCGTCTCTGCCAATAAACCTCTTAGCAAGTGGTGGAGGCTGCCGGGTTTCATCAGCCCAAACCTGGAACTTTGGAGTCGCACTCTACGTCCCATCATGGCCGACGACACAAGCAGCACCCCTCCAACGACGCCACCCCCCCCGTGGTATGTGCCGGTACCTTGCGCCAGCGAGATCCCCCTATCTTTTCCGGAACAGACAACAATGACGTTGAAGACTGGCTCTCCACATAAGAGCAAGTCCTCATAATAAATGGTCCGACGATAGCAAGCTGGGCCACATTTCGTTTTATCTTTCCGAGGTTGCGAAGCTCTGGTTCCTAAACCATGAAGCCGAACTCACTATATGGTCCGACTTCAAGAAGAATTTCACGCAAGTTTTTGATTGGCCAGAAGTACGCAAACTGCGTGCCGAACAGCGGCTGTGCACTCGATGCCAACAAATGGGAGAAAACTTCACAAGCTGTACTGAGGACATCATCAACCTTTGTGGACGGGTCAACGCGTACATGTCGGAGGCAGAAAAGATCAAACGCATAATGAAGGGCAACGAGGATGATGCATTCCAAATGTTGCTGTCCAAGGCTCCTAGCACTGTCGTTCACGTGACCGATGAGTTGCGCAGACGTCTCCAGACCTGACGTTCCTCTGCGCCTGATGACTCACTCTCCAGTCTTGGCATCGGAGACGAGCACGCTCCTCTGCTACAGAAAATTTAGTTCATTCACGCAGAGGTGGCTCGTCAGCTATCACCTTGTGTCCCAGGACCACAACAGCCTTTGATGCCCACACTTCGCGATTTCGTCAAGGAACAAGTCGCCCAAGCTGTTTCTCCAGCCTGTGAACCACCGCCGGTCACTGCGCCTCTCACGTACGCCGACGTCGTTGCCCGACCTCGTCCGCAGACACTCCCGCCGCCGTCAACGCATGGACTGCCGACCAGTCCTTATGGCCCGCCAACCGGTCCCTATGGCCCATCGAATAGCCCCTATGGACCGCCGACCTATTCCCCACCATCTTTGCTGCAACCAGACAGGCAACAGTTCCCGGCTTCCCAGCGACGACTCGAAGGGCACGTCAACCAGTGGCGCACCCCTGACAATTGCACGATATGTTATGCGTGTGGTGGTGTGGGTCACGTGGCGCGTCTGCCATCGCCGCATGCTTCCTTTCTCGAACACTCGACGGGTGCCATCTTTCCCTCCTCACTTTTCACCGGCGGATTATTGTTGCGGTAGATCACCTGACCCGATATGCCGAAACCACCATTTTGCCGACCGCCACCACACGAGACATTGCATTGTTCCTGTTACGACATTTCGTTCTACGCCACGCCGCCCCTCGGGAACTTCTGAGCGATCGCAGTCGTGCCTTCCTTTCCGATGTTTTGAAAGCACTACCAGACGTCCAACGAACAAGTACAGCGCACCACCCGCAAACTGACGGCATGACAGAGCGCTTCAACCGCGCCCTCGGGAATATGCTGTCATATGTCACCTCTGATCATTCCAATTGGGATCAAGTTCTTCCTTTCGTCACCTACGCATACAATACTGCAGCGCAAGCTATGTGTGATAATATACCGGGTCGAAAGCGAAACTAAAACTGCACGACGCCGGAGAAGAGGAAGAACAGGCGCGAACTCGTGGGACAAGAGCTCGTGCCAGGGTTCGAAGCAGCTCAGCGTTCGAGCTAGGCGGTTCTCGGCTGGAGGTCCGCTCCGGGGAACCAGGCGATGTCCTCTCGGCGCTATTCTGTTCCTGCGTTCCGGCTGGGTGACTGGCCCAGGGACCAGGCGAAGGGTCCGCTGTTCCGGCTGCCGTTCCTGACAGCTGGCCGACCCACGAACGCGACCTGCGCTCCGGCTGGGTGACTGGCCCAGGGACCAGGCGAGGCACTGCTGTTCCGGCTGCCGTCCCAGGCAGTTGATCCCGTTCGACTGCCGTGCCGAGTGGCTGCCGAGGGCTGCTGTACATAGTAGCCGCTGTGCTACCGAGCTGCCGCGGTGGCTCATACCCCTGCTACGGCACGAAGCCGTGCTGTGACGGGAGCTGACGCACGCTGACGTCAACGAGCCGGGCATCGCTTCGACTGACTGAAGTCCGCGCCGAGGTGTCGACAGTCTGCCCCGCACGCTTCACACGGCGAGAGACGATTTATTAAGACATTATTCTTTGTTAAAGCATTTCATGTTAGCTAATTCTAAACCTTTGAGTTGCATATGTGCTTAGTTTTTCCATGTAAATATAGTTAGTGTTTTGTTTGTGTGTGCACTCGTGGCTCGATTGTATTCCTTTGCTGAGCGGTCCTGGGCCCACACTATCTTAACCCCCTATTTTCCATCACACTATGACTGGATTTTACCCGTATTTTCTTCTGTACGGACGCGAACCCTGGAACACATTTGATGCGATTCTTCAATATAAGCCTGATGAGTACGAAACTACCCCGCTGTCCGAGGCTGCTCGACATGCCGAAGAATACCGCCAACTTGCCCGCTCCTTTTCCACAGAGGATTAGTGGCAGCAGCAGTCCCGTCAACCTGGCGCTTGTTCTGCACCAGAATTTTCCCCGACTCCTTCGTCTGGCTTCGTGTGTCTGCTAACGCGGCCGGCCGCTCTTCAAAACTTCTCGCGAAGTACATTGGACCCTGCCGGGTTCTGGAGCAAACGTCCCCTGTCAACTACACTGTGGAGCCTCTCACACTGTCGACAGACCTATGCCATCGTGGTCGCGAACTGGTCCATGCTTCTCGCCTCAAGCCTTACTACGACCCCATTGTTGTGTGTTCGCCTTAAGACGCCAGGACGGCGCCTTTTTCAGTGGAGGGTGACTGTAGTGAAGAAGAGTGGCCTGTGCAACAACCGCATCGCCATTGGCATGAGCTCGTGACTGTTTCGCTTGTCCTGACCACTGCTCCTGTCTCTGCGTCTCTGCCAATAAACCTCATATCAATATGTAGTTTTATACAGGTTATGCATTATTATTCAACATGCATCTTGAACAGTTTCCATAGTACTTTTGTATCAATGGTTTTTGTCAAGTGTGCGAACGAAAGAGTTGAGACTGCTTTGCACATGAGCATTATAGGAAGTTTCAGTGCATACATTTGTATCTCATAACAGCATTCAGGCCAAAAAAATGAGCATTTTTTTTTCCAGACAGGCAGATCAACACAAATCAAACACATGCATAATTTGAACTTTTTGATTACACAGGTGAAAGCCAGCAGAGACTGCCAACAGCAGTTCTGTTGCCTTTAAGATGCTCAAATGGCCACTAGCTGTCAGAGTGCTAAATGCCCCTGTACTATTAATTGAAAATGCACGCTGACCAGCTCTACACAACTTTTTTTATTATACAGGCGACAGTCAACAAAATTTACAAGAGGCACTAGAGGACCATGCTGCAGATCTGTCCCACCAACTGGCCATTTCTGCAGAAGATGGTAAATGTATACAAAAAATTAACTGAATATTGATATTAGCCTATGTTAAGTGTACTTATTGTGTTGCCTGATGTCCAGCCATTTTGAACTGCTAGCTGCATTCATGCTTGTGAACACTGCCGATCAAAAAGCAAGTATTATGCACATCAGAAGCATAACATCAACACGTAAGTATTAGGTGGTGTGTTCCTTTACTAGAAAATACACAGATACACGTAATTCTAAAGACCCTGATGTTTAAAGACCCTAGTGTTTCTTAGGCTGCACTAAAAAATGTGATGCTATGCACAAAAAAGGCCTTTGCCGACGATTTGGTGCTGCCACCTGGCAGTTGCCCAGGGATTCTGCACAAGCTCATGTTTCCCAACGGCGCTGCCAGATGGCGTCCATCTCACGCAGCTTATTTCAACGACATTTGCAGCGAAGCGCACAGATATGCAGCCAATTTTTTTATCCTGCTCTACAATGATCATTGTGTACCCATATGTCTCGAGAAGGCAGTTACTCTCAACTACAGCGGTACAGTGTACTATAATATCTTTTGGGTAGTGGAAAAAGTGTGCAACACAGCCTATGCGAGAGCTGCTTCCACTTCTGTTAACCACCGCGTGTGGCACTGGCATCAAAAAACTCAAAAACATCAAAAAGGGCGTATGTCGTGTTGCGACGTTGATGAATCTGGTCAACAGGACACAAATCTGCAAGACGAGAACGCCTCAATTTGAATGAGCCCAACGAGCCTTCTTCACTGGAGAGCACCACTGACAAACACACCCTTCCATGTAGATGGACAATACTTCATGTGCCCGATTTTGATGGAGTTCTGTGCATTACAACTACCGTGAACAAGAATCCGTTTCTTGTTGCGCACAAGAACCTGCTACTGTTTACTAGACGACCAAAAAAGGGTGTTCGCTCGCCCTTATTTCCATGGCAAGGAAGGGTAGGAAGTCGAGGTCGAACCTATGGTAGAGGCTCGACCAAGCACTCCTCCACCAAACAGCCATTCCTATTCTTTGTAAAGGAGCGATGGACCGACAGCAGTACACCAGAGACTTCTCTGAGCACCTTACAGACAAGCTGAAAGCTTATATGCTCATCTTCCAAGATGGTGTGTTCAGCAAACCCTGTAAAGGCACCGTTACTGACAGAGGTCAGTAGCCGGACCTTGTTGTCGAGACGCTATAGGCTGTAATGAAAACGTTTTAACAAGCAAGCCAGCCATAAATATAATATACGCTCATTGGAGCTTGTCACTCCCAAGTGATAAATATTTTGTTGATGATGAGTAATAACTACATTAATGTCGCATTTTCTATTGGCTAATGCACTTTTAAATTAAGCCATCAAAAAGCTTTCATTACCACTTATTTACAGAAACTGTGATGTAACAAAAACCACAGTGACCTCAGATTTTGCAAGTAGCATTTCTCACTTGCTGTGCTTTCACGTTACAGGTACTGCCTGTCTACCATGTCGCTACCTCAGGAAAGGTCTCCAGAGAAGAAAGTACAGAGTCAAAACACATTTTTGCAGCCATATACTTAAGAAACTATCGTGATGTTTTCATTGTGTTACTGTCAATGCTCTATGCTAGTGCGGTAAGGCATTGTCAGAAATGAGAGCGCTGGCGATAGTATGAAACGACCAATGCGTGCATTCGGAACGTGGTGTTTACCTCTCACAGGGGCGTCTTGAACTAAACAGCAAGAAAAGATGCAGATATCACTTTAACACTGCAAGTGTTATGCAGAACAGAACAGAACAAGGCCTGGGGAAATGCAGAACAAGGCCTGGGGAATTTTCCGTAGATACCCCACACAAGACAACCTCTTATCATTTAAAAAGGCGAGGGCAAAGGCACGATATATCCGTAGGCAGGCCGAAAAACTCTCCTGGAGAAACTATGTCTCATAAATTAACAGCTCCATCACATCTAAAAGAATGTGGGATCAGGTTCACAAGTTTAACGGCAAATACACCTCATATACCATCCCTATTCTCTCAGCTCCTGGTATCCAGACAACCTTATACGAACAGGCAGACCTACTAGCGCAGCATTTCTGCACTATTTCGAGCTCAGCGAATTATTCAACAGCCTTCTTAAAACATAAACAGTCAAAAGAAAAACAAAAGCTTCCAACAACAGGTTTTCTAGACAGATCATACAATGCCCCATTAACCCTTCAGGAAATAAACAGAGTGCTTTCTGAAAATAAGAATACAGCTCCTGGTCCAGACGAATACATTATCAAATGCTCGCTCATTTGCCCCAAGAAGCGGTGAAGGCATTGATGTACTTTTTTAACATTATCTGGGAAACAGGAACAATGCCGACTGAATGGAATAAAGCTATTATAATGCCTTTTTTTAAAGCAGGAAAGGACCCCACATTACCAACGAGCTACAGGCCCATAGCCCTCACAAGTTGTATCACGAAATCCTATGACAGAATCATCAACATTAGACTATCATATGTCCTGGAAACCAACAACTTACTAAATGTCCACCAGTGCGGGTATAAGAAAGGGTGTTCGACTACTGATCACCTCGTTCACCTTGAACACGTTGTACGAAAAGCCTTTTTATACAAGCAGCACTGCTTAGCAGTATTTTTTGATCTCGAAAAGGCATATGACGCCACTTGGAAACATGGCATTCTACAAGACCTGGCGGATCTAGGAATCCGCGGAAGGATGCTCAACTGTTTGTCTGACTTTCTATCAGATCGAACCTTTCAAGTTCGTTAAGGTTCGACTCTCTCACGTCCATTTATTCAGGAAAACGGTGTGCCCCAGGGCTGTATCTTAAGCACAACCCTTTTTGTCATAAAAATGAACTCAGTCAACCAGGTCATACCACCCACTCTTATGCATTCACTTTACGTGGATGATCTCCAAATAGCGTGCCGGTCCTCTAACATGGCGACATGTGAACGGCAAATTCAGATTGCAATAAATAAACTTACACAATGGGCTAATAAAAGCGGCTTCCGGTTTTCAGAGGAAAAGACTCTGGCCATGGTGTTCTCTCACAAACGAGGCGTCCAGCCAGACCCCGTCCTCAACCTAAACGAAACATTATTACCAGTAAAACAGGAACAAAAATTTTTGGGCGTGGTATTCGATAAGAAGCTTAACGTTCTCTCACATAAAAATAATCTGAAGGTAAAAGCCAACAAAGCTCTCAATGTCCTCAAAGTCTTGTCCCGGAAGCGCTGGGGTTCCGACCGCAAATTCCTCCTGCATATCTATCGCTCATTGGTACATAGTAAATTAGACTATGGTAGTATCGTCTATGGTTCGGCAAGAGACTCGTACCTCAAGCGCCTAGATGCTGTCCATAACCAAGGACTGCGCCTAGCAACAGGCGCCTACCGGACTTCACCCATTCCAAGCTTGTACTCGGAAAGCAACGAACCGCCCTTGGAATACAGGAGAATGCAACTGATGTTTACATACGTCCTCAGAGTTCGGTCCTCACCAGATCATATATGTTACAACATCATCACACGCTCTGACCAACGACTACACTACACGAACAAGCCAAGAGCCATTAGACCGCTAATACTGAGATTTGAAGAAAAATTTCACGCCCTAAATATCCCTAATGAAGCACTCTCCGTAGCCAGAAGACCATCTAGATTGGCTCCCTGGCGTGACTTCTCTAAATTCCTTGATTTTTCACTCACACACATAAAAAAACAAGACACCCCACGTGAACATATACTGCAGGAGTTCCGCACGCTACAAGAAACGTACCACACTTACAAAGAATTTTATACTGATGGTTCGAAGACGTCTACTTATGTTGGTAGTAGCGTGGTAGAAGGAATAAGCGAACACGTAGTTAGACTGCCGCAGTTCGTCTCTGTATACACTGCTGAGTGCTATGCCTTGCTGATGGCATTGAGAAATATTTTGAGTTCTAAACACAAACAAGCTGTAATCTTTACAGACTCATTAAGTGCCCTGAGAGCCCTAAATCTCAGTACGAGCCATTTACAGGTGATATTTTAAATATATTATCTCACCAACCTGAGGACCACTCCACACGGTTTTGTTGGGTCCCGAGTCACGTTGGGATCCCAGGTAATGAAAGGGCGGACCAACTAGCTGCAACAGCAAAACAGATAAGTGTTTCAAGGATCAACATTACTGTTAGGGATGGTATTCGAGCAGTTCGCCAAGCCATCACCTCTCATTGGCAGCATGAATGGAAATCGCTACAGCACAGCAAACTTCACGTAATCAAACCTGTCCTTGGCGAGTGGAAGAGTTGTTTCCATCAAGAACGTTTCATTGAAGTAGTCCTGTGTAGACTTCGAATGGGTCATACACATGTTACACATAACTATCTCCTAACAGACAAAGAACCACCAACATGCGATAAATGCCATGAGCAGCTAACAGTGATGCACATTTTAATAGCTTGCCCATGCCTGGAAAACCTAAGGCAAAAATATTTTCATATGTTTTATAAGCTCAATATCCCATTCCATCCAATGTTACTTTTAGGCGATGACCCGTTAGTACCCTTAGCTGATGTGATCAGCTTTTTCTACGAAGCAGGATTGCTAAATCAATTTTAATCGTGACAAACCATGCCACTTTGAGTACATTAGCGTAACTCACATAATGCGAGCTGCAGCATGGCCTCTTGGGAGAGGCCCTAGCTGCACGAGGAATTTGAAATGAGGCACCTGCCTCCCGGCCCTTGGGTATAAGGGTGTGTGTAAGGCACTGGTGCTAAGCATACGCCCCTACGGTTTCAACATAACCCTGCATACCAATCATACACACTGACCACTGCACGCACCACGTACATGATTTTAGCGTATGTATATGTATGCATGTATGTATGTATGTATATGTATGTATGTATATGTATGAGTATATGTATGTATGTAACCAGTTCACGAAACTAGTTCTTTTAGGCCTCTATACAGCCATGCTACACCATTCACTGGATGCCATTTGTCGTCGCCAAGCATACACTCCATAGTCATGGCCATAGTGCAGTTCGGAAGTTTTTTCTTACCTTGTGTCTGGCGCAGCATAGCCCTCGTCACTCTCGTGCCACAAAACCCAACATAACATGCATGCACCACGGCCATGCGTGCAGTGAAAGCGGGAGGGAGTTGGTGCCCGTATAGGCGCTGCGCATTGCCAATAAGGCACTGTACAAGCGCCTACGAAGGCTGGCTTATCCAAACTTCCTTTGTGACCTGAAAGAATACTTCGCCAGACGTTACAATGTCATTTCAAGAATTATAAATACAACAAGTCACCACACTGCCCGACTCTGTGCAACTTTGGCAGTAGCTTGAAACAGCCGATCTACGAAAAAAGGAACACCCTGGTGGTAGTGCCGCCATCTCGATATAACTACAGTAAACGTGAGCAAAGCGAATGCACTCACTTTAAGCTTTGTGCGCCGCTTATTGAGAGCGTATCTTAAAAAAGGCACTATACTGTCGCCAATACACGCCTGGCGAAGCTTAATCAGGCAAACCTAAAGCAAATGCCAACACTAAGAAGTAATGAATGCAGGCCAGTGTCCCGACAAATATGAAGCAAGCGGTCTCACTTCGACGCATGGCTCCCTTTGCGAGCGTTAGCATTGAATGCATTATTCCAAAAATAGCTTAGGCATGCAGGAGTTTCGTCCACGTTTACATTCTGTGCAAGTGCAGTGTTTTACACGGTAACATTAATGCTAAATCTAAGTTTGCTGTTTTCCAATATACTGAAACTCGCTATTAAAGTTAAAATCGCCTTCCATAATATTTTCTGAAAATGTTGCAATTAATATCATTGAGAGCAATTACGTGATTCTGTTTCTCATCTGTCTGCCTTTCTTCTACAGTATGTAGTACCTTGTGCAACGCCCTTACTAGTAGATAGAGTGCGTAGTTATTAGGAATCTCATTGCTCTATGTTGAGGAATTCAGCAGAAATGATGCCATATGTCATCAGGACGAGTACGAGTAGATTCCTCCCTATGTGCTACGTATTTAAAGCAGTTAACAATCAGTGAACCTACATTAGCATCGACACTGGTATTAGCTCTTTGACATTGTCGGATTGTCATGAGTCAAAGGGAGGCGGCGCAGAGCAGACGACGACGACGGCGAAGACCGTCCGCCGATGAAGCAGCACGTGCGCTCGTGGCGCGTGAAAAGAGGCATGAAAAGGGCGCAGCAGCGCTGAGCAAGGGGATTGTCTGCTTGGCTACGGCCGAAGAAGGACGCATCGGCAGCTTCGCTCTGTCGACGGGAACGGCGGGCGTTCAGCTCGGGAGCCCGAGACGCTGGTACTCCGGGGCGTAGCTGTAGACCTCGGCCAAGATTCGAGCGAGGCTCCGCGGAGGTGCTGCAGCCGAGGGTTCCGGACGCGCCGCCAACACTCCCCCTTCGAAGGTCGGCCAGCAGAAATTCACCAGCGCGACACGTCACCACTGCGAGCGGGGGACCGTACTCGTACTTAGCCCGGTGGCTAGGCCTAACCCTTGGTCAGGCCACGTCATCAGTGGAGACGGGGCGACGGCTTCGGAAGCAAGCGGTCTCTTCTAGCCGTCGTAAAGGACAGCGACGACTTCCGCCCGACGAGTCTCTACACCGGCAGCGGACTTGGTGACGACGAGTGGGGACCGCGCCCGCAACGTAAGAACTTTCCGTGTGTTCATCGCGACGGCGTCGGCGAGGCCACAGTGGCCAGACTCAGGACTAAGCAATACGCCAAATTGAGACTTAACCCCATCATTAATTTAGATTAGTAAGCATCTCTGTGTTGATTAGATTCTTGGCTTGTATATATTTTGTTCACTTTTGGGTGTGCGTTTGCCGTGGGATAAAAGTTTGGTTTGCTGTGACAAAACGCTACGGTCGTCAAGCGTCTCTCACTCCCTCTTCCACGCTCGGTAGTACAACCCTCCGAGATCTTCTCCGGCGGTAATTCGTGACATTAAATTGGCGAGCCTGCCAGGATTAACATCTCCAGGCCCAGTCACGAATGATCGTCGGGGGTTGCGAAGATGGATTGGGAGCGTTTGGCGGCGATAGCTAAGAGTAGAAACCTGTCAGGAAAGGAGGTGCTGAGGTTATTTGAAGATGCCCAAAAAGAACGGGAGCGAGAGCATGAAGCAATGGTAGCTCTACTAAAACAACAGATAGCTGAGGCCGAAGGAAAGCTGATGTACCGGAAAAGGGAGGAGACATCATGTGTAAATTTGCCAGTGGTGCAATCAGTTGAAATTTGTGGACATGAGGCGGAAGCTAGCGAAATTCCGGAAATTCAGGCGAGTCAGGAGATCGTCTCGGTGGAGTCGGAGGAGTGCGGCGCGGTTACCGCAAGTCTAGAGGAGCTCGAGTTGGAGGTTGAGGATGCGGGCGTAGGCGCCCAAGAGTTTATTGAGGATGCGGGCGTAGGCGCCCAAGAGTTTATTGATGATGCGGGCGTAGGCGCCCAAGAGCTGTTGAGCGCAGCGGAGGAGAAAGCGCACCCACTGCTGGTGCAGGAGGACAACGTAGAGTGTAATGCAGGCTGCTGCAAGCACGTACTTGATAGAGAGTGTATTGCAGGTTGCTGCAAGCACATGCTTAACGGGGTCTGTTCTGATGAGAGCCCCACAGTGAAGGACGTGACATCGAGTCACGATCCGTGCGAAAATTGTGCCGTGCTCGAGAGCGAGCACAGTGAAGGTGAAGTCCGCGATCGTAGCGGTACAAGTAGGAGCGAGGAGCTCACTGATGAGGAAAGGGCAGACGCGGACGCTGCCAACGGACTTGACGCTAAGGAGCGTCAAAGAAGGCGAGCTCGAAAGAAGCGAAATGCGAGCGAACGCGGCGAGGTGCGTCGAACAAGTAGACGCCGTAGGAGGGGCGTTCGCAAGAACCGAAAAAGCAGCAAACGCGATAAATGTTCGAGGCGTTTGCGACTGCACAGGGCCAATAAAAGTGAGAGAAAGGTTGTTGTGGAGCGGCGTTTCATGAGCGCCAGAATGAAGAAACGCCGGGGTCTGGCTAATGGTTTGCGACCGCGTGCAGGAGGTGGAAGCGCGAGAGAGAACGTTTTGAAGGCGCGTTTTCGTTGGAAAGAGGACAAACGCAGGCGTCGCACAAGGTGGTCGCGACGGTGCGCAGCAAGGAGCCGCGCGACAGAGAATTGTTTGATGAGGCATTTGACCCGGAAAGATACCAAATGCAGCGGCCGCACCAGGCGTTCTCAAGGGAATTCAGCAAATAAACGCCGGAAAAGGGTTGTCAATGCTAACAAACACCGCCGCCGTAGCGAGCGTTTGAGGCGACGAGCACATGCGAGGAGGCGCGCGAGTGAGTGGCGCGAGCTGTCGACTGGGAGAAAGCCGAGAGTTAATGCGGAGAGGTTTTTTCTCTGGCCACTAAAGAAAAGAAAGCGGGTTTAGGAAAGGATAGCCTTTGATGGAAATGAACAGGGACAGGACTGGGGACAAAGACATACGGACGGGAAAAATAGATCAGAGAAATTATAGCAAGTACTGTTTAGTTGTTAGGGAAGAGAAAGAGCTTGGCGAGATTTAAAGGACAATGAATAGGAAAGTGACTGGAAAGGTAGAAGAGAGATAGGTAACTTATAGCATGTACAATAGTGGGGCTGGAGCACTTAATGATACAAAAACCAATAGAACGGTTTTAGAGGCCTGTAAGAGAAAAAAATAAAGCGGGAGATCTTAAGGGATACCGGTTTTTGAAAGAACATGGAAAGATTTGAAAGGGCGCAGATAGATGAGATAAGATAAAGCATCGATCCAGCTAAAGAGAAAGGAGGAACAGCAAAAAAAATGACATAGGAGTAAGGAAAAAAGAAAAAACGAAGCACGAGGTGTTAGAGGTGGTTGAAAGGAAAGGAACATGGAAGCCTTTGAAAGGACGCAGACATAGCCTGTAGAGATTTAGAGGTGTAAATGGAAAGGGAAGAATGTTATTGTCAATCTTGTGTATAGAGGTAGCGGTGAAAGACAATATAGTAAGAGCGCTATAGAGCAATGAGGCAATAGGCATCCCACAATGTATTGTTGCAGCAAGGCAGTGTATGCTCCGTTGGTAGCCAATGATTTGAGAGAAGGGGAAGATAGTGGTGATGCTAATGTATAATCTGGAAGTGAATGTGTTGAATATGCTCCGATGCTACTGAACTAGTGCTGATTTCGTGTCTCATTTTGTACACTCAGTGATTGGGATAATAGGATGAAAACGATGTGAAAGTGATAAATACTCTTTGAGGTTTTGGAGTGATTATTGAGTTCTTTTGTGCAGTTTATACTCATTGAGGCAGGAGTGTGACGAGTTGCAAGTGAAAGTGATGAATATTCTTTGAGGCTTTGGGAGTTATTGACTTCTTTTGAGCATTGTATGCTCAGTTGGTGTAAGAGGCGTGTATAGACCAATAGAGGACAGCAATTTAAACTTTCTGAACATTCAGTCGGGGTAAAAGTAAACGTTGTATTAGTGTTATGGGTGGTGAATTGGTGTGTGGTGCAACGTGACTTGCGAAATTCGCGGGTGACGTGCGCGTGTGGCCTGAGAGTGTGAACTCAGTGAACGCTCAAATGTGGTGAACAATGCGCGCAGTGTGCGAACGAGGTAGTGTGTGGTGTGTATTGTGCGAGACAGTGAAGTGAGGTACATACTACGTCGACACAAGCAGCACCCATGCCAAAGCAGAGTCACAGTCACCACCCGCAAAGGATCGGCAGTGGGAGTTTTTTCAGGGAAAAAACTCCTGAAAAGATGGGCCCATGTCATGAGTCAAAGGGAGGCGGCGCAGAGCAGACGACGACGACGGCGAAGACCGTCCGCCGATGAAGCAGCACGTGCGCTCGTGGCGCGTGAAAAGAGGCATGAAAAGGGCGCAGCAGCGCTGAGCAAGGGGATTGTCTGCTTGGCTACGGCCGAAGAAGGACGCATCGGCAGCTTCGCTCTGTCGACGGGAACGGCGGGCGTTCAGCTCGGGAGCCCGAGACGCTGGTACTCCGGGGCGTAGCTGTAGACCTCGGCCAAGATTCGAGCGAGGCTCCGCGGAGGTGCTGCAGCCGAGGGTTCCGGACGCGCCGCCAACACTCCCCCTTCGAAGGTCGGCCAGCAGAAATTCACCAGCGCGACACGTCACCACTGCGAGCGGGGGACCGTACTCGTACTTAGCCCGGTGGCTAGGCCTAACCCTTGGTCAGGCCACGTCATCAGTGGAGACGGGGCGACGGCTTCGGAAGCAAGCGGTCTCTTCTAGCCGTCGTAAAGGACAGCGACGACTTCCGCCCGACGAGTCTCTACACCGGCAGCGGACTTGGTGACGACGAGTGGGGACCGCGCCCGCAACGTAAGAACTTTCCGTGTGTTCATCGCGACGGCGTCGGCGAGGCCACAGTGGCCAGACTCAGGACTAAGCAATACGCCAAATTGAGACTTAACCCCATCATTAATTTAGATTAGTAAGCATCTCTGTGTTGATTAGATTCTTGGCTTGTATATATTTTGTTCACTTTTGGGTGTGCGTTTGCCGTGGGATAAAAGTTTGGTTTGCTGTGACAAAACGCTACGGTCGTCAAGCGTCTCTCACTCCCTCTTCCACGCTCGGTAGTACAACCCTCCGAGATCTTCTCCGGCGGTAATTCGTGACACGGATTCAAATCGATGATGTCGGCGCTGATATATATGTGCATTTTCGTTAGGAGGCCTCGGGCTAGAACTTTCTCCTTACGAGTAACACCATTAAAAATGAACAGCTTCTATTAACTACACCCCTCATTTGCTTTTCTTCTGGTCTCAGGTTGCACACCGCAGAAAGAACTCTCGCAGGCAGCTTGGAGAGGCTTCAACATCAAGGACGATATTCTCGTGGCCGGTTGCGTGTCCCATGCATGAAGAGCGCCGACAAGTGCTGTCGGCTACTAGTGCACCGAGACGCCATCAGCAAAGTGTTCCTTGGCTTTGAGCCGGACTCGAAATACGCAAAGACTATAGACACGCTGGCGGTGTCCGCATGGCTGTGTCTCGGAGCGCAGCTTGTAACGACTTGTGGTGGACACCAGATTTCTGGTACTGGGACCTGATAATAGAGCACCGATGCATCACGGCTTTAGAGACCTACTCCCATATTCCTTGTCCGCTCGCTGTGCAACAAGCCCTGAGACGTAGTCCTGCTCTAAAGACATTAACCGTATTTGTACTAGTGCTCGTCCGCGACCGCAGAAAGAACCGGAGTGATCTCCGAGATCTGATCAACTCCGCAGCATTGCTAGAAGAGCTCACTTTTAAGGAAGCGAGGACACCGTTATGGCACATCAACATGCCTCTCGATGGCCAGCTTCGAGTCCTGATGCACCTCACAAAACTTGATGCTGAGAGCGTCTGGTTTAGTTCAGAGTTCAGACGGGGCCCACCAGCTCCTTTGGGCACTCATTCACAGGAACTCAGGGAATGACTTGGCTGTTAACGGGAGCGTGTTGATTGCTGGCCCCTATGATCCAGGCTAGTTCTTTGCATTTTTCATGAAGAAGGCACGGGATACCCTGAAGAAATTGGCGCTTAAGTCAACAGCCTTGTAACGATGGAGACGTGCAGAGTGTACAAACTGTTGACTGGACAGCACAGTTCACAAGCTTCTGTCTCACCGCCCAGCTATGAGCTTGCACAAGTGCATGGTAGGCCCACAGATACAATGGAATGCTGCATAACACATGTGACACAGAAATAACACAAGACCACTTGTTGCTGGTGTATGGGGATGCCTTTCCTCCTATTGCTGTGTGTTCACTACTTCATGATACATTAATTATTCATCAAAGCTGCTGCACGGTCAGCAACCACACAAATGCATGACAGACACGATGGCTCTCAGGTTACATCCCGCATGTGACTGTAGCACAGGCAAAAGGTTTCTCGAACCTCGTTATAACCAAGTTGAAGGGACCTATTGTATTACTTCGTTCTATCAATTATTTCATTATAACCATTATTGCCCTTAACTGCAATAATTGCCACATTGGTGCGAAAATTTCAACGTGCAAATAAGATGGCGCTGTCGCCCGCAGTAATGCTATATACGGACACAAGCGACGAAGTTTCATAAAAGCAGTATAAAGAACAAAAAATCTACTTGTCACTACCATGCGAATTGGCAGGCGGCACGACAGGCTGCGTTCCGTTGCGACGCGATTGCGATTAACTTTCACTTCTGTTTAGCATGCAGAATGTAATACCACGAGCAGAATTCATTTTTTCTAGGAATTCACTCATTGTCAACTTTTGTTTCATTTTCTTTCAGATTTTCCGCCACATGGTGGTACACCTCCACCACCAGAGCCTCCAGTCAGCAGTGATGGTCCTGGCAATGTGTTATCTTCCCAGCCAACCCCGTCACTGCTGACGTGGAGCGCGTGACACCACCTTAACAGCCCGGAAGAGACCTCGGGGAAGGCTGAACCACCCACTTTCAAACGAGCCACGAGCATCAAACGCAGCAACAAAGAAAATCTGCTCGCGCAGTTCATTGAAGAACAAAGGCTGACGCTACAGTTCTTGGAAGATTCAAGAAAACAGGAGCTAGAAATCAAAGAACGGCTTACCAAGCTGCAGAAGAAAGTTGGCTAACGACCGCCTAAATAGTTAGCTAGAAAAAATTGGACAGAAATAAACAGATCATTTTAGGATATTTCGCATGCTCTACTTCATTGATCCCAGTGATTACATTTGATATGGTGTGAATACGAATATTTATAGAGATACCGCATGTATTTTGCATGAAAAAACGTGTTTAATTACTAAGTGTGCAACTGCACGCATCAGCACCTTATGTAAGTACATACACTGCAAAGCAAACAAAAGGAAGTGCTAACTGCAGCCCTCACATCACCACCATCACCAATGTCAACTTGAGTGCTTTGCGCTGGCTGTGGATACCGTGCATTAAAATCCTGCAGCACCTGCTCCCACTGCTGCTCAATGGGATCTTTGAGCAATCTCAAAGACATAGTGCAGCACCCATGCAGCTCCAACAGCCTTTTTTAACTGTGCACCCCATCCTCATTGACGTGTACCTGAAACAAGCCTTCAGCCTCACAAGGGTACTTTCTACCATCCTCCTCTTCGAGAGCTGGTAGTTGGACTTTCATGGGTTTCACCGGCTATGTTGGGAAAAGGTTTCACCACGCTGGCAGTGAAGCGAAAGGCCTGGTTGCATAATATTATGAAAGAGATCGTAGTTCTTTCGTGTGAAAGGGGTATAAGTCACTTTTATGCATGGCGCAGGTCTGTGGGCGTCACTTCGGCATGGGTGACTTAAAAGGCAAGCTTTCTGCTGTCTCCAGTAGTAACTGCTGCACCATCAAGGCCAGCGAGCGTTGTGAAAGTTTTTCACACGTCGAGGATAACCCCCTCGCTGCATATAACATTTCCTGTTACGGTGTTTGCTGATCTTTCAGTCTCGGCAGGTATGATCAAGCTGCGATCATCACCTTGAGAAGGCGAAGCTCCAGACGCACTGTGTGATGTGAGGACGTCCTCAGTGTTCAAGAAGCTGGACCAAGACATGTGGGGTTGAAACAGTGTTGAATCTTCGCTCCTTGCACCTTGCTGAATGAACTCTCGCAAGAAACTGACACAGCAAAACACTGTGCTTTGTTTCGTTTGCTAAATGAGCTAATTGCTCTCACACTTGCTGCCCCAATTGGTGGCAACAGTGCTGAAACATTACTGCTTTCTAATAATATCTTGCACCCCATTTCTTCTCACACCCATGACTTTACTAGACCAGCAGCGATGTTGATGCTACCTCTCCTTGAACTCTGCGCCACACTTCTTCCAAGTATGGAGGAGATCCACTAAAAGAGCAAAAGGAAGCCAACTTTCTTTCATTCATTAGAGAAAAAGTCGAGTACATGCAGCCGCACGAAAAGACGGTAAAGCTAATGGCTGATGAAATCTACATCAAGCCATACTTCGATTATAAAAAGGGGGTGGCATAGTACGCTCTGCAGCCAATATTCAAGGGGTAGCCACAACTGCTCATGTTTCCATGGAACAGTTGCTCCCATCATCAAACAAAGATGGCTTCATGTAGTTTCTGTTTCTACAACGACTGCTGAAATGCTACACGAGTTCCGCAGGAAGATAACTTTAGAAGTAGAATCCATTTCGTTGAGTGTCATTGCTACTACACTCAACCTGAAAATGTCTTTTTTTTTCCACTCAGAACCATAAATTAAGCATAGCGTATCCGCATCCAGCCACCAAAACTCGGCCTCTTTCACTGACCCTGTGCACATATTCAAATGCATTAGGAACAACTGGATAAATCAAAAATACGATAGAACACACTTCCACCTTCCTGGAATGAGCCTGTCTGGAATGCTGCCCGACGGCCCACAGAGAATGAAAGCTGCATAATTTGAAACTGTACAGCGGCTCTATTCACTGGAGCAGATGTTGCTTCTCAAGCTTAGCTGCAAACTAAATTCAAAAGACGTCAATACAATGCCCATGGAGAGTGAAAATTTAAAGTTAGTAGCGTTAAACCTCCTGCATCAGTTTGTCTCAAGCACACTTAAGACGCATGGTGAAGCCCTCAAAACTGTATGTGCAAGTTCAACAGCCCTCTTAATCAACATTACAATGACGTGGTTGAAAACCTCAATGTCAAGATTCCATTCAAAGGTCACTGACCGAACGACACCTTGCGAAATCCAGTGAATTCCACATTGAACCAAAAGCTGGCTTTGCTTAATGGTACGGCAAACTGACTGGACACTTGGGACAGGATGAACATGAACAGTGGCTCCCTGACAAGGAATACCGATTCTATCCGTTGAGACTAACTTGCTACTCTATTGTTGAGTTGTCGCGGTACTCCTTCGAAGAGCTCAAATTCAAGTATGTCCTTAAGATAACTACCGTCAGCTTACTGGTGCACAGTATCATCTTTCCGTGCGGCAGCTTCTTGAACCTGAAAAGAAAATTCCGCGGCAAAAGCTGCCGATGCTTCCACAGTCAGAGAGCAACAGTGATAATGACAGAAGTGCTACAGAGAGATAAAAGAAGACAAAGAGGGAAGGTCACGGCGATAATGTACGTGTTGTTGCTGGTCAGCCATCTTGGCCAGATTCACCATATCTGTATCCTGTAAACACATTCTGTATGTTCCTGCAGCATCACCACGACAATACTGTTGGGATGTGCGGAATAACATGGGTCAAAAGACTTCTCTGCAGTGGACATCGCATTACCATATCCGCCATGACAGAGGTCAGCACGCAAGACCAACACCGTTGCCACCTCAAGCATCACCTCCGCCTTGGCCTCCGTCCCTGTTGGTTGTGTTGGTGCAACCGGGAGCTTCTGTGGGACCAATGGCAATGACGTCTAAGACTGGTTGACAATGTACGAGTGGAATCAAGAGGTGCGACGCAGGAACGCAAGAGCAAGTGGCAAGCAGCAAAGTATGCATGCCACTTTCATTGCCTCCCAGTTAAAAGTGCACCTGCCTAGTTTGGTGTGTTCTGGTGTTACCACCAGCCTGACCTGGTGTTTTCTAGTGTCACACCAGACAAGCCTCAGTCACACTTACAACCGATTTTTTGGACGACAGTGCACTGATCCCGTGGCTGCATGTTAGTACCAACGTTAATTCATACACTTATGTCGATGATGCCAGCAATCTGAGGCAAAGCTGCAGTGCACCATTCAGTTTGACGGCTCGAAGGCTTGGATATCTACGGAATGAGACAAACTTTTTTTGCTGCTAAATCGTCGGTGCATCTCTGAAAAAGTGCTTCTCTGAAAAGTGCTGAGTGCTTGAGAAAAAAGTTGTAAAGTGCATTTGTTACACTCAGACAAAAGACGCAAGCCTCTCAAAGGTGACAATGAAGCACCAGCTCTGTTTGCATCTCCCATGGTGATAGCTACAATATGACAAATGTCCTATCATGGGCGAATGTAAACATGTGCACACAGCTGCAGTAGGCCTGCAAAAGCACCAAGCCCTCTTATGTCCTCCATCATGGACAATGGCATGGTAAGAACTAAGGACCACCGGATGTAACGTATATAGGGCAACAACTGAAAATTTTTTCCCTCAGGTGCATCTAGCAAACAATGTTTTCTTAAATAAACCAACGTATGACAAGCTCATGGCCATGCCGAAGGAGTCACTGTTTGTAAAGCGAGTGACCACGGCAATCTGGTCGTCAGAGGAGCTTGCAAAAAGCTGTTCTTCAGGCACACTGTCCAACAGATTTATTGCTGTAGGCGGGGACAAGCCTCCACAGAAAACCCTCACACCACAGAAGGTGGCCGCCTTGAAAGGCAAGCAATATTTTCAATTCACAATATGCTTTGTTTCACACAATTCCACTTTGTTTGGTTTATAAGGCTGTGTACACGAAAAGGCAAACGATGGATACATATGTTTGTTGATTGTGTCATGTTCTTCTTTCCAAAGTGTAGGTTCATATATCATTTAGTGTAGCTTGCTGCAACTCGGGTAGACTCGTGGCATTCAAGCTCAGGGATATACTTCAGCTTGTTTGATTTGTTGGAATACCTCCCTACTTGGTGGGATCATGCCTCCACCTTGTGATCATTCATTGTTTAATCACTATAATTGTTTATAGTCATATGCCACTGTGCACATTTTCGAAATACCTGTTCACACCCACAAAGACAGCCACTTTATTGTTCAAGCAGTGTAATGCAGCGCCTGTGCAGGAGTTGTAATACATGGTTGCTGTCTTAGCTCCAAGTGCACTGTTCAAGCAGCAGTTCCACAATTACGAGTCATCCTCACAAACACAGTGTGTCATTAACACTTTCCTGCCCATGCCTATACCCATCGACAGTATGTTGTCGATGGTTTCAACTTCAATGTTCCCGCGTTCGGGGCGCTTATGGACAGCTAGCGTCATCCAGCGCATAAAAGAAGAACCATTTTTCTAGTTTCGCTTTTGTGTTTCCATTTATCGCTGCGAGGGAATTTTTGAAGCGCCTTTTTTCATCGCGCTTGTTGAGCGCTCGTAGCTTCCGACATGGCATCGACGTCGTGCGCAGCTGCTCCTCGGAAGTGGCAAATTCAAACAGATTCCGATGAGTCTGCATCAGAATTTTGTGACGGTAGTAGCAGTGGAGACTCGGGAGATGATTCTGATTCATCCGAGTTCAGCACGGACGGTGAAAGTGCTTCAAGAAGGCCCGGAACGTCGACAGGTAACCGCCGGTAAGTTCCGTTTTCTACTCCGAACCGTTTTATCGCGGCGGCAATAAGATCTGAAGACATCCGGCGTGTTCTAAAGGTCGCGGTTCTTATCTGCGGGGTGTCAACGTCGTTTGGACAGGATCACTTGTCTGCGGCGGCACAAAGAGTGGAGTTTTGCGCGAGAAGACGGCCAGGAGTTAACCTTGCTGTTGTGCTCCGTAGTGCTGCGTGGTGCTTCGCAAGAGCCGTGGACTTCTTCGCGCTGTTCTTCACGGCAGAAATAATCGGTATGCAACATGACCAACAAATATGCGTGGATGCATATTTTGGAGAAACAGTCGTACAGTGAGAGAGACGGACCATGGAAAGAAGTGACTCCCGATGAGATTAAGTTTATCGGACTTCTAATTTACATGGGTATTGTGCAAGTGCCACGCTTGCACTGCTATTGGAGCATGCAAAAATTATTTTCTGGTCTTCTTCCGCTTTCGGTAATGCCAAGAAATCGATTCAAAGCACTACTCGCATTCCTCAGTGTGTCCGACCCCAAGAAGACAACTGCCGCATCACGTAGCTTCGCTGCTGAAGCACATCAACGCCTGATCCGCTCAATTTTTCCAACCTGGTCGGAGCCTCTCCGTTGACGAGAGAATGGTAAAATCGAAAGGCAGATCCGGGATTCGGCAGTACATGCGGGACAAAGTTATCAAATGGGGATATAAATTGTGGGTTTTGGCGGACTCAAAAACGGGTTACACTGTTCAATTCAGCGTATACATGGGAAAGCGCGAAGAACCAAGCGCACGTGGGCTCGCATTCGATGTTGTGACACGGCTGGCAGTGAACTACCTGGATCAAGGCTACATAATCTATTTGGACAACTTTTATACGTCGACATCCTTGTTTATGCACTTGTTGGAGTACAAGACGCTTGCTTGTGGCACAACGCACAAGGATCGTCGGGGATTTCCAACCGAGCTGAAGGACACTCAGTGGGAAAAGAAAGCAAAGAGAGGAGATGTTCGGTGGCTACAGGATCAGGACATTTTATATCTACAATGGCAGGAGAAGCGTGTTGTTCACATGATGTCAACAGTCCACACAGCCAACAAATTCGTGCTTGCGAAGAACAGAATGAAAGTGAACAACAAGTGGGAGGAAGTATCCGTGAAAAAGCCGATGCTGATCGACAAGTACACTGTGGGCATGCTCGGCGTCGACAAATCAGACCAGCTAATTGGGACTTACAATGTTCTGATGAAGTGCGTGCGCTGGTGGAAAACACTGTTTTTTCACTGTATAGATATTGCTGTTGTAGACAGCTTTATTCTATTTGATGAGCACCGTCAGCAGCATCCCGAAGTGCCTGAACTGTCAAGAGCTTCGCGCTTCGATCAGTTCGCATTCAGGCTAGAACTGGTGGAGCCGCTCCTAGGACTTGATGAGCAACAACATCCAGGCCCCAAGGCTCCTCCTGCCATTCCCGCTACAAGTGCCCTACAGCACAAGCCCCAGAAGCTCCAAAGATACAGGAACTGCAAATTGTGTTATCAAGACCGGAAAGATGAACAAAAAATGAACACTTTCTGTGAGACATGCTCCGCAAACTTGTGCTTCACCACATCTCGCAAATGCTTTGCGCGGTGGCACGATAGTCACTAGGTCTAACATTTTCCTTCTTAAGTTTTAACTTGTACAGATATAAACTTCATATTTGCAGGAATGTTGTATGCAGCCTTGTTCTTCAAAACATATATTCTGAAATTTTTTAATTGTGTTGGTGCAGAGCAGCATCGATGTTTTTACGACGTTTTTTTCGTTTTTGTTACAAATTTTTTATTAAGTATCTTTTTGCAAAGAATTGTTAATAAATGTTTGCTTGTAAAAAAAATATGAAAAAACTTTGGTGATAGGATGAAGTGTCGGAAGCCTGAATGTGAAATTCAGAACCTAAAGAAAAAGGCCATCAGAGCCATTGTGTTTTGCGAAAGAGCTAGAAAAGAAGTGTCTACACTGAGATGCCATTTGTCTAAAGTTTCAGTGAGCAAAGTTGACAAAGCAGGGGAAAGTCTTCCGCAAGCACAGCAACTTGCCTTTAGGTCAGCACTGAAAGGCGCAAAGGCGAAATTGCCGCAAGGAAGGCGTTATGAACAGGAATGGCTCATGGCTTGTCTTCTATTAAGAATTTCAAGCCCAAGAGCTTATAGACTAATGTCAAAGATGAAGCTCATGCCACTTCCAACCACGACAAGGCTGAGACAAATGATGAAAGGAATGCCATGTGGATTCGGCTTCAACAAGGTATCTCTTGAAGTATTGGGGCCTTTATGAAGAACAAAGCAGCAGTACAATGCTACGGAACACTAATACTGGATGAGATGAAGGTGCGAGAGGTTGTCGCATTTAATAAGAGTACCTAAAAGGTTGATGGCTTCGTTGATTATGGAGATTGTCATGACTCAGAAACAACAGCTGACCACGCTCTGGTACTCATGCTTGGGCCTTTATTTCACTCCTGGGTGCAACCAATTGCAAGTTTTGCTACGAGACATGCAGCCCCTGGAAGAGTGCTAGCAAGGATTGTTTTGGAAGTCATTTTGCAGTTACACAAGTACAATGCAACTGTCGTCGCTGTTATCAGTGAAGGTGCCAGCACCAACAAGGCCATGTGGTCAAGTTTTGGCATCAAAGGCAAGCTTCACGAACCGAAACACAAAGTTGACCATCCTTGTGTACCTGTTCAGCAGCTCTACTTCCTGTGTGATGTACCTCACATCATCAAAAGTGTAAGGAACCATGCGCCACAAGTATGGCATGGTAAGTAGATTAGAATGTTTTTACTTACTTTTCATGCTTGAGCAACTCTGAATTAAGGAGCGGCTTCTGCAATGGAACACCTTTCTTCGTCTCACTGTTGTTTTTAAAAACTGCAGATCGGTGAACACAAAATAAACTTTGACCACTATCGAAGACTCCAAGAACTAGATGGGAAACAGCAGCTTTGTGTGGTTCCGAAATTGACAAAACAGCATGTGAGCCCAGACAATCTGCAAAAGATGAACGTGAGCCTGGCTGTACAGGTAAACAAAAATGCCATATCTACCATATTTAGATGCTTTTCATAGTTGACAACTGCTTGTTTATATGCATAAATGTTCGTTTATAAAAATAAAGCCGCAAATTTTTCATATATGTTGTTCTCAGCTTTTCAGCCGAAGCACTGCCACTCGGCTACAGGTATACCAGCGGTTAGAGGAGCCTGACCTGAAAGACTGCCATGGAACTGCTCATTTCACCGTCATGGTGTACAACCTGTTCGATGCCCTGAATGTGAAGCTTCCGTGGTTTGGAATAACAAGTTCGTCAAAGGAAATTGAGGCAAAGATAACACTTTACAGCATCTGTTGCATTGTTGTGAAATAGTACAGATAATGCTTCATAACATCTGTTGCATTGTTGTGAAATTAATTTGCTCACTGGCTTATTTTGAGGTCATCCAGGAGTTCCTTGATGCTGTAAATAAGACCGAGGAAAACCATATCACCAATGGGACAGTGATGTTTGCATCGCAAGTTACAATGGAGTTGCTTCGAGTTACACTTGCATCCCAGTACGGGACCTTGTAACAGATCTTCTCTCTAAAGGAGAGCGTTATGTGCTCACGGGCAAACTAAACCAGGATCCTTTAGAGGTAAGCCGTTCGTTCTTTTTGTTTATCACGTTGATGTTTGTGCACTTTGTTTTTATAAAAAAAGACACCTCTTTATTTTTTCCAGTGGTTTTTTGGTGTGACAAGAAGTTATGGAGGGGATGAAGATCACCCTACTCTAATCAGCTTTACACACATATATAGGCTTCTGAGTCTGTATACACCAATCAGCACTTGTGTCACTGGGAACGTGAGTGGTGAGCAGACTTTTGTGCTTGCCACTGTTGCAGACAGCATGAAAAGGGGAAGAACACATTGTGTCCCATGTTACATTCCATGAAAGACTCCAGGAGGCTGTTCGAGAGAAGTTGGCAGAAATATCTTCTACTGCACAGACTGAAACACCGACAGCACCTGATCATGGGTACTCCACACCAGCAGTGCAGGACTGTGTTATTTACTACTTGTGCGGCCATCTTGTCCACTCTTACCTCAAGCATGAGAGGTGTTCTGACTGTGTACGTAGTACCCAGTCTGAAGATGCGGAGTGACCAGAAGCATTTCTCACTTTGGAGAGGGAATTTAAGCACAGGAGCCTCAAATTGCCATCATGGGAGTTCTGTATGTTTCGAGGCATCGAAGCCAAAACTTCGGACGAGCTGCAAAAGAACCAGCTCTGCTCAGACACATTTTGGAGCCTTCTCAACGGACCTCAGGACTGTGACATTACTAGTGCGGGCTGTTCTGTTCACAAGGTCACCACTACGGCAGAGCTTCTTCACTCCTACATAGTGCTAAGACTGCATTTCGCTGCCAGAGATACTTGTAAAAGCTTCAACTCTTCAGAAAAAGTCGCATCTGCTAGAAAGATAGTGAAGCTGATGTGAAAGCTTGCAGTACAGCTCTGTCACCTTAACCCTTGTAAATATGTCCCTGTAAATAATGTAGCTGCTGGATTCAGTTTCATGGCATCAAATAAAAATTACAAAACAATTTTTTTCTAGCTTCCTTGCTGGTTCTTGATTTTCTATGCTTTTCAGTGGATTTTGGCCATGTAACATGTGTTCTGGTAAGGTTAGAATATCATTGAGCATTACGGGATCCTGGGGTGATTTGCACATATACTGGCCAAAAAGAAACGCCGGTTACAATGCGAACAGGAATGAAGGTAAGCGCGCTGCACAGTTTGCCTTGTCTTTTTTTTTGTCCTCTCTTACGTGCTGTTTGTTTCTAGTTATAATGTTGAGAAACAGCAAAAAGGCGCTTTTCAGTAAAGGTAAGTTAAATGTGAGCGAAGTTTCGTTTCGGCTTCTCGAATAACAGATAACCCCTGCGGTAGTCTCCTGTCGGTGCCTTTCCAGTAGTAGCAGACGACGCGCCGAGACCGATCCTAATGCTACCGCAGCGCCACCGCCTGGTTGGCGATTGCGGTAAGCCGCACCGCACCAATGGAATGCCATGCGCTTTGCCAACTGAAGCTATCAAAGAACGTTGCTGAATACCGAAAACAGACTTGAAACTGTTGGGCCTCTGGGCCCTTATCTGCAGCTCACACACTAGAAGCACGCACCAGGATAACACACGCTGCGTTGGTCATGCATGTGAAGAGCGGCAGCATTGCAAAAAAGCCACAGAGGGGCGGGGCAGATGGAAGCTGGCCAATAAGGGAGGTGAGGCGAGCCCGCGGGCTTTTTGACCAAGGGCCAAGGGATGGTCATGCGAGTCATGCGACGCGCCAGGGTTTTCCTCCGGCAGTGCTGTAGAGCGGGGGCCATGGTTCCGTGGTGAACCGCCAGTCTGCACAGATTGTTCATTCCTGGCTTTTGGTCCTTTTCTTGTATGCGCTTGTGCCATGTTGTGCCGGCATTGAAGGCTTGGTGAGATTGCTTTGAGTCGTGAATTAAAAGCAGCCCTTGTTCCCAGCGCTGCTGGCTCGTGTCTTACGGACTGCGGCTCACGGAGCCCCTGAGCAGAGGTGGAGGCCTTCAAAACGTAGGCGAAGCTGTTTGTTGAAGTAATATTCAGCAAAACAATTCTTGCAGATCAATTTATGTCCCATGCATGTTCATTCCTTTAGGAAGATTTGACTAGCTTTTAAGTGTTAAAAAATACATGGAAAAAAAATCAAATTGGATGTGCAATAAGCTTTCCTAGACAAGTAACTGGCTCTCGTATGTGGGGAAGAGGGGAGGGTGGTTCATGAACAAGCAGGGAGAAAACGCAAAGCCGTTCCTCACATCCAACAATCAATGCGGTATTCTAACCCAGTCAAAAAATGTTAATGGCTCCAAGTGGATGTTGGGAGCCAAAGGAAGCTAAGTGGGGGTTCAAGTGAAGCCGAAATGGTGATGAACTGGAGTCCAGTTGGAAGTGCACAATGCAATGGGACTGCCCCAGTGGGACTCTCCCTTTAATAACTCCCTTTAATTTGAAACTCTACAGGATGACCTGTTGTTATAATGTGATAGCTGACGGCCGGAAACTACCGCCGTTTGTAATCTTCAAGTGTAAGACGCTCAAATTTAAGGTTAAAGGCCTATCCATATCTGCGCCCATGAAAAAGGCTGGATGAATGAAGCATTAATGAATAATAGGCTTGACACTGTCTGGGGTAAGCGACCAGGGGCCTTGCTGTGACTGCGATCGCTGCTGGTGCTCGACAATCTCAAAGGTCATCTCGTGGACAGTGTCAAGGAGAAGTTGCGGGATACGAGGACCAACCTGGCTATTATACCGGGCGGACTAACATTTGTTATGCAGCCCTTGGATGTCACCGTGAACAAGCCTTTCAAGGACCACATGCACAAGTTGTACGGGGAATGGATGGCCACCGGAGGGCACGGGCTCACTCCCACTGGCAGAATGAAGAGACCACCTCTAGAGACCATTTGCGAATGGACACTCACAGCGTGAAACCATGTTTCTCCCGGCATTGTCGTGAATAGTTTCAAGAAGACGGGGCTGCCGAACACACTCAACAGAACGAAGGACAATGCGCTTTGGGACGGCAGTGCCGGCGGCCGTGACGATGATGCCCAATTAGACCTCTCGACCAGCAATTCGGACTTGATGGTGCATGACCGGATCTGGCTGGGTAAAAGTGCAAATTCTGTTGAATAAATAAGTGCCATCTGTTCATGCTATAACTTATTTTCTTTGTTAATGTACATACAGTGCACTTTACTATATTTGCACGTTATTTCGGATCTGCCCACGAAATTGTGTAATTTGCGTACACCTCCTTCTCTGAGCTCTAAAATCGCGAAAAAAAGTGCGCAAATTATGCAAGTAAATACGGTAGTTTTTTTATAAGTTGTACCTATATGCGCGGGGCAGCGCTCTGAAACCCTCTTGGTTGCCATGCTAGGCTGTCACACTGGCTATTGATGAGACGCGATGTTCGTTGGTGGCGTGTCTGTGATAGCCGATAGCATGATAACCATAATGTTTTTCTGCTGCAGTGAAGACAGATTTTCTGCTGTTTGGACCATGCCATCTACACACACAAAATGATGTTCGTCAAAGAGGCACCTGGAAACACGAACATTACAATGTACAGCGCTTGATATGTTTAGTGATAAGCAGTTGTCAGCGGAACGACCCCTGTGAACTGTGAATAAAGTACCGTTGGATGCTTCGATGCCAGAAAGCTCTCGATCCTTCAAGCGCCACTCTAGGTTATCACAAAAGGAAAGAGTGCCACATAGTGCATGCAGACAGAGCTGCGAAGGAACAAGTGCAAGGGAGGAAATGTGACAGACGCGTTGTATAAGAGGGGGACGCAGCGTCTACCACATCTCCAACGCAATGACAGCGACGCGCTCTCCGACGGACGTGTGATGCTCGATCCAGGGATTACCAATCCGTTGATGATGGTCTCCCATATTTTTTTCCACTTCCTACTCGTGTTGATGTTCATTCGATGCCAACAGCCAATCAGCGGGCTGTGACACAGTCACCATCAATGTCACCTGCTGCCGAACGATCGGACAAGCTTTGCACTGACATTTCGGATCAGCACAAACTTCTTGAACGTTCTTCTCCCTCACCTTCAATAATGATTATTCCACTCCTCCTGCTTCACCAGATTTTGGGTGTCTGCAGCTCTACCAGATGTAAACAACCTCCGGTGTGGTTTAACGATTGCGCTCCCAAATAGCATTTCGGTCTTTGTGGAAAAAAAAATTATTGTTATGAATTGCTATGCTACATCTCCATTATGCCCCGCCGTGGTGGTCTAGTGGCTATGGTACTCGGCTGCAGATCCGAGGGTCGCGGGATCGAATCCCGGCTGCGGCGGCTGCATTTCGATGGAGGCGAAATGTTGAGGCCCGTGTGCTGTGTGATGTCAGTGCACGTTAAAGAACCCCAGGTGGTCGAAATTTCCGGAGCCCTCCACTATGGCGTCTCTCATAATCAGAGCTGGTTTTGGGACGTTAAACCCCACATAACAACATCTCCATTATCCAACATATGTGGCTCTTTCTCTCATATGAACTTGGCACTTACACCAAAAACTTTTTCACTTTATGCATTCTGCAGGGGTTCTTCCCTCTCATACAAACTCGGTTGTTAGACTAAATAACTTGTTAACTTCTATATTTGTACAGCTGGAGGCCGAACACTTAACGTTCAAGAGGGGAAAATGTTACAGCTGCTTAACACTCTGCAAAGCACACGTCAACCTTCGTTCATTCAGGGCACGCTCCTAAGGGATCGGTCCACAGTGAAGCTTCCTTTACGTGATTTAACAAATGTTTTCTACAGTGTATTGAGTGTGCTGGTGCCTTGCTCGTTGTACTGAGTGTTGACATTGCGGGCAATTTTCTTGTGTTCACTTCCACTTGTTTTGCTCATGTATACAGGGTGAGCTCTGTAAAAGGTGTGATCCTGCTTGTTTTAGGGAAGGATGATGTGTCCTAGTTTTCAATAGAGTTTTGGTTTCGTTGTAGCAATGCACCACTCTACGACCATTCTGGAAGTGAGGGCCGTATTCACGAAGCTAACTTAAGTTGAGCGGCAATAAGTCTAGGAAAAGTACAAGTGTGAGGAAAGTTCGAGGAGAGTGCTTCGAAAACGATACTTAAGTGTCGCTTTCCAAAGTAATACTTTTCGGGACAAGTATGTCATCCACTATCAAGGCTACGCAGCTAATTTACGTGTACAATAAGTTAATCTGCTAAATAATAACTTTGGCAGCAAAGTAATGTCGAAATAAATGTTGCAGTGTTTTCATGCACACTCTGCTCAGCAATATAACCAAATATTTATAGTTTTAGCGGTTTACTCAAACTCGTCTGGCCACCGGTTCACGTTGGACGTCGCCACAGCCACCGCTGTTTTATCGCTGTCCTTGCGCTGATCGCGTGTGCGGTTCCTGCAGTGTCTGTGGCATTTCTTTGCTTTGTATTTCTTTTTTTTTCAACCCGCGCAAGCTGATGGAGAAGAAAAAAAACAAATTTTTCAGAAGAACACGCCGTGCTCCTGGAGCTGGTCGCGCGTCACCGCAGCGTTGTGGAGAACAAGAAAACAGGTGCTGTGTCTGTAGGAGGGAAGTGACATGTGGAAAGAAATTGAAGAGTATAAATGTCGCCACAACGTGACGCCGCGGACCTCGGCCCAGCTAAAGTGCTGGGAGAATCTTAGAGAACTGGTGCAGGTGCAACGCGGAAGACATGAGGGAGCGGTTTTCTACAGGTAAGCAATATTTCGGCTGCAATTACAACTTTACTTATGGCATTCCTCTTTGCGAGCAATGTACAATGCTCAGCGAGTGAACTCAATGGGCTGAATTAGCAAAAATGGGCGCATTGGGCTCCGCGAATCTCACGGCTTGAGGCCCTTTTTTGTTTTTGTCCTTTTCATTTTACATACAGCAGTGATGTAGCGCCGAAATGACGGCATTTAATGCGCTGAGATGATTTCCATCTCTTAAGGTGCATGGTTTGAACGGATGGTTGTATTTCACACAGCCACAATCGGCATATAAAGTTTCAGGTTCCATATACGCCTAGTAATTTCGGTGCCCTGCTGACGTCTCCAATGATAGTAGGTGGGGGCCGAACAGGTTGCCGTTGTGGCACAGACAAGTGCTTGTTTGCAATTTCAGGTGGCGGAACACCACAGCCGAGCCAAGTGACCGATGAGTTGCAGCTAGTCGGGGCGATCGCATCACACATGGCAGTTCGGCTGCCAAATCCCTACGACAGTGACCGCAGTCGGCATAGCGCTGTGCCAGGAGGGTCCCAGCCCTCACAATCACAGTGCACACCTGCTGTCGTTGCGCTGCTGTAGCAG
This sequence comes from Hyalomma asiaticum, assembly GCA_013339685.2. Lineage (NCBI taxonomy): Eukaryota > Metazoa > Arthropoda > Arachnida > Ixodida > Ixodidae > Hyalomma > Hyalomma asiaticum. The sequence continues at coordinate 74,995,383 of CM023488.1, read as the reverse complement.
ACGCAGGATGGGCCTAAAGGTGGTGCCAGTGGTATGTATGGCTTCCTTACATATCCTCTCTCTCTCTCTCTCTCTTTATTGGTGTTTCGTGTAATTTGCGTTCAACCGCTTTCGTAATGAAAATTGCCCACCTTTCTTGAATAGCACGGCAAATCAAGAATACTGCATGTTGAGTTTCGCTTGCACAAGTAGCATATCTGTCATTTGTTGACCGAAGCTGAACAGTGATGCATTTAAAGTGAGAGGTTTGACTTCCTGGGGGTATGTTTGGTGTGGTATGACTCCTGAAGTGTAAACAATTAAAGGAATGAAACAGAGAGTCGGAATACTTGTACAAGGTAGAGAGTTGGGTGAGTTGGAATTCATTGCATACTTGAATATTCTTCAGCACAAAGACAACAGAACACAAAGGCCAGGAACACATACGAGCGCTCTTTAACAACATAAATTTCATTAAACGAATGCTCAACAATTATTTTCACGTGACATAGTCCTTCACCTTCACAGGCACCTCTGTTTTCTTTTTACGTGTTGCCTGTTTAAGCATACGTTCAATAAAATTTCAGCTATTAATACTCGTTCTCTCGCATAGCTTTTGTGCTGATATTCAGGTGGACAGGACAGACACTGCACCAACAGCACAATGTGCATCCCACTTAGCACTTTCAAAACACCTACCAAAGTATCACCCCGTATGAGTTGTACGCTTTCATGCCCTATTCAACCTGATTGTGTGCTTTAGTATTATTTTCCTGCAGAAACGATTATCTGAGTGGTAGATCAGAACTCTTGTTTGGGCTAGTTGGTGACCATTCATAATGACTTCAAGACGCAAAAAATGTACACAGATGAAACACAGAAACGACAGCATTTTCTGCAAGGCGCTTGTCCTTGTTGTTTTTGTGTTTTGCCTGAGTGGTACAAACTTCATTCAGAGATTTTTAGAGCTGCTCATTCTCCACACCCCCTTTTGAAGAAACTTCCAATTGTTGCTTGACTCGGTCTCATGTGTAAATATGATGTGTGCGTTCTTACGTGCCTTGCACTGTCATGCAAACTTTTGGTATCGCATGCAGGAGTTGTCTGACACTCCGGTCAACTGTTTCCACAGGTTGTGAGGACATCATTGACGAGCCACCAGACTACTGGTCATGGGACGATGTTGACGGCACCAAAGGAGGAACCGAAGCGACTGCTGCCCACTCCCATGAAAACGTAGCAACCACTGCGGATGGCCGGCCAAGGGAGTCTGTCACTGCAACAGTACCAGATGCTCCAGCAGCTTCTGGTGACCTTGCACCGACATCGTTCAACACTCATGTGCCAGCTGGCAAAAAACGGCCTGCAAGCAGCACCAGGCAAACGGCAGTTTCACTCGAACTGGCCACCCGCATAAGTGCCATCAAGGAAGATAGAGGGGAAGAAAAAGGAACATTTATTGAAGCTGAAATACATGCGCCTTGAGCACAGACAAAATATGGAACTTGCTCGGCTCAAGCAAATCAGAAAGCAAAGGCAGAAATGCTCAAACTGCAGCTTGGCATCATCAAAAAGCAGTATGAATAAAGACTTGTCGCTGTTATTTTACCTTATTTTATTTATTTTTTGCAATTCTGCAAGCACTGGTGATCATTTTGTGAGTCTGCTTTTTGAAAAATGACACAGTAATCCGCAAATAAATTTACGCGCACGTCTTGAGGGATATTTCCAAGTGAAATACTGCGAGACTATGCGGTCTCTAATCATGAAACCACTTGCTATTTCCGGTAACGGTAGCATGGCTGTATGCGGCTGTTGAGAAGGTGGGTTGGGAGCCTGCGAGGCACTGTCAAAAACTGCCTGGTTTTGAGCTGGAGGTGGGTGAGGTCTCTCACAAGGTGGCCAAAATTATGCAGTGCAGCACAAGCTGCGATGACAATAGGAATAGATGATGCTTTTATCTGAAGCGTCATTTCTAGGCATGGAAACCGTCGTTTCCACACCCCAAATGTCCTCTCAACACTGCAGCGAGTCCGTGACTGGCTCTTGTTGTACTTAAAAAAAAAACGAGACCTGCAGTTTAGCAGTCGTTTTTACACACAGACTTGTAACTTTGCAGGACTTTAAACGAGTGCTGCAACTCAAATTAACCTGTGCTGAGGACTGCCTTTCGTCACTTTGTCCCTAAATGGTGTCATGAGGTAGGGATGGCAAGGGTACCCCTTGTCGCCAAGTAGAATGCCAGGCATAGTCCCTCATAGTGGACTCTGGCTCGACTGTTGTCAAACATCCTGCTGTCATGAGCAGAACCGGGCCAGCTGGTCCCCAAATAAAAAAAGTGAAGTTGAGGCCCTGTGATGGCCTGTAAAAGAAGCCAAGTTTTTAACAGTGTTTAAAAGCAGCCCATAATGCACCTGGTACAATGGTACATCCTATGTTGTACATATGCAACGTCAGACACCTAATGAGTAGATCCCATCTGTACTCAAACGGTGAGACATGAGATGTATCAATGAACCATTTATATTGAAGTTCGCTAGTTATGGAAGCATATCCGGCCAGATACATGCGAAATCGGTAACGACAGGGCAATAAAACATACCTGGACATTGATGGAGAAGTAGCCCTTTCGACTACGAAAGACCTCCGCGCTATCACCGCCAGGACTTACAGCCATCGCGAGACAACCGGTGTGGTTTACGCAGCACCTTGCAGCGGGAAATAGGCTTCTCGTGACCATTGCCAGACAGCCAAGACGTACGATACCAGCCTGCGTGCCTAGCCAACCTGCATGAAGGATCTGCGCAGAGGCAGCCGACATAAACGCCACAAGGGAACCGTCTGCGATATATACCTGCAACTGCTCGTCGATCGCTCAGTTCGGCAGCAGTGCTTCGAGGGATGCGCACGTTAAAGCAATTCACTTTGCCTTACAGGTGAGACTTCTTGTTTCACAAAGTCCTTTAGTGTTGTTGGTTTTTCTGTGCACTGCTGCCGAACACAGCGTAAAGTGTTTGTGATGCCAAAGGGAGTTGCAAAAGACGCTGGGGGCGATTCTGATAAGGATGCCCTGGATGTGAAAGACCTTCGTGAATTAGTTAAGGCATTCGAAAATTTCAAGCGAGACTACAGATCGGACATGAGGGAACTGAAGGACAGTGTATCATTCTGTACGGACATTTGCAATGACGTAAAGGGCATAGCGGAAAACATCAAACAGCTCAGACAGGAAATGCATGACATTGTAAACGAAAACAAAGCACTGAAAGCAGAAAACGAGAGGCTTGCTCAGAAGTGTGAAGAACTAGAACAATATCAGCGCCTGAATAACGTAGAAGTGAAGGGAGTGCCGGTTGGAGACGATCCAGTGCTCGCAATGAAAAAAATTGGGGAAACTGTGGGCGAGGCTGTAGACAAAGCTGATCTCGACACATGTCACTGGGTACGTAGCTGAAAGCAGGGTGCGCAAAGCATTATTGCTCGCTTTGTGCGACGGAGCAAACGAAATGCGTTCTTGTCAAAATGCAGAAAACAAAAGATAAACAGCTCAGTGCTTGGAAGTGAGGTGAAGATGCCCATTTACGTAAACGAGAACCTCACACAGGCTAATAAAGCGCTGCTTTCAGTTGCAATCCAAAAAAAGAAAGCCGCAAACTGGAAATTCGCCTGGACGAACAGCGGCAAAATTTTGGCAAGAAAGGATGAAGGCTCGCCTGTGGTCCGTATCGCCACACAAGCTGATCTTATTCAGATATGTGCTCATACTGATGCGCATGCTTAGTGGCGTACTTTCTAGCGTACGTCTTTTGGGCATCTTTTGTCCTCATTTTCGTCATGTTCGAGCTAGAACACGATACAAATTATTACACGACTGACGCTTTCAATTCTGAATTTTTTTTCTTTTTTGCATATTAATAGCAGAAGGATTAATAACAAAGTTGACGAGATCAGTCACTTTATTGGCTCTTGTACTGTGACATTTGACGTGATAATGTTCTCGGAAACTTGGATTCACGGAAACGAAGTGCCTTATCTATCTGGATATCATTCTGAGCACCTGTGCCGCAGCGTTAAGAGGGGAGGGTGCCTTGCTATTTACTTCAAGGACACACTTACTTGTGAAAAGTTGCCTCACCTTTCAGTCATAAATGATGACGTCGAATGCTTAGCTCTACGCATTGGCAAGATGCTTGCAGTGGTTGTGTATAGGCCACCCCTTGCGAAACCAGAAAATTTTCTTCGTTTCTTTGAGACATTATTGTGTGACAATTCCATTAGTTAGAGTTCATTTGTCATTATGGGCAACATAAACATTGATCTGAAATCACCAGATATGTACTCCAGAGAATTTACAACCATGTTGGCCACATATGCCTGTAAAAATTACGTAGATATACCCACTAGAATCACAACACACAGTGCTACGTTATTGAACGTCTGCATAACAAACCTCTGCACAGATTACATTAAACCGGGTGTTTTCATATCCGATATTAGTGACCATTTGCCAGTATTTCTACTGACTACTCTATATGAAAGTAAGACTCATGAGCAGATATCTTTTCGACGAAACCTAAATGACACTTCACGCGAAGTGTTTAGCAACTTAGTTCAAGGGCTTGATTGGAGCATTATATTAGAGCAAACAGATGCCGACATTGCTTACGACATTTTTTTCTCCATGATTCATAGCTGTTTTGACAAAGCATTTCCTCCTAAGGAAATCGTGGTGCGGCAAAATAAAAAGTGCCGAAAACCGTGGATAAATAAAAGTCTATATCATAGAATAAAGGCTAAGAATAAGTTATTCCACGAATTCATTAGTTGTCGGGATCCTGAAGTGTTTTGTAGATACAAAAAAATTCGAAATACTCTGAACGCTGATTTAAGAAAAGCTAAGAATAATTACTACACGGCAAAATTTGAGAACATCTACGATAACCCAAAGAAGGTATGGGAAATGGTAAATGCACTAACTAATAGAATGAAACAGTGCGGTGATATAAAAGAAATGACCATAAATGGTACAACTTTTTATGGGGAAGATTTGGCTAATTTAATGAACGCACATTTTATAAAGGCAGGGTGTTATGAAGAGCCAAATCAAATTGACTGTGACACTAACATCCCAGCTGTACGTATGATAGAACAAACAATATTCCTGCAACCAGCATCTACCGCTGAAGTGGAGGCGTCAATAAGAATGCTTAAAAGTAACGTCGCGCCAGGCATTGATGAGATTGGTGCGAAGCAATTAAAAGAAGTGTCTCAGTTTATTTCGGGGGCAATAGCTCACATTATCAATCTCATGTTATCAACCGGTGTTTTCCTACAGAGACTCAAGATAGCACGAGTAGCAGCTATATTTAAAGGTGGACTTAGAAATAATTTATCAAATTACCGCCCTATATCGGTCCTCCCTATTATGTCGAAAATATTTGAAACTGTGATTAACCAAAGACTGGTCTTATTTTTTGACAAACACAAAATTCTCTCTAGCAGTCAATATGGTTTTCAAAAAAACAAATCAACTGAAAAAGCATTGTGCTATATCAAAGATAGTATACTTACAAACATAGATAGCAAAAATTTCATACTTGGTTTATTTCTAGATCTAAAGAAAGCGTTTGATTCCATAAAATATGATATCCTGCTGGAGAAACTGTCTAGGTATGGGGTGCGGGGAGTAGCACTAGAGCTCATTAAAAACTACCTGAGTCACCGGTATCAAGTTGTGCAAGTAAAAAACGCCACATCATCGAAACTAACCTTAACACAGGGAGTTCCACAGGGGTGAATACTGGGACCGTTTTTATTCCTTGTTTACATTAATGATACTGTAACTATACACAACTCTCCTGAAATTATTATGTATGCCGACGACACCAACATCTTTTTTAAATCCACAGACTTAAAAGATATGGAAACTAAGGCCAACCAGTACCTTCTATCGCTCTCGGCTTGGCTAAGACAAAATAGGCTGCAACTTAATATAGCAAAACGAACTATGTTATATTTCGTGCTCTAAACAAAAATATCAGCCAGGAAATAGCCCTAACTTTTCAAGGGCATCAATTAACTAGGGTTAAAGAGCAAAAGTTTCTTGGTGTCTGGTTCCAAGAACACCTTTCGTGGAATGCTCATGTTAATAATTTAGTTACCGAACTATCCAGAGCCGTTGGATGCTTGTATAAAATTGCACCCTTAATACCTATCTGGCTGAAGCAAAACTTGTATAATTCATTGTTCTACTCGAGATTATCCTACGGAATACTGGTTTGGGGTACCACAACAAAAACCAACTACAACAGGCTTATTCTTCTACAAAAGAGGATATTGCGCATTTATGAAAACTATCAGGGACCGTGTTACCAACTAAGCACAGTCACCGCTATTTTTAAAATATCGAATGCTTCAAGCAAGCCAAGTTTATGATTTTAAATTATTACAGCATATACATACCAATGCACTACATGTAGATGGCAGCAGTAACGAAGTCCCATATGATATGAGACTGAAGAGAAGACGGACACTAAAAACAAGGACTAACTATGGTAAACAAACAACCAGCTACCAAGTGCTAACAATTCTAAATAAGCAAGAAGGTAATATTGAATTCAATACAACTAGAAATGCATTCAAAAATAATGTAAGGGAAATGTTACTAACACAGGGTTTAAGAGAGTGATTGTTAAAACAATATGTGTATGTGTGTGCATATATGTGTGTACATGTGTGTATGTGTACATATATATAAATGTGTATGGTTTTTTCTATAGTAATTATGTATATGCTTATGTTTGTATCTTCATCTCTGTATACTGTTGTAATTTATATGTTCAGCGCTGCATCTTACCGTTTTTATATTAGTTTTTTTTTTCCTCCTGTCAGCATTTCTCTTTTTTTTTTCATATGCCATGGCCTATGTTTTTGAAGAAAATAGTAGCACAATAACTATGCAAGCGTAATGGTATGTAAGTTTTTCTGTTTTTCCTGATGAATTGTATCGCAAATTATTACGATTTTGTGCGTTTTTTCGTTCACTGTCAATGAACTACCATTATATAATGCAATATGGTGTATTAACATGTTTACGGGTGCAGGGCCCCTGTCAGGCGTTGCTCGCCTTTAGCTCCTGTACCTTTCCTGAAAAAGTATTCAAGATGAAATAAAGATTCATTCATTCATTCATTCATTCATAGATGGCATTGTACTGTCATGTACGAGGTGGCAAGATAACAGATCTGTGACCTTGCTTTCCTCCTTTGTTAGAACTCAGCTTGTCGGAACGCATCAAGATATGATCGACAAAAGAAGGAGCAAACAGAAATACCTTGCCCTTCTGTCATCACAGTCTACAATAAACACACGGAGGTGTCGATCTTTTGCACTCTCTCATCTCCCTGTATCATCCTGCCTGAGGTCCAAAAGATATTACTTTCAAGTTTTTCTTCACATTCTTGACCTGACCGTCATCACTGCTTGGCTGCTTTAGAAGAGAAACGCCATGACCAACCCAGATGAGCACAAAGAAAGGCTCCTTGCCTTTGCAGAGTTCACAAAGGACCTGGCTACGTCACTTTGCAAGGCTGGCAAAAAGCAGGTCAAAAAGCGAGGAAGAATCACCAATCGAGACAAAGAAAAAAAAAGGGGGGGGACCGGCAGCACCTACTCCTACTCAAGGTGTCAGGTTAGATGGGATAAGGCTTTGGAGATATGAAGTTTCCTCTTGGTGTTCATTATTTGCATTTTGAATTTCAGGTTGGTCATGGGGTTCTTTGGAGCGAGAAGCAGCAGCGCTGCAAGTGTCCTGACTGCACGGGAATCTGCATGACGTACTGTTCGAAGTCTGCAAACCACCTTTGCTGCACAAGCAGGAACAAGTGCTTTCTTTTGTTCCACACTAAAACATGAGTGCACCAGTAATTCTTATGTGCAAAAAAATATCTCAGTGTCAATTGCACTAGGTCGATCTTTCCCCGACAACTTGTTCTGTATTTACATGTTGTTGCAAATACGCAACATACCTTTGTTTTGCTAATACAAAGCACACAATTCCCCTAAAGTTGGTTTCCGCGGCTGTACAGTTAGTCTTGTACTTTCCTGCAACTGCATGAATAATATTATGAGGAAACAAAAAATTGTGGAGTAGAGGGTTAAAGTTCGTGAAACTTGGGCAGGCGCAAGTTTCACGAAATCGATCATTCATTACCCGATCATGTCTATGTACAGCTTGAACTAGTTCAGCACAGTGTAATTAAGCGCCCTATTTGCACCAACGTGGCAAGGTGACCAAGTCGACCTTAATTTACTCCCAGCCAGCAACTGGCTCGCTCTGGTTGAAAATGCGAAACAAGAAAGGCGGGCTTAAACGATTTACCAGCAGATTCACTACTTGAACTGTACAAGTGATGAGTGGTCGCACGTGTAAGATTAGTGTGTTAGGTAGCGCCACCAATGATTTCAAAATGTGCAATTATTGCGTGCGCAAAAGCTGCTGGCTGAAACAACACGCTGGCACGCCATGTACTAGGAAAAGTTGCAGTGACACCATCTCGTGGGCCGTCTGTGCGGAGCCGTCCATGCCACTAGAATATATATTCATTGACTGTATTGTACTGTAGACTGAGAAAGGACAGTGCTGCCATGTGAGTAAAGTGGAGTGGAGTGTGGGTTCTTCAAGGTAAGTGGAGCAGGAAAAAGAGCAGGTGTTGGTAGAGGCATCCACGGTGGTCCGATAGGCAATTTCTCAGGCCAACGCATGAGCGCGCTCATTACCGGGCATGCCTGCATTACCAACCACCCACACAAGCCTGTCATTGCAGTGCTGCTAGAGGGCACTATTACAGTGACTGTCTACTGTCCTTCATCAATTTCCTGTTTTCTTATCGCAATAGAAAACCATTTGCAGCGTACAAGCTTGCAGTGGTTTTGCTAGAAAGCCAGCAGAAAAATACCAGAACAATCGTTCTATCTTCACGTTCTGCATGTGTAGGGGCACCAGCAACACTGGTTGCTTGGCTTTTGCAGTGTTACGCCACTGTCACATGAGTGAAGTGTGCTTTGAGAGAGTGCACTTCACCGCTAGCGTCATTTGCACGTTGTCACATGGGAATGTCTAGGGCCATTCGTCGCAATTTTGCAAAGCGCACTTGCAGCCCAGTGCATTTGCCGAACTCACTTTGCGGCGACGGAGCGTGTAGCCTCAGTAGCAGTGGCTTGCAAACAAATACATTAATGCATAATGCAGCACCCGTAGTATACTTAAAACATTGTTTTCATTACTAGAAATATTGCTATGTACTGACACAAATCGCATTTCAACAAAAAACCTCGCTATTCTCGCCCTTGGTCAGTTTGCGGCCATGTCCGCTAGAGAAAGGCACATGGCGTGGCAATGGCTGTGTCCGTCACTTTGTTTTCTTCTGTGCACATGCGCAGGTCAGGTCGTTTCTTGTCATTATTCGGGATAGACTGTGCCACTTCGACGAGGACAACGTGGTCTGACACGGAGATGCGTGCATTCATATGTCTGTGGGAAAAGCATTTCACTGACCTTCACCGTGCCAAGAGAAATGTGAAAATATACACAGCAATCGCAGAGAAGCTCCAGGCACTTGGATTAAAAAGAATACACAGAGGGAGTCAAGAAAAAAAATGAGTACCTGGGAAAAGAAAATACAGGTAGGCGTTCAAACCTCTCAGGAACACAATGCTCCCTGAATCGTATCCACTCATGCATGTTTCACACTACAGTCCTTGATGAATGCATATGCGTGATATTCGTTCTTTGGTGCTGCTTGAAGGGCCCGTTCTGTCTACACTCTGTTTTAACTTTGAGGTAGCTGAGCATAGACACCACTTTTTAGTCAAGTGTTGTTTAATTGCTGAAGGTGAATGTATTGCCAGTTCATGGTTAGATGCCTGGAAACAAGTGACACGATAAGTGACCCCATTCCACGTATGCCTTGCCTGCAGTGTCTTCTTGGCGTAGAAAACGCCAGTGAGCATTTTTCTATCACATTTTGAGTGCCAGTCATGAGGGATTTGCTGAGATCAGTAGGGCTTTCTCTGCTTTGTTTACTGCGTTCAGAAGAGGCTTTCTACCCTTTCTGTATCCTTTGCACAGGTGGGCTGTTTACGCTATCCTGTTTATAATTTCCTTTTCGCATTTGTGTCAGTTCGGTGTCCTAGCACTGTTGGCTCATGTCAGATTTTGCATCAGGAACATTTGCGATGGTGGTATTGCATTAAGAAGCGCTGAGCTACTACCCAGTCTCAGTAAAGACAACTTCAGGGTGACGCATGCCAATGCATTATTTTCTGCTTACCCACTTGCAGGTTGATCAAACGCAAGCATACAGGTACGGGGTCCAAGGACATAAGCTGGCCATACCACTGGGATATCCACCGCTTTCTAGGGACTCTTCCACTACATGATGAGAGGCTAGCTGAAGAAGGTGGCTTCAACCAGGGTTCCCCAACACAGGAGGTGAGTATGCAAGTACCTTTCGTGACTTACCCTCATCAGGAGGCACTTATTCTGTTTACCCGAAGATTTATTTGTTCAAGTTTCTTGCTCGTTCATTGTCATTATCAGCACAAAAAGAGAGCTACGTGCTTTATGCGATTTTTGTTGACCATGGAGCTGTAATATTAGTTTGAACTTGACTATCTGCTACGTTTTCAGTATTAGAAAAAGTGTGTGAAACCATGCAGGACAAAAAAGATGACACAGAATGAGTGTCGAATACAAAACAGTTCATTGAGTGCTTAGATTTTATCTAAACTGCAATACGAGAACCAAGCAGATGGGCTTTGAACACATTGTGCAACATACAACTGACAAACACAATGCAAATTTGCTTGAATGCCCAGAGATATGTTCTTTGACCATACCTGTATGTGAAGAAAGATTGGCACTCTGAATGTCTTCTCTGTTATCCCTTTTCGTTCCACGGTTTGTAGCAATGTGATGGGTACTTTTACCGTTTTGCAACAAATTAGGCACAAAAACAAAGCTTCCTTCAATTTGCCATTTCATACAGAGAACACTGGGCCACCCTTCATAAAAATTCCTGATTAACATAATTACAGCAAAAAAAGAATTCTGTATTCGCATGCACACTCGTGCAGTTAAGCAGAAGTACAGTCGCCGAACGATTTTTCAGACTCCCAAAATTCGGACTTGTTGGATATTCCGGACTTCATAAATGCACCGTCAAGGATCCCACAGAGCTAATGCATTTTTTTACCGATCTTTCAGACGAATTTGCCCCTGAAAGGCGGGTTTTTCAGACTAAATTGCTCGTTTGGAGTCCCAACCATAGTGGAAGCTGCCATGTTGGATTTTTACCACCTAACACCACAAGCGTGCTCCAGCCAATGGATCAAGGCATGATCCAAAACATCAAGGCACACTAACGTGCCCACCTGTTCAGCCGCACCGTCTTGTGCCTCGACAGTGGGAAGGCTTACAAGGTCAACATTCTGGCCACCATCCATATGTTAGCCGATGCTTGGAAGGCAGTGAAGCCAGAGACCATCGTGCACTACTGTAAAAACTGGAATATAGGTCGAATTTTTTTCAAAAAAATGCGATGAGATGTCGACCCTTGTCTTATATACCAGTCACTGGCAGAAAAAATATAGGGGTCTTGCAACAATGGGCAGATGAAGTCAGTAGGCTCCATTGGCATCCTGAGCATCAGCAGCAGCACCGCGATGCCATTTTGCGTATTTTTTTTTTCCTGATTGCGAGGCTTAGGTGGCTGCTTAGGTTTTGCTCCGTTTTCTTTTTTCCTTGTCCCCTGAAAAATGAGTGGCAGCTGACGGAAATTTACAATGGACTTCAAGAAAAAAGTCACCGAGTATGCAGAAGCACACGGCAACCTGGCGGCACAACGAGAATTCGGGCCGTTGGAGAAGAGCATCCGGTACTGGAGGAGCCAGAAACAGTGCCATCACAAGTAGTAGCAGCAACCAGAAGAAAACGTCGTTTCGTGGACGAACTGCAGTTCACCCCGAACTGGAAACGCGACTCGCCGAGTTCGTTCGGGAGCTGCGTGCAAGGTCGCTACCCGTGACAGCGGAATGCATCCGCGTGAAAGTGCTCGAAATTACGCGCGACTCTGGGCTCACGAGGGCGCAATTCAAGAGCTCGCCATCGTGGGTGCGCCGATTCATGAAGCGGAAGGGCTTTGCTCTGCAGCAGCATACTTCAGTATGCCAAAAACTGCCCGGAGAGTCCAAGCACAAGCTCGTGAAGTATCAGCGCTTCCTCATCCAGCTTCGTCGACAGCGTTGCTACATGATGGGCCACAGGGGCAACACTGACGAAACTACAGTCTGGTTCGATATGCCCTTGAACGCGACTGTGACAGAGAAAGGAGCAAAGCAAGTAAAGCTGTTGACTACAGGCAACGAGCATTCGCGGTTTACTGTGATGCATGCCTGCACAGCTGATGGAAAGAAGCTGGCTCCTTATATTATTTTTAAAAGGAAAGCACTACCAAAGGCGGATTTTCCTCGCGATGTAATCGTGCGAGCAAACAAGAAGGGGTTCATGAACGAGCCCCTCATGCTAGAATGGATCCGGCTCGTGTGGAATCGGCTACCCGGTGCCCTTTTTCAACGACCGAGCATGCTGGTCCTCGACTCTTTTCAAGCCCACATCACGACCAATGTCAAGCGATCCCTGTCCGATGGCAAGACGGATATTGTTGTGATCCCCGGGGGACTGACATCCATGCTCCCGCCACTGGACGTTGTGCTCAACAAGACGTTTAAAGATTGTGTACGCGAGCTCTACAGTGAGTGGATGCTGGGCGGCAATCCTAAGACCCCCGATGGCCGCTTACGACGTCCACCGCTCGCGACCATTTGTGGCTGGGTGTCGTCAGCCTGGAACTCTCTCCCGGAAGAGATGGTTCGCAAATCCTTCCGCAAATGCTGCATCAGCAACGCGTTAGACGGGTCAGAGGACGATGCACTCTGGGACGTCGGTGGTGAAAAGGAGGCATCATCCGACTCGTGTTCGGACAAGTCCGAGTAACGAGCACTTCGTGGCCTTCTGGCATTGAACTAGCTGCCCGTCACCACCGTGCAGCTAGTTGAGTCACGTTTATATCAAGGTAAGGGTGTGCCGCGATACCTTGTGATTTAACTTTTTTTTTTATAGATTCAAGATTAAGGGGTGTCGACCTATACGGCAGTCTGACCTATAGTCCGGTTTTTACGGTACTTTAGGCATGCAGGGTTTGCTGCTGCTGAAGAGCACGGACGTAGGCGACCCGGATGACTTTGTTTCATGCGCGGAGCCCACGGACGACGAAATTCTTCGCCAGGTTGTCCCGCAGCCAGAGAGCAGCTCGGATGATGAAGACGACCGGCCGCGGCTGTCGGCGGCGGAGATCGCCAACCCGGTGACGATGTCACCTTGGCGTAAATACAGGCAAACCTAATTGCCTCCAAGCGTAGTATAAGGCAAGGCAGCATCACGGACTTCCTTAAGCCTGCCTGAATGCAATAAATTTCATATTTTCGGCGAAAACGAATTTTTCAGACTTTTTTTCGGACCCCGCCAAGTCCGAAAAATCGGTTGGTAAATGTAAACGAAGTTTTTATTTCATACTGGGCTAACCTATTGAGGTTATTTTTTGTTTGTTAAGAACGTGCAAATCTTGTGCTTTGCAGATCCTTGAAGGAATAGCAGCGGGGTGACATGCCAGATCAACCATAGAGTGAGGGTTGCTCATCACCTCTCCCCCATGGCAGCACCTGAACTATTACCGTATATTGCTGCATATAAGTCGACTTTTTTTTAAATCGGAGCGACAAGTCTAGGGGGGTAGGCTTATACGTGGAGCCATACATGACAAGGGGTGGGTAGAGGGAATAACAAACATCAGGCAACCAGCGTTTACCTTCTAGTGTTTACCAAGCTTATTATTCTTACTATGCGCCTATTTTATAATCATATTACAGCAAAAACAATTTTAAAAATATATTTTACTCATTTTTTTACGGCGAACGCAGCCTTCCGAGATTCTCATTCGCATGCGTGAATCTCGGAGGTCGTTTGAACAACTTCGGCTTCGGCTCCGGATCAGTTTTCGTGAATGCGGAAGCGCCATAGAGGAGGCGCTGGCGTTGTAGTGCATTGTGCACGTTTGCAGCATTAGTTATGAACATTTCAGGCCTAGCAAGCTAAACAAGCTCTCTGCTTCTCGGTAGCTTCGCCCTCGTTGACTGATCACGAAATGCCACCCACTCATCAGCACAGCTACAATGCCGCTTTTAAGCGGAAAGCGATCCTTCACGCCGAATCGACGAGCAACCTTCCAGTAGAGCGCAAATTCAGTGTGTCGGAAAAATGCGTCCGAAATTGGCGACTACAGAAGGAAAATCTGTTCGCGTGTGAAGGATCGCGAAAATCATTCCGGGGCCCTAAGGAAGGCATGTACCCTGCCATCGAAGAAGAACTCGAAGAATGGGTTACCGAACAGCAGCACAAAGGCCTGAGTGTGTCCTACAAGGACATTCAGGTGAAAGCTCGCAGTGTTTTGGCAAAACGTTTTCTTGGGCTAGTTGGTTCATGACTTCTATAAAAATGTAGCGCAAAGGAACACACGGACAGACAAAGAGCACAGGACGGGCGCTAAATGGCCCTGCCATTCTTGGCTTGTTGTGACAAATAAGAGCCCAGTGTAGGAGAAATATGGCTTAGCAAAACGTTTTCTTGGGCTAGTTGGTTCATGACTTCTATAAAAATGTAGCGCAAAGGAACACACGGACAGACAAGGAGCACAGGACGGGCGCTAAATGGCCCTGCCATTCTTGGCTTGTTGTGACAAATAAGAGCCCAGTGTAGGAGAAATATGGCTTAGCAAAACGTTTTCTTGGGCTAGTTGGTTCATGACTTCTATAAAAATGTAGCGCAAAGGAACACACGGACAGACAAAGAGCACAGGACGGGCGCTAAATGGCCCTGCCATTCTTGGCTTGTTGTGACAAATAAGAGCCCAGTGTAGGAGAAATATGGCTTAGCAAAACGTTTTCTTGGGCTAGTTGGTTCATGACTACTATAAAAATGTAGCGCAAAGGAACACACGGACAGACAAAGAGCACAGGACGGGCGCTAAATGGCCCTGCCATTCTTGGCTTGTTGTGACAAATAAGAGCCCAGTGTAGGAGAAATATGGCTTAGCAAAACGTTTTCTTGGGCTAGTTGGTTCATGACTTCTATAAAAATGTAGCGCAAAGGAACACACGGACAGACAAGGAGCACAGGACGGGCGCTAAATGGCCCTGCCATTCTTGGCTTGTTGTGACAAATAAGAGCCCAGTGTAGGAGAAATATGGCTTAGCAAAACGTTTTCTTGGGCTAGTTGGTTCATGACTTCTATAAAAATGTAGCGCAAAGGAACACACGGACAGACAAAGAGCACAGGACGGGCGCTAAATGGCCCTGCCATTCTTGGCTTGTTGTGACAAATAAGAGCCCAGTGTAGGAGAAATATGGCTTAGCAAAACGTTTTCTTGGGCTAGTTGGTTCATGACTACTATAAAAATGTAGCGCAAAGGAACACACGGACAGACAAAGAGCACAGGACGGGCGCTAAATGGCCCTGCCATTCTTGGCTTGTTGTGACAAATAAGAGCCCAGTGTAGGAGAAATATGGCTTAGCAAAACGTTTTCTTGGGCTAGTTGGTTCATGACTTCTATAAAAATGTAGCGCAAAGGAACACACGGACAGACAAAGAGCACAGGACGGGCGCTGAATGGCCCTGCCATTCTTGGCTTGTTGTGACAAATAAGAGCCCAGTGTAGAAATATGGCTTAGCAAAACGTTTTCTTAGCAAAACACCAACTAGCCCAAGAAAACGTTTTGCTAAGCCATATTTCTCCTACACTGGCCTCTTATTTGTCACAACAAGCCAAGAATGGCAGGGCCATTTAGCGCCCGTCCTGTGCTCTTTGTCTGTCCGTGTGTTCCTTTGCGCTACATTTTTATAGAAGTCATGAACCAACTAGCCCAAGAAAACGTTTTGCTAAGCCATATTTCTCCTACACTGGGCTCTTATTTGTCACAACAAGCCAAGAATGGCAGGGCCATTTAGCGCCCGTCCTGTGCTCTTTGTCTGTCCGTGTGTTCCTTTGCGCTACATTTTTATAGAAGTCATGAACCAACTAGCCCAAGAAAACGTTTTGCTAAGCCATATTTCTCCTACACTGGGCTCTTATTTGTCACAACAAGCCAAGAATGGCAGGGCCATTTAGCGCCCGTCCTGTGCTCTTTGTCTGTCCGTGTGTTCCTTTGCGCTACATTTTTATAGAACTCGCAGTGTTGCAAATGAGTTGGAAATCTCCCACAACGACCAAGATATAAAAAAAATGGGTGACAAACTTCATGAGTCACAGCAGGCAGAGCCTCACGAGGTGCACTACTGTGTGTCAAAAGCCACCCGATGAATATGAAGAAATAAGAGGCCTTCTTGAACTCCATGCGTGATCAGAAGACGCAACACGCCTTCACGCTCGGCCAAATCGGCAACGCCGATCAGACACCTGTCTGGTTCGACATGCCAAGCAAGCGAATTGTGTCAGCCAAAGGTGAGCAGAAAGTGCGCCTGATGACGACGGGAAACGAGCACAACCAATTCACGGTAATGCTCTGGTGCACCGCTGATGGCGACAAACTGCCACCTTTCATCGTCTTCAAATGGAAGACTATGCCCAAGGAGAAATTCCCCCCAAAAGTTATCGTTCACGTGAACGGGAAAGGGTTTTTCACCGAGGAGACGGTGCTGGAATGGTTCCGCCTCGTCCGGCTCCGGCACCCCGGCGGTCTCCTCAGGCCCAAGAGCATGCTACTGCTCGACTCGTTCCGCGGTCACATCACAGAATGTGTGAAGAGAGCCGTGGCCAACACTGATTTCCAGTTGGCGGTCATCCCGGGCAGCTTGACTCCTGTGCTCCAGCCTCTCGACGTGGCACTGAACAAGCCATTTAAGGATCGGGTGGCGGCACTTTACAAGGACTGGATGGGTGAGGACAACAAGCCCCCGACGCTGTCGGGACGCGTGAAGCGGGCTCCTTTGAGCACTGTGGCACAGTGGGTGTGTGAGGCGTGGTATGGGCTGCCAGACAGCATGGTGCGCGAAGCTTTCGTGAAGTGCGCAATCACGACAGCCACATGAAGACCTGAACATGTCATTTGTTGGCAATAAATTTCTTTTTCGTCAATGCGGCCCATTTTTTTTTATTAATTCATTTTCTTTTTCGATTTGGGCGTCAAAAGTTAGGGGATTCGACTGTCACCGCCGGATCTTGGAGGGCGAAATGCCGAGCATGGGAGAGAGAGAGAGGCGTTTGCCAACGACAGCGTTGTGAGCATGGCAAACCAAACTTCTATGAACACTGCACACGGCAAACCAAAAATGAACAAAATATACACATATATATATATATATATATATAAGCAGAAAAACTAACACCGACAAATGCCTACAAATCAAAATTAACTGATTAATCTAACAATACTCTTCAAACTCGATTCAGCACAGCGCTTAGTCCTGGGTCTAGCCACAATGACTCTGCCGACGCAGTCACAATGAACAAATGGAATGTTCTTACTGGGGTCGGTGCTGCTCTTTCATCGCTGCAAAATCCGCTCCCGGTCTGGAACTAGTTTGGTGACTCCAGGATGTCGCCGGCCTCCCTTACGTCGGCCGGAGGGTACCGCCTGCTACAGCAGCCAACGCCCGGTCTCATATGGTGACATGGCAAGTCTTCCCAAGTTAGGCCTAGCCTGAGGCCTCAGTACAAGTACGGTCCTCCGCTCAACGTAGCGACGTGACAGCCCGGTGAATTGCTGGCCGACCTTTGAAGGGGGAATGCTGGCGGTGCGTCTGGAACCGTTGGCTGCAGAACCTCCAAAGAGCCTCGCCCGAACGTGATCGAGGTCCACGGCTACACGATGGAGTACCAGCGTCCCAGCTCCTGAACCGAACACCTCGTCCCGTCGACAGAGCGTAGCGCCGATACGTCCTTCCTCGGCCGTTGCCACTGACAATTGCCAGCTCAGCGCTTTTCCACTTCCGATCATGGCAAAGAAGTGCTAGCGGCAACTTGCGCCACCCATACTCGTTGCACAGCTGCTGAATGAGCAACGGCAGCTTCGTCTCTCTCTCAAACAACGACGAGAAAGAAAACTGGAACTCAAGGAGCAGCAGCTGCAGCTATTTAAAGACGCAGCTGCAATGGATGAAAAGCTGGTGTCTCTGCCGGAGGCACTCGCCAAGAAATAAACTAAGATGACATCAAGGGCAATTTCATGCATGTTTTATTGTGTAGAAGACAGGACTTGCTGTGGCGTGTCACAATGTAAAGAAGACATGTAAATGCATGTTTACAAAAAAGGTCTGAACTAGAAGATAATAAGGAACGAGGCATTCATTTCAGAAAGTATTGTGTGAATGCAGCCCCTGTTTTCTTGCCTTCGTCTGGCTTGTGCGCTGTGGGAAGGCTGCATGTAGTGAGTACAGTGAAACCTCGTTAAACCGTACCCGCTTAAACAGTAGTTTCGTTTTAAAAGTAGTAAAGTCAAATCCCCGACTCGGCGGACATTGAACATAATGCATTTTGTATCCGCATAAACCGTACCAGCTTATCGCGTATGTATCGGTTAATAAGTAGCTTTTCCAATTTTCGTTGCGCACTCGCCGCGGCATGTAGTCCCCCACTGGGCGTCCCGACAGAACAGCAAGCCCCAGAGATCGAAACACGCCTCGCTCGTTTCTGTTGATGATGATGGCGGCTGTGTTGGTGAGCGCCATCTCTTGGATTTTTCTGCAACAAGAAGCACTCGGCCGGCTAGGCTTCTGGTGTTGTCCACGCGATGGCGCTTTGCACAAACACGCAAACACGGTGTGCGCTTGCTTTGCTTTCTTTGTTCCTTTGGCGCCGTGCATACGTGTTCTCCGTACAGCTCTCGCGTCATTTTTCACGTGTTGTGTATGTGTGCTTGTGCTGCTTCGTACTTGCCGTCATGCCGAAGCTGGGACAAAAGCATCGAGTGCTGAAAATAGAGGACAAATTGGACATAATTCGTGCTATTGAAAGTGGCACGAAAAAATCAGCGCTGGCACGCGAAAAGGACCTGCGGTGTGTGGAATTGGGAATTCCAGAGAGAAGTTGCTCGGCAGTGCTGCTGCAACTGCGAAAAGGTGCCGGCTACGCGGTTCGGCGTTTTCGGATGTAGAGGAGGCGCTGGTGAAGTGGCTAAAAGCTGCACGGTCGAAAAATCTGCCCATCAGCGGACCCCTGCTCGTGGAGAAGGCCCTGGTTTTTGCCTCGCAGCTCAACCATGACAACTTCGTGTGCAGCAATGGCTGGCTGGCCAGATTTAAGGCGAGGCACGGCATTACCACGAGGACTGTTTCGGGAGAAGGTGCTGCTGCTGACGTGGATGGCGCGGAGCAGTGGCAAAATGGTCAGCTCAAGAACATCTTGGAAGACTACGCACCTGATGACATCTTTAATATGGATGAATCGGCGCTATTCTTTAAGCTGCTACCAGACAAAACGCTCGCGTTCAAAGGCAAGACGTGCACCGGCGGCAAGCATGCAAAAGACAGAATATCAGTGGCATTTCCCTAAACATGACTGGAACCGACAAAACTGCGCTCCTCGTGATTGGAAAGTCGGCGAAGCCTAGATGTTTTAAAGGCGCCCGATTGCCATCAGGGGTCATCTATCGCAGCAACACCAAAGCATGGATGACGGCAAAACTCTTTGAGGAGTACGTGCGCCTCATCGATCGTCGTTTTGCGGCTAAGAACAGAAGAGTTGTTCTTATTTTAGACAACGCTTCGGCGCACGTCGCCCTGGACAACCTGACGGCTGTGAAGTTGGCGTTTCTGCCACCAAACACAACAGCGATTGCCCAGCCCTTGAACCAAGGCATCATTCGAGCTGTAAAACAGCTCTACAAGAAGAATCTGCTGCGCAGATTTCTTCTCGCCATTGATTGTGGCAAATTATTCTCCATCGACCTGATTGGCGCGATTCACCTGCTCGAATACTCGTGGCGGCAGGTTGAAGCAACGACAGTTCAAAATTGCTTCAAGCGTGCTGGCTTCAGTGTGTGTGCGGGCGACGCAGATGACTCTAGTGACACCATCGACCAGACTTCGGACATCGTAGACGACGCTTGCGAAACTCTGCTAGCTGAAGTTCTGGAGCGGCAGGGCGTTACGGAAGGCATTTCCTTCCCCGACTTCAGAGACGCAGACAGCGATGTGCAGACATCTCCTGACATGTCCGACGAAGCTATTGTTGCCTCAGTTGTCGAAGTGTCGCCAAATGATAGTGATGAGGACGACATGGAAAGCGACAACACGGGTGATCCAGGTCCGACAGTGGCCGAAGCTGCGCACTGCGTCAGCGTCATGCGGGTATTTGCCGAGAAGAGGGGGCTGGCGGAAAAGCTGGCTCGCAGCATAAGTGAGTTTGAGGCTGCTGTCGTTGCTGCTAGGCCGCCGCGTCGTCAAATGAAGATTACAGACTTTGTCACGCGAAGTTAATAAATTACAGCACATTTTTTGTTCTTTCATCGCACTCCCTGGAGGTTTCTTTTTTTAACAGGTAAGTGGGCGACCTGACGCTATTTCAGTTAAGCAGTACTACCGTTTAGTACGTACTTTTTCCGAGCTCCGGCCAACTACGGTTTAACGAGGTTTCACTGTAGTAAGTTGTGCCCCATGGCTGCTCCCAAGAAATCCTCGCAGATGTTGTGTAAAATGCATGCAGCCCTTATTGCACGCTTTGAGTTTGCCAGGTGACACTCTATTCTCTTCGCTACACAGCATAAGTGAGCTTTGAGCCTGCTGAAAGCATTCTCTGCAGTCCTTGTTGTAGACAAGTTGTAGTTGAACACTTGTTCAGGTGTTCCATTCTAAGGATTTCTGAATGGATTCATAAGATTTTCAGTCAAGGGAAGCGCTTGACCACACAATGTGATCGAAGCAACAAGAGTGCCTTCACTCATGGCCCGGGGGGGACTTGAAGTGAGCACGCTCCACCACTTTTCTGTCCTGAGGCTGCATAAACACCTGCATCATGGCACCTCGGGAGTTCTGTCTGAACCACCAAAGGTAGAAGATGTGTTTTTCGGCGCTCCGTCGACTTCGTTCTTTCTCCCTCGCGTCAGTTGCGAGCTCGCCACCAATGAATACAGTCGCGTGGCCACCTTGCTCGCACGAGTACGGCACCACGTCGTATTCCTCCCGTGCCCTACGGATTAGCGATCATGCACGTGTTCATGGACATTAAACTGTGCACGCTCCTGTGAGTGTGTAGTGCCTATGCATACAACCCTGCAGAACGACAAGCAGCTCGCCAGGGACGTCACCCTCTCCGATTATGAGAGGGCGAAGTGTAAACTCACCGCAAACCTGGGTCATAAATCGCAGCTGACTCTGAAGCAGCAGGCCACCACGGCCATCGGAAGTTGGCTGCGGAACAAAGCGCAGGAGGTGCTCACCGTAACACCTGCGCCTACCGAGCTCACGGCAGACGACGGGGCTGTTACAACCTCCACCAACATGCCGCCTGCAGCTGCCGAGCCAGCTGTCGTACCCGGCCCCAGCAATGCGGATGCTTCCGAGTTACCACATTGGCGACGAGGATGTTGTGAACATTGTGAACGTACCCCAGCCTCGCTGCGCTGCCCGCATTCGCCCACCATGAGCTTCACTGGGCTTGCTCCGCCACCGTTCTTCCTTGCGACGCCCGGCCGACCGTCATTGCCATGGGAGCAGTGGAAGCACATGTTCAACGTGTACTTACTGGCATCCGGAGCCGCCGAATTCAAGCCGGAGCGACGCAAGGCTATTCTTTTGCGTTGTTTGGAGGCGGAGGGCCAGCGTATTTATCAGACTTTATATGCAGGGACCAGCGCCGCAGCACCCGCCGATAATAAGCCTGTCACGGCCCTTCCTGACGAATACGACACTGCACTCGCTACATTACAGCACCAGTTTTCTGCTTCGTGCAACGTTATTGTCGAGCGTCATCGCTTCCACCGCCGCAGCCAACACACAAGCGAGTCCGTTCATGAATGTTTGCATAAACAAAAAAGTGTATGAAATGCTCATGGCCATGCCAAAGAAATCCCTGTTTGTAATGCAGGCGGACACATCAATCTGGTCGTCGGCGGTGCTGGCAAAAAGAGGCTTTTCAGGCACGCTCTCAAGACAGACTTATTGCGGAAGGTGGGGACAAGACTCCACAGAAACCCCTCACACCGCAGAAAGTGGATGCCTTGAAAGGCAAGCAATATTTTCAATTCACAATATGAATCTGTTCACATGGTCCACTTTGTTTAGTTCATAAGGCTGTCTGGTAAGCGTACATGAAGAGGCAAATGACAGATTCGTATAATTGTTGATTGTGTCATGTTTTCCTCTGCGAAGCATACGTTTGTATGCCACTTAGCGTAGCTTGCTGCAATTCGGCTACACTCATGGCATTCAAGGTCAGGGGTATACTTCAGGCTGTTTGAATTGTTGGAACATCTCCTCACTCGGTAGAAACATGCCTGCCAACTCACACAATCACAACTTAATAATTATATGTGTTTTTGAAATATCTGTTTGCACCTGCAAGGGCAGCCGCTTCATTGTTCATCCTGGTCTAAGCACTGTAATGGAAGGCCTGTGCAAGAGTCATAACAAATGGTTGCTATGTTAGCTCTTTAACTTTACAAGTGCACCGTGCACTTGTAAAACCTCCACACTATGTGTGTCATTCTCGCAAACACAGGTTGTCATTAATGGCTGCAAAATGACTTTACAGCAACTTGGCTCACGAGTAATACCGTGGCCAGAGAAATTGGATGTGTGTTTGAAGCAGTTCCTTTATATAACCGCTTTTGTTGAACCTTTTGTTTGAACATGCAATAAATACCACACTAGAAATATAGTGCACATGGGCCGACAAAATAGTTATATTTTGTTTCAACAAACTGTAGATAAAAGGTATCCAAGTATAATTACCATAGGCTTACTGTATTCCAACCTCTAATAAAACAACCAGCCATCTTGAAGCAGTACTCCTTTAACCTGCATTACATCTTATTTTTCTCACTTGTTACGGCCTAGGATACAATCCAAATGCCTCTGCAATGTTGTCCATTAGGAACAACGTGAAATATGCATGTTTCAAATATGGGCTAATGCGCTTGAATTTGCAATAAGGTTTGTACGACATTCACACGTGCTATGGATCTGTTTTAACATGCTATGGACCAGTTGCTACGTGGTCTAAGTGCCATGAATCATAATGTCACTAATTCAAAAAGTTTGCGTGACTTGGTGCCACTAATAGAATGTTGCTTTGAGGTATTAAGGCAAGCCATTTTAATAGATGCTTCGCAGGTATGTAGATGCCCCACAATTGTGGTCTAATGGCTACGGTACTCGGCTGCTGATACGAGGGTCGCGGAATCGAATCCCGACAGCAGCGGCTGCATTTCGATGGGGGCGAAATGTTGAAGCCCATGTACGATGCGATGTCAGTTCACACTAAAGAACCTCAAGTGATTGATTGATTTGTATGGTTTAATGTCACAAAACCAGCTCTGATTATGAGAGACGCCGTAGTGGAGGTCTCCGGAAATTTCAACCATCTGGGGTTCTTTAACGTGCACTGACATCGCACCAGCACACGGGCCTCAACATTTCGCCTCCATCGAAATGCAGCCGCCGCGGCCGGAATCAACCTCAAGTGGTCAAAATTTCCGGAACTCTCCACTACAGCGTCTCATTATCATAGCGTGGTTTTGGGACGTAGAACCACAAGTCAATAAACAGATGTGTAGCTCTTAGTCCACTTTATCATTGAAATATGCTGCAGAACAAGGAAACTGGCTCCAAACATCATGAAATCAAAGGACGTAGTTAAAAAAAGAAAGCAAATACCATTCAACATTTGAGTGTAGGTATTACTAGTAGCTTTGCTAGACATTATTTGCTATACAGAGTAACAAAACATTTTAAAGGTAGAAGTCTATCATTGTCAGCAGCAGGAAATTTCACATAGAGGTTACTGTTTTTAGTACATTTGGACTCCACTGAGCATATCACTATGGGTTGACATTTTGTGTACGCAAGTACTGTGCAATTTTTAATTTAAATAATGCTACAACTGCAATAAATGATTTTACTAAGTGAGACATTTCACTAGTGCCCGTGAATTCACAGCCTTTTCCAGGCACCATATGCGGTGTCTCAGGAGCTTTCTGTGAAGGAAACAAACAAGAGTGCAAAGAACATTAAAATGTGGAACATTAATGTGAGGCCCTCGAACATTAACATGAGGCCCTCGAAGGTGCAGCCTGAATAATGATCATTTTTCTGGCTATTCTGATGTTGTAATTAGTGTGGCAATTCACACTGCTTCTCTGAGTTGCAAAGTGAAACAGCTTATGTGGTATCCAGATCTGTCACATATGTCAAAATAAATATACACAGCAATGTGCACATACGGCATATGCGACTATAACAATTGCGCAACAAAATCTACAGCAGGTGCACCACAAACACCAGGCCAGGCACACTGGCAACACCAAAGCAGGAACACCAGATCACGCGCACTAGAATGGGCACACCAGAAACACGAGACACAGGCTGGTGTATTTTTGGACTGGGTTGCATCACAGAACACCTACCTATCATCAACTTGGAGAAGGGAAACTGTATCTTTGACAGTGCAACGAAAAATAAGGGTAGTGGTAGCGCCGTGAACTAAAATAAAAGACTGAAAGATGGTTCTGCATGTACTACCATCACCACTGATCTCCACTAGGTTTGCTGGATGGCGCTTCAAGCTCTCCGGCACACGGTCACCGGAAGTTAGAACACTCGTCCCGGAAGTACGGCAAGATGGCCACTGTGCAAGCATAGCTGCTGCTACGTATGGGCCGGTGTCGTTCGCATTTCGCCAAAAATGCCTGCTTGTTGTGCCGTAAACTGTACAAGCAGACCAGAGAAGTCATCTGGGAAGACATTTCACTTGTAAGTATCACGACGTTTTGTACGACATAAGTGATACGCGGCGAAACGCTCGTGTATCAGTGCTATGATCAGTGTCAACAGAGCTATACCTTGTGTTTCGCAGATTTCCTCGCTCTAAGCCGGATTTGTACCAGCGCTGGATCGCAAACTTAAGAAGAGACAAGTGGACACCTTCTCCAGGCAGCAGGCTCTGTAGTGACCACTTTACGGACGCATGTTTTGATTGCACGGGCGTACAGACTCGGCTGCAGCCAGCCGCTGTCCCCACGTTGTTTTCCTTCCCAAAGCATCTGCAAAAGGTACGCTATGCCATGCCAGTTGGGTATATCGGCTTTAAATACATATATATACATATATTACTGGTCGGCCGTCGCACTTCGCTCGTTTAGTATGCATATAAGTTACCTTGCTTGGAATGCTACGTTGTTCAGACACTTAACTCGCGTGCACGCGCGTGTAGGAAACCCCTTACGCAAATGGCGTGCTGCAAATTAACGCAGCTAATGTTCATGGATTTTGTGATAAACTGTATCAGTGGACGAGGCGTTTTGCGCAGTGGCACTGAAAAAAAACCAGTATACTGTAAACAAAAAAGGAACGTAATTAGAAAAACGACGTATGATTCACGTTACCAAGTGCGTGATCTTGCTTTTCCAGTTGCCCAAATTTTCCCTTCAAATTTTTCAAATGCTGATATCCGCGTTAAGTACCTCAGTGGTATGTACAATGGCTGTTTAAGGTTATTACGTTATATTGCACTAACTGATCTATCGTTTGTGTACTCGCTGCCAGTGCAAGTCTACTTACATTACTTTGCGCTCACATTAGGAACTCAGTATAATTCTTTGAATGGAACGTGCCTATTTCAGAAGACTACTCAGAGGAAACCTCCTAAACAGAGAACCCCAGTATTGGATGCTACACCAGTGGACCAGCCTGACTACAGCCCCCCAGCCGCGACACAAGAGAATTCGTTCTGTGTAAGTTGCCTTTCTTATATTATGCTGTCCCAGTGCAGGCGCTCAGCCTGGCGTCACTTGCATATCGATCCTCCAATGTTCTTTGATGATGCATCTTTCTAGCAGTCTTCCAGTAACTAACGCGAGGCTATTACTCAATTGGAACCATTACATTACCAGTCATTCAAAGTTATCTGTCCACACACACACACACAGACGCGTGATGCATACACACACACACACACTATGCACTGCATCCACACTGCATGCATGTATTTACATCTTAAATACTTTACTCAGTTCTCAGCCCATCATAACCGATCTGATCTGAATACGATCTGATCATTGTCCCCAAACATAGGGAAAGGGAAGTCAAAATGCAAAATGGAAGGGAGGTTCTTTTGCTCTGATATCCTGGCAACTCCGTGAGTATTTCATGATCACAGAATATGTACTTGATCAAAAAGTTCTCCCTTCCCCTGTTTGGAGGGTTGACAATGGCTGATGATTATGTCACAGTTGTGACAAGACTGTCATCTTCTATGAGGCAAGGCCTTTATAATTATTCTCAGGTAAATTACTCCAACCACTTGGATTACTCTGCATGGAACAATCACCAAAGAAAAGAGGCTACAAGTCCTGTATTTAAAGTTACGGGACAGTTCATGTGCTATCCTAACCTTTTCACCAGAACCCACGAATTCTTTGAGAACTCCTGGATCTACTTCCCTGATACAGCAGACAAGATCTACACTGGTTCTGACGGAACTCCCTATTCCCCCAACAACCGTTTCTTCTGGCTTGGGTGGACTGGAGGGGCTACGTCAGAAGGGGTGGACTTTGCTCAACATCTAGTGATCCTCCATGAGGCTGAAGTCAGAAATATTAAAGTCACAGTTTTAGCCCAGGGTAGTGAATACAAACTATCCCCTTCCTAACAATGTAACACCCACGACACCATCCTTCATTTTCAGGCTCTGTCATGAGTAAGGGGCCCCACAAACACAGGCTAGCAGACGAAACGGAGAGATCGGCGAAGTGGCGCGGGAAAGCACGTGCCGCGGACACGTCGATGGGCACAATTGGTTGTCAGCGGGCTCGCGGCACGCGACCCGAGTAGAGATCGGTGATCGAGAAGGCTGAGGGGGCACTCTCTGCGCGGCACCGGTCGACGAAGGGTGTCTGGCCAGCTACGGTCTGGTGACGAGGAGACGAGGGCGCCGGGCTCCGGGGTGCCGTCGATCTGGCTGACGATCGAGCACGGACTTCGGAGTGGCAGCGGCTGAACTTCAGCAGTTCCCGGCGTACCCGCAGCGCTCCACCTTCGCCGGCAGAACGGGACGACCGGCAGAAGAATCGCCGCAGAGGGCCGGTCTTAGCTGGAGACCAGGCATTACATATGAGGAGGCCTAGGCTGGGCTAGGCCTAAGCGGTGTCCTGCCACGTCCCGGGAGCAGCAAGGCGGCGGACGAGGACGGACCTTGCGTGAGCGGCGGCCACCACCAGCAGCGTCTGTCGACGACAGCGACGGGACACGACCCACCGAGAGATCACCGACTTCGAACAGCACCGCAACGAATTCAATGTAAGCGTATCCTACTTCAGCGTGAGCAACGGCCGCGGACACAGTGTTGAGAGACTCCCGTTGGAACTGCGCCCAACGCGGAGGGTTTGTAGGCTATGATAGGTTGTTAACTTTGTTTTTCCCTGGTTCTTTTTTGGTGTGCGTAGTGATGTTTGTTCATCTATTTCATGTCTTTGTGTTCCTGTTTATAAAGTAACGTCTTTGTTTTTGTTAACGCTTTACGCCTCTCGTCTCGCCGTCTCACTCTCTCAGTCCATCGGAGCAAGCGCTCCCGAGATCCACGCTCGCACTCGTGACAGGCTCAGATGTACCAGAACAACTCGGCAACAATGACAGTGATTTTGGATGGCACCAAGAAGCTGGGGTTGACACTCAATAAGGAAGAAACAATGGTAAGCTCCGAATATCTCAGTTATGGAAAGGTCACCCTAGTTTGAGGACAAATGTTTCCTCTAGAAACCAAGAGATGCTCTCGAAATACCTCTCCTACCAATGACCAATTGCCAAGCTTTGGGAACATCACGAGTTCGGTGCTGACTAATGCTCCGACTGTTTGCCAGCGTCAAGTCCCTCCGTGATCCCTTCCTTGATCAATAATGTCTTCTTCGGGCTATTCGCAAGCAAGCACCATTCTCGGCATCCACAACCCAGTACTCCAGGGTTCGCGGAATGATCAACTTAGCGCGAAAACACACGGACACGAGAAGAAACGAAACAGACAGGACGGGCGCGAAACAGACAGGACGGGAAGCGCCCGTCCTGTCTGTTTCGTTTCTTCTCGTGTCCGTGTGTTTTCGCGCTAAGTTGATCATTCCGCAATGCATAACCAACTAGCCCAGCAGTCTGTCCTACTCCAGGGTTCGATCTGGCCGACAGGCATTCCTGAAGAAACAAACATTATGAAGATTTTCTATATGAGAGCCTTGTTCCAGGACCCCTCACTCGGAGCGGTTTCTGGAACGAGTGCAGCCGTGTTCTGCATCAATGTACAGTGACTGCCCTTCGCTTCTCCAAGCCATGGTGCACCCTCCGAATGCCGAGCAGCACGCCATCAAAATTCGACACCTTCTCAGAACCACTGCACAAACTGCACCACTCCACCTCTTTCGTGTGCCTGGCCATGCTGGGATCTTTGGCAACGAGGATGCCAGCTATTTGTCACAGTGGTCTGCACGCTTCGGGCCTCACCCGTCAGTTGCCAATACCATTCAAGGTTGCATGCAACCAGTTCCGCAAAGAACTGCTTCTAATGTGGACACGACGTTGGCATGAAGAGTTCTAGCACTCTATCGTTGGGTGCGAGACCTCCAGGCAATGCCCCCATACTTCCTTCCAACACCTTTGTTGGCAAACTTACTTAGAGGACATGGACGCTTCCCCGACTATTTTAATAGGTTTAGCTTGACGCTGTGCCAGCGGTGTGTAGTGCATGGATATGCATGGGTATAAAGAGCATAAAAGCAAGGATGGTAATTGCCAAACATCAACAGATGCATGGACAAGGAAAAAGTTTGTAAGGCCAGACACAAGTTTTGTGCATAAAGAATTTACTTCCTTGAATGTTGATCAAGAAAGGCAATTACCATGGATGTAGTTTTGTTGCTACATTCCTAAAAGCACATTTACTCATTGAACTAGCAGAAAAGACGAACCAGTACTCTTTACTGCAAGAGGGCATATATGTAAACACAAACAGGAGAGCTGGCAAATGATTGCACTTCACCTCATCATGAATGTCATGCGATACCCAAAACTGCAGTTACACTGGAAACCAGAAATGAAAACAAGGCTGGTCACATCTACTGAGCTCTCAAGCAACCACTTCAAAAAGCCAAGAAGTGGACATGGTAGATGTCTCTCTGGCTGACCCAAATGATCGCTTCTGGAAGGTGACACCACTCGTTTACAAATTTGAAGAAAGGTGTCAGGTGCTACAGGTAGAGGAGTGATTATGTACCGATGAACAGATTGTTCCCTTCAAAGGAAAGCTTGATATAAAGCAAAATGTCAAAGTGACACCACACCTCTGGGGTGTAAAAATTTTCATTCTCTGTGGAAAGTCTGGTATCGTCTACTGTTCACTGCCATATCAAGGGCCAATAAATAACAAGGCTAGATGAAAACTTAAAGCAACAGTATGGCATGATTGGCACTATAGTATCGCAACTTGCTCATTGCATTCCCTGCGAGAAGGGTCACAAGCTATTCTTCAACATTTCACGCCACTGTCCTTGCTACACATGCTGCTGAAAAAAAAAAACATCTGCTGAAGGAAATATTCAAAGAAACCGGTTTGAAAAGTGCCCCTGGAGTCAGAAAAAGAGCTAATAAAGAAAGGTGTGGTACTTCAGCCTCCCTGGTCAGCAAGGACAGAAAACTAGCTGTCATGCGTTGGTACGACAATAAAGCTGTGACTATGGCATCAAACATTGTGGCCATCGACAACGAAGACACCGCGATACGCTGGAGCAGGGTGGACAAATGTTATGCAGAAGTAAAATATCCAGCCGTTGTAACGATTTACAATAGCAGCATGGGCAGAGTATACAAATAGGCCTCGTGGCTCTTTGCCGCACAAACATTCAGTCATGAAAGTGGGCACTGAGGACGATGTTTCATATTATCAATGCTTATGCGGTGAATGCACGGCTGGAGTACAGAAGAGACGCAGTTGCAAGAAGTCTGACGCCTGCGAGTCAGCTGGACTTACTCGGCTTTACCCTGCATATTTTTAGACTGGTGGCAGCGACGGCGCATCCAACATACCATCTTACGTATTGACTGGTGGCAGCGACGGCGCATCCGACATACCATCTTACGTATTTTCTCTGCATGTGCAGCTATCTCGGCCTGCGGTCAACATTCCCACGTGGAAAGCGAACCTGATTATCCTGGTCAACGGCTTCCCGTGAGCTCGTCAGGTGTCATCGGCTTCGTCGGCTGGCCGCAAGTCCGCCAGCTATCTCGGCCTGCGGTCAACATTCCCACGTGGAAAGCGAACCTGATTATCCTGGTCAACGGCTTCCCGTGAGCTCGTCAGGTGTCATCGGCTTCGTCGGCTGGCCGCAAGTCCACCAGGTGTCGTCACTTCGTGCATCACTGCTTATAACAAGCAGGGCCATCACCGAGACTTCACTGGTGGCAGCGACGGCGCATCCGACATACCATCTTATGTATTTTCTCTGCATGTGCAGGTTAGTTCTGTGAAACTTTACGCACCATCTCACTTGTTCCGCTGTCGTTGCCACCACTTCCTTTTTCCTATACTTTTGTTTGTACAGTTGTTCGGTTGCCGTTTTTCTTGCAAAATGCCGTCAAACGCAGAGCTTGCCAAGCGGTTAGATGCACTTGAGGCTAAATTAGAAAATGAAAACAGCAAACTCACTGACGACATTCTCGGTAAATTCTTGCTAAAGCTTCAATCCTCTGGTCTTGATGCTGTTGAGTTGAAGAAACAAGTAGAAAACTTGGAAACAAGTATGGGTGTCTCAAATGACATCATTGAAAAACTGCGTGATGAAAACCTGAAGCTTACAACAGATAACAAAAAGCTCATATCAGAAAGCAAAGCGCTGTCGGTAAGGGTGGCCGAGCTCGAACAACACTCTAGAATGAACAACGTTGAGGTCAGGGGCGTTCCCTGCACCCAAGGGGAGGACTGCATCGCAGTCATGCAAACCATTGGCACTAAAATTGGGTGCCTGGTAACGGCGACTGATTTCGATGTCGCTCACCGAGTCCCCACTAAAGTTCAAGACAAGAAAAATATCGTAGCCAGGTTCTGTTCGCGAGCAAAAAAAGATGAATTCGTCAGTAAGGCACACAAAGCTAAACTTCACCTAAGCGACATTGGTGTGAAAGCTTCTGTTGACAGTGCTGTCTATGTGAATGAGCACTAGACGCCGCGAAACAAGGCGCTCTTCTCGAAGGCACTGGCTTTGAAAAAACAACACAAATGGCAATTTCTGTGGATCAGCAACTGCCAAATCAAAGCTAGGAAAGCTGAGAAAACTAAAGTGTACCGCATAGCCGAGGAATCGGACCTCACAGTAATTAACTAATCCGATTTCATCTGTGCCTGCCTTATTCCCATCCTTCCATCATGGCTTCATATTACAGCACGAGCGAGTTAGACGAATTTTTCCGGAATAGTAATCGTTCTGTTATTCATTTCAATGCACGTAGCCTCCGTAAACATTACGATGACTTTCATAATCTGCTTTCTACCCTTTCTTTTACTTTTTCAATAATTGCTGTCTCGGAAACCTGGCTTAGTGACGTTGATAAGAACTTGTATTGTTTCCCTTCGTACAAATCTGAATACGCCCACCGTCCATCAAGTAATCATGGTGGAGCTGCTATCTACATCTCGCCTGAGATACCGTACAAACGTAGACACGACCTCACGCTAAATATTCAGAATTGTGAATCAGTTTGGTTAGAATTCGATCATAACTTTCTGAACATAGATAACAGAAATTTCATTTTCGGTTGCGTTTACCGATCACCTTCTTCCTCTAGATCTGATTTTTGTGTTTCCTTCGAAACATTGATGACAAAGCTATCTACAGAGAATAAAAATGTTATAATTATGGGTGATATAAACTTAAACTTACTGGATTCATCTGTTAACTCTGTTAGTTATTCATCCTGTTTTTATAGTTTTGGTTATGAATGCCTTACTAGCGTCCCTACTCGCTCTGTTCCCGGTGGTTCCAGCACTCTGATCGATCACGCATTGTCGAATCTTTTGTATCCACCTGAGGTAGGAGTTCTTGAAACAGACATTACGGACCACTTCCCCGTCTTTCTGCGCACTACATCTGCCCACTATTCATATTCCAATTGTTACACGAAACTCGTTTTTGACAAAAAATCATTCTTAGAATCTGTTTCCAATGCTGACTGGTCTTTTGTTCTTGATACTAATGATCCGCAGTTAGCTTACTCACAATTTCTGACAAAGTTGTTATCACACTATCACTCGTGCTCCCAGATGCGCAAATGCAAAAAGAAAGTGGCATCTCCTCAAAACCCGTGGGTCACCGATAATCTCCTTAAAGCGATGCGCGCACGCGAAAATCATTTTAAAAAAACAAAAAGACAGCCATTCAATATAAACTTACGTGCGCGCTATAAGAAATTTTCCAACTCACTGTCTGCTCGACTTAAAGAAGCTAAAACCAAATATTACGAGGAAAAGATACTTAAATGTGGTCCTGATGTAAAGAAAAAATGGGAGATAGTGAATTCGTTTTTGAATAGAAAACAAGCAACCGATAACATATCAAAAATATCCCATAATGGTAATACTTATCTTACGCCACTTACGATTGCAGATGGTTTTGGTGATTTTTTATTTTCTGATGCCAATCCGCATGCACAGAAAACCTTATACGCCCCCCAACGCCTTTCACAATCATTTTATATGTTTCCAACTACTCCTGATGAGGTCGCATCAGTAATTGACAATTTAAGAATAACCAGCGCTGGGTTGGATAACATTCATCCGGGACATATTAAATTAATTTGTAAACCAGTATCATTTGTCATGTCTCACATTATCAACCTCATGTTTAAAATGGGAATCTTTCCGCGAGAACTCAAACGAGGCAGAATAACTCCCGTTTTTAAGAAAGGAGATCGCTCATTAGTATCCAATTATAGACCGATCTGTGTTTTACCCTTTTTTTAGCAAGGTCACTGAAAAAATAATTGAGAAACGATTGTTAAAATATTTAAACAAATTTAATATACTTTCAACAGACCAATTTGGATTTAGATCAGGTTATTCTACTGACAGCACATCTCTGACCGACCAACTAAAGAAAGCCATCGATGACGGCAAATTTGCAGGTTCTATATTCGTAGACTTTACCCGGGCATTCGATACCATCGATCACGACATTCTTAATATTAAACTAGACTCAATTGGCATAACTGGTCCTCCTTTACTGCTACTACGCGACCACTTAAGAGACAGGTATCAAGTTGTTAGTATATGCAATGCTTATTCTAAACCTAAAATTACTAATCTTGGTGTACCGCAGGGGTCAATTTTGGGCCCCTTGTTATTTTTAATTTATATTAATGACCTGCCTAATTGTCTTACCTTCTCCAAATGCATATTATACGCTGATGACACTACAATTATTAATTCTAATCATCAGCAGTAGTAACCCAGCTTAACAGTGACCTTCACAACTTGTTAGGTTGGTGTAAAACCAATAGACTTACCATTAATCCCTCTAAAACCAAATTTCTTTTGTTCTCATCACAAAATAAATCACCACTGTGCATTCCGCCCATTTTTATTGATATCCACGCATTATCGGCAAGTGAAGAATGTGTTTACTTAGGCGTAAGTATTGACCATAATTTGAAATTTCGGAACCATGTAACACATCTTAAAAAGAAGTTATCTCACGGAATACGCATCCTCATCAGAGCACGTCCATTTTTTTCACGTCCGGTTTTGCTCTCACTTTATTTCGCGTTTGTGCACTCACACATCAATTATTGCATAACCTCATGGGGTAACACGTACACCACTCACCTAAAACCACTACAATTCATTCAGAACCAGGCAATTCGATTAATCACGTTTAGTTCACCCACCCATAATGCTAAACAGTTGTTAGAAGAAAATAAAATTCTCGATGTTGCCGCCCTTGTAAAATTCAATCTCGCCACTTTCCTTTTCAAACTAATCAATAAACAGATATCATTATCATCAATTCATTCATCATCTTTACTAAATACTAACCCAACACGTTTTGCGCAGCATAACAACTTCATTCTGCCCAAAGTAAGAACTAATTATGGCAAACAGACAGTTCACTTTGCGGCCATATCATTATGGAATACATTGCCATTTCTAATAAAAATTCAAAAAACACAAAAAATTTGCCATGAATTGAAAAAGTTTTTGTTATGCGACACTCACTCTTCTGCCTAACCGGTTTCTCCCTCGCCATGTCATTCTCTTTTCAGTCTTTTGTTTTTTTTTCTTTTCTTTATCATGTTATGCTATTTAGATAGATATATATAAATATATTTTACAGTTTACATTTGCGATTGCTTATAGTTGATGTGAGCATCGTCATTTAATTCTATCTGTAGTTCATTTTTTTAACCTTGTATTCTATTATTTCTGCCACTGTTGTTGCCAATCAAATACTTATGTTTACATTTCATAGGAGGTCCCATTTCAGTGTATACTACGGGACCTCCTTCTGTATATCCTTTTTTGTACATCTTTATATGAAATAATAAAACTTGATTTGATTTGATTTGATGCACAAGCCAACAGCAGGCCAAAGATGCCAAAACAAGAAAGGTCATCTCTCTCCCCTTTGCTGGCTGTGTGACCCAATAGTTACGGTGAAAACAGCAGACTACAGAGTTTGCCATAACATTCAAGACTCTAAAGCTTCAGAGGGCTGGCAGAGACATGAGATCATGTGCCATACCATGTCTGGTGATGGCAAGGATGCGGACAGCGACACATGTGCAACATGGCAAAGTCTTAAGTGCACCTTAAAGGGACTGACAACTGACCAGAACCTGCAATCAGATTCTGGCGGAAATGGAAAAAAAACCATGAATTATGGTGACAGATTCAAACATACTTTATAGGGTTTGAGTAGAATTTGTATTTTTAAATTGCACTTGAAAATCACAGAAAACGGGTATGTCGTGCAGCATAGCCGTAAGGACTTCATACTGCTATATGGAGCCTTCGGTTTGTTGTGCGCATTCAGATGCTTTTAAACGCACCATAATTAGTGCTCAAAGTCAAAGCACGCATGTTATTAAGCATACCCGCTCTGTTCTGTGCTGCCCACGAGGTATGAAACAGATAAGTTGCACTGAGAAGCGGCGCTGCCTTCGCGGCGAAACCGTGGAACGACCGCTGCAGGCTGCGATGCATGTGTGCGATGCAGATTGCTTGTCTCGCTATCCCGTCGACAACCCGGACGCCGATGACGCGAACCATAGCCTCCTATATACTTTCTGTGCCTGCTCGACTCCCGCACTTTCCATTCCGTTGCGCCGTCGCGTCTAGTTCCACGCTCAGCCGACAGGTGGCGCTTGCAGCCCTGGGTAGTCGACCCAGCACAAAGACCCCCTCATTTTAGAATCTAACGATTTATGAAGAAGGCAGATAATCCTAAACCGCGTAGAGGCCGCTCAGCAACCAAGAGCGCACCGCCCGCAAGAACCAAGAACCCCGGTCGCGGAAAAGGCTCCCCAAGCCCGCCCCGCAACCCAGGCCCACCAGTGCCAATACGTGAAGAGCCAGATATGGCTGACGTAGCAGGAGCAGGGGGAGCCCCAGGGGGCCGCGGTGGTGGGGGAGGAGCACCGCTCCCCAACCAGCCTCTGCCAGAGCCTGGTGATGATGCCACCGACGAGGAGGTGCTGCAGTGGGGGGCCAGCCTGGCCGCAGAGAACATCAGGGCCCTGACCAGCAACCAGCTCATGAGACTGGTGGACGCCTTCAACAATGGCGACTTCATGGAGGAGGACTTTGTGGCACTGGCCGAGCTGGTGCAGTACCAAGGTTTTAACCCTGCCATCACAGCCCGCGCCCTCTGGCTCATCAAGAGAGCCAGAGAGGTTTCAAATGATGAGTTCAAGGCAGACATAACCTTGGGCTGCGTGCTGTTCCTGACCAGGGGGACAAACCTGGTGAACATGGTGAAGAGGATGAGCGAGGAGGGGCAGAAGAAGGTCAACGACTTCGTCCAGAAGTATGCCCTCAAGAAGGGCCAGGTCAACGCTGATGAGTTGACCTTGTCGCGCATCGCCCTCACGTGCTGCCCATAACACTGACAGAGATGCGCAACATCAGCGCCGGGTATCCGGCAGCCATGATGACCCAGGCGTTCACAAGCGCCATCCCCGTAGGTAAAACCTACGAAAATGACTTGGCACAGGCACACTGCCTGTTCCTCATTGAATTTGCCAAGGTCATCAACCCGGCACAGCGCGAGAAAGGGGATGCGCTTGTGCTGGATGGGTTCATCACAGCATTCAAAGCTGCCTACGGAGCCCGGCGCCCAGAGCGCAATGCCCGCCACATTGCCCTCCTCCAGGACATGGGTGTCCTGACAGCCCCCGAGCAAGCAGGCCAGGAGGCCCCCGTGGAGGCTGTCAACGCGGCAGCCATATCCTTCCGCGCCAAGTTCCGCAACATGAGGTTCTAAAGGCCCTTTTCAGGGCCAAGTTTTTTTCACCTTCATGTGTCAGACTGGCAAAATGCTTTGTTTTTTGTTTTTGTTTTGTCTTGCTTTGTTTGTTTTTGTTTTCATTATTTATTAACGTTCACAAGATTGTGATATTTTGCCATTGGAGTGAATGTGTTTATGTGTGGATGTGTGAGTGATTGAGTGACCAGCCACCTGTCATCAAAGGGTGTGCTTCAAAAGGAACCCTTATCCCAGCCTGAGGGCCTTGAGAATGGGAGAGGCTATCCTAGTGTGAGTGGGTGAATGATCATCCTGGCAATGCTTTTATTTCCCCTTTTGGTGTGCAAAGCTTGCAACCAATGTTATTATGAAACTTGTTGAGTTTTTGATAAAATGAGTTATAAAAAAAAATTAAATAAACTTTCTCTGAAAAAGCAAAAAAAATTTAAAAAATAAAAAAAATAAGGGGGATATGGGATGGTCTGACTTTGAGGGAAGGGAAGCTCAGAGTAAAATTAGGTACGAACAGAGATTAAGGAATATGAAAGAAAGTAGATGGGCAGCGAAAGTATTCAGGTGAAAGCTTGCAGACGAAAGCTTGCAGTGTTGCGAACGGGTTGGAAATCTCCCGCAACGACTTCAAGATATAAAAAAATGGGTGACAAACTTCATGAGTTGGAATGGGCTGAGCCTCAGGAGGCGCACTAGTGTGTGTCAAAAGCCACCCTATGAATATGAAGAAAAAAAGCCTTCTTCAACTTCGTGTGTTATCAGAAGGCACAACACGATTTCACGCTCGGGCAAATCGGCAATGCCGATCAGACACCTGTCTGGTTCGACATGCCAAGCAAGTGGACTGTGTCAGCCAAAGGTGAGCGGCAAGTGAGCCTGATGACGACGGGAAAAGAGCACAGACGATTCACGGTAATGCTCTGCTGCACCGCTGACAGCCAAAAACTGCCACATTTCATCATCTTCAAGCGGAAGACTAAGCCCAAGGAGAAATTCCCCCCAAAAGTTATCATTCGCATGAATGAGAAGGGGTTTTTCACCGAGGAGACGGCGCTGGAATGGTTCCGCCTCGTCCGGCTCCGCTGGTCTCCTCAGGCCCAAGAGCATGCTAGTGCTCGACTCGTTCCGCGGTCACATCACGGAACATGTGAAAAGAGCCGTGGCCAACGCTGATTGCCAGTTGGCAGTCATCCCGGGCAGCTTGAGTCCTGTTCTCCAGCCTCTTGACGTGGCGCTGAACAAGCCATTTAAGGATCGGGTAGCGGCACTTTACAAGGACTGGATGGGCGAGGACGACAAGTCCCCGACTCCGACGGGACGGGTGAAGCGGGCTCCTTTGAGCACTGTAGCACAGTGGGTGTGCGACGCATGGTATGGACTGCCAGACAGCATGGTGCGTGAAGCTTTCATGAAGTTCGCGATCACGACAGCCACATGAAGACCTGAACATGTCGTTTGTTCGCAATAAATCTTTTTTCGTCAATGCGGCCCATTTCTTTTGTTAATTCATTTTCATTTTCTTTTTCGATTTGGGCGTCAAAAGTTAGGGGGTTCGACTTATATGTGGAGTCGATTCATGCGCGGCAATATACGGTATGCTCCCCTCCAACAAGCACATGTCCACCTGCAGCGAGCAACTCAGCCTCAGCCTCCACCTCATCAGAGACAGAATCAACTGCGTCCAGCCGCGAAGCTAGGTTGGGTGGTGGCACCAGTGAAAAAGAGCCAAAGAAGCGCAAGCAGCAACTTGCGCCACCCATACTCGTTGCACAGCTGCTGAATGAGCCAACGGCAGCTTCGTCTCTCTCTCTCAAACAACGACGACAAAGAAAACTGGAACTCAAGGAGCAGCAGCTGCAGCTGTTAAACACACAGCTGCAATGGATGAAAAGCTGGTGTCTCTGCTGGAGGCACTCACCAAAAATAAACTAATATGACATCAAGGGCAATTTCATGCATGTTTAGAAGACAGGACTTGCTGTGGGATGTCACAACG
Source organism: Hyalomma asiaticum (assembly GCA_013339685.2). Taxonomy (NCBI): domain Eukaryota; kingdom Metazoa; phylum Arthropoda; class Arachnida; order Ixodida; family Ixodidae; genus Hyalomma; species Hyalomma asiaticum. The sequence continues at coordinate 74,956,578 of CM023488.1, read as the reverse complement.
TAAAGAAGACATGTAAATGCATGTTTACAAAAAAGAAGGTCTGAACTAGAAGATAATAAGGAACGAGGCATTCATTTCAGAAAGTATTGTGTGAATGCAGCCCCTGTTTTCTTGCCTTCGTCTGGCTTGTGCATTGTGGGAAGGCTGCATGTAGCGAGTAGTAAGTTGTGCCCCATGGCTGCTCCCCAGAAATCCTCGCAGATGTTGTGTAAAATGCATGCAGCCCTTATTGCATGCTTTGAGTTTGCCAGGTGACACTCTATTCTCTTCGCTACACAGCATAAGTGAGCTTTCAGCCTGCCGAAAGCATTCTCTGCAGTCCTTGTTAGAGACAAGTTGTAGTTGAACACTTGTTCAGGTGTTCCGTTCTAAGGATTTGTGAATGGATTCATAAGGTTTTCAGTCAAGGGAAGCGCTTGACCACACAATGTGATCGAAGCAACAAGAGTGCCTTCACTCATGGCCCGGGGGGGACTTGAAGTGAGCACGCTCCACCACTTCGTCTCTGTCCTGAGGCTGCATAAACACCTGCATCATGGCACCTCGGGAGTTCCGTCTGAACCGCCAAAGGTAGAAGACGTGTTTTTCGGTGCTCCGTCGACTTCGTTCTTTCTCCCTCGTGTCAGTTGCGAGCTCGCCACCAACGAGTGCAGTCGCGTGGCCACCTTGCTCGCACGAGTACAGCACCACGTCGTATTCCTCCCGTGCCCTACGGATTAGCAATCACGCACGTGTTTGTGGACTTTAAACTGTGCACGCTTCTGTGAGTGTGTAGTGCCTATGCATACAACCCTGCAGAACGACGAGCACCTCGCCAAAGACGTCACCCTCTTGGATTACGAGAGGGCGAAGTGTAAACTCACCGCAAACCTGCGTCAGAAATCGCAGCTGACTCTGAAGCAGCAGGCCACCATGGCCATCGGAAGTTGGCTGCGGAACAAAGCGCAGGAGGTGCTCGCCGTAACACCTGCGCCTACTGAGCCCACGGCAGACGACGGGGCTGTTACAACCTCCACCAACATGCCGGCTGCAGCTGCCGAGCCAGCTGTCGTACCCGGCCCCAGCAATGCGGATGCTTCCGAGTTACCGCCACTCCCCCCGCCCTCGGATGATGAGATGGACATGACTACGTCCCAGAAGAACCCGCACAAAACGAACGACGACGACAGCTCGGGGAAGCAAGCCACGTGAGATACAACCACGCCTTTGCCACCCCTACCATCCCCCGCAGCCACCACGAGCACGGCGCAACACTCTACTTCGGATGCCGGCCCTGTCGACACCATGGCAGCCCCCCCCCAAGGGCGGCCATAATTTTCGTCGGCAACAAGAAGGCCCGGCGCCAAAAGAAAAAGCAGCAGAAGCAGCAGCAGCCGCAGCAACACGGCCCCAAGCCCGGCCAGAGCGTTTGCCCGGAGGACTGGGGCCCCTCCTACCACGAGGCCCCCAACCCTCCCGCCGAACGTCCATGCCCGAGCCTCACCCCTGCGCCTGCCGAGGACGGATTCAAACTCATCATCAAAAAGGCAGAGCGTCGGCGCGCACGAACATTTGAAAGCGGCGACCATCGAGCCTCAAGCAGGCACAGTAGGGACTGTTCTCTACCACCCCTCCTCTCCCGGTGGTTCACAGCGCGAGCCAGGCGGGCTCGCCTCGCCTGGCTCTCGCTGCAGGACTTTCTTTACGACCCGGTGTGGCAACGGTGCGTGTCAACCATCGTCGAAACATCGTGGCGGCGGATGCATTGTCAGCGGACAGCCTGGCCGAGCTCCTGGCCATCAAGGAGCTCAATGGCGTGCCTGTGACCGCACGGGAACCTGCTGATCGCCACTCCAGCCTCGGCTACGTGTACGGGGTGGACGGCGACATCACCAACGAGCAGCTGCTGGCGAAGCTGGATTCCACTGCTCCGACACTCTCGGCGACTAGGCAGGGACGCGCCATCAAGGTGTGTTTTGGTGCCTCTGCCCCTCCCGACTTCGTCAAGATCAGCGGACTGCGGCTTCGAGTTCGGTACGTGAAGCCGCGCCCACAACAGTGCCGACGGTGCGGTGCAACCACCGACACTTCGACGCCGCCTGCTGCTGCTCAACTGGCCCCCGACATCGACCCCCGCGATGCCCTCATCGCCATCCTCGTCGAGACCCTCCGTGACGTGCTGGACTGCGTGCCGGCTGACCACTTGATGTGTGCAGTTTGCGTTAAGTTTGTCGGCGCGTGTCTCCTCGTACAGCAGAGTGAGTGATTTGACATTCGCATGTGGCGGAAACGCCACCACTGCTATGTGTTGCCCTGCGACATCGGCAGCCTTTTCCGTGCGCCGGGCCTGTTTTTTGCTGCCGCTTCTCTTTTATCCCCGTTCCCCTTCCCCTAAGGCACTTAGCCATGCTCCCTTAAGGGCTGCGTAAATTAGCACCTTATATCCTCTTTCGACAAGTCACTAACAACTAACAACATGCACCTCCCTGGACTACCAACACGGATGTATCAGAACCAATACCTGCAGTCCACTAGTGCTGAAAGTATAATGCTGGACGTGTGTGAGAAAAGAAGAAACACCTATACCTATAATTTTATTAATGCTAAGCAAAAATAGAACCAACACTTTGTAAGATGATGTTGCTATTAAGTGTTACTTTTCCTTTAATAACACAATGTACACGCAGCATAGCTCAATATAAACAGCAACACAGTAGAGTTTTACAAGTGCACAGTGCACTTGTAAAACCTCCACACTATGTGCGTCATTCTCACAAACACAGGTTGTCATTAATGGCTGCAAAATGACTTTACAGCAATGTGGCTCACGAGTAATACCGTGGCCAGAGAAACTGGATGTGCGTTTGAAGCAGTTCCTTTGTATAACCGCTTTTGTTGAACTTTTTGTTTGAACATGCAATAAATACCACACTAGAAATATAGCGCACATGGGCCGACAAAATAGTTATATTTTGTTTCAACAAACTGTAGATAAAAAGTATCCAGGGTTAATTATCATACCTTTACTGTATTCCAGCCTCTAACAAAATAGCCAGTCATATTGAAGCCGTACTGTATTAACTTGCATTACAATATTTTTCTGCATTTGTTACCTGCCTAGGATACAATCTAAATGTCTCTGCAATGTTGTCCATTAGGAACCACGTGAAATATGAGTGTTTCAAATATGGGCTAATGCGCATGAATTTTGCTATAAGGTTTTGTCGGGCCGATGGGCCCTTATCTGCAGCACGCACGTTGGAGGCAGGGCGAGGAGGACACACGCGCATTGCCCATGCGCGTGACGAGCGGCAGCGTCGAAAGGCCACAGGGGGCGTGAAGGTGGCCGGCCGATAAGAAGGGAGGTGAGACGAGCCCAGGGGCTTTTTTGGTGGGCGGCAGGACGATGGGATGCAGTGACGGTCGCACTAGGCGCTATGGTTTCCTCCGTGAGTGCTGCAGAGCAGAGGCCACGCCGGTTTGGGGCGTCCGCTAAGGCGAGTCGTTGGCTCGTCCTCCACTGCGAGTTGTGCGTGAGTTTGCTTTCGAGCCGTTATGTTTTACACCTACTTTCATGCCGTTAAGTTTTGCACCGTAGGTTCCATTGGACCGCCAGTCTGCGGGAGTTGTTCGTTCTGGCCTTGTGGCCCTCCTGTATACGTTAGTGCCGTGTTGTGCCGGGCTGGAAGGTGGTTGTGATTCTTTTGGAGTCTTGAATTAAAAGCGGTTCTTGTTCCCAGCGTTGCTGGCTCTTGTCATGCGAATTGCGGCTCGCTGACCCCCCCTGAGCGGAGACGGGGCCCACAGTTTGTACGACATTTATATGTGCTATAGATCTGTTTTAACATGCCATAGATCACGTGCTATACGGTCTAAACGCCATGAATAATAATGACACTAATTCAAAAAGTGTGCATAACCTGGTGCTGCTAATACAATGTTGCTAAGAGGTATTAAGGCAAGCCATTTTACTAGATGTTTAGCATGTATGTAGATACCCCGCAACTGTAGTCTAATGGCTATGGTACTCTGCTGATGATCCAAGGGTCGCAGAATCTGTGTACAATGCGATGTCAGTGCACAATAAAGAACCTCAAGTGGTCAAAATTTCCGGAACTCTCCACTACGGCGTCTCATTATCATAGCGTGGTTTTGGGACGTGGAACCCCAGGTCAACAAAGCAGATGTGTAGCTCTTGGTCCACTTTATCATTGAAATATGCTGCAGAACAAGGAAACTGGATTCAAACATCATGAAATCAAGGAACATAGTTAAAAAAAGAAAGCAAATACCACTCAACATTTGAGTGCAGGCATTACTAGTAGCTTTGCTGGACATTATTTGCTATAAAGAGTAATAAAACATTTTAAAGGTAGAAGTCTATCACTGTCAGCAGCAGGAAAGCACTATAAGATTACTGTTTTTAGTACATTTGGACTCCACTAAGTATATCACTATGGGTAGACATTTTGTGTACGCAAGTACTGTGCAATTTTTAATTTAAATAATGCTACAACTGCAATAAATGATTTGACTAAGTGAGACATTTCACTAGTGCCCGTGAATTCACAGCCTTTTCCAGGCACCATATGCGGTGTCTCAGGAGCTTTCTGTGAAGGAAACAAACAAGAGTGCAAAGAACATTAAAATGTGGCTCTCAAAAAAAAACTTGTGAACTGCATCACATGAGGCCCTCGAAGGTGCAGCGTGAATAATGATGAGCATTTTTCTGGCTATTCTGATGTTGCAATTACTGTGGCAATTCACACTGCTTCTCCGAGTTGCAAAGTGAAACAGCTTATGTGGTATCCAGATCTATCACATTTTAAAATAAATCTACACAGCAATGTGGACATACAGCATATGTGACTATGACAATTGCGTAACAAAATCTACAGCAGGTGCACTACAAACACCAGGCCAGGCACGCTAGCAACACCAAAGCAGGCACACCAGATCACGTGCACCAGAATGGGCACACCAGAAACACGAGACATGGGCTGGTGTATTTTTGGACTGGGTTGCATCACAGAACACCTACCTATCTATCACCAACTTGGAGAAGGGAAACTGTATCTTTGACAGTGGAACGAAAATAAGGGTAGTGGTAGCGCCGTGAACTAAAATAAAAGACTGAAAGATGGTTCTGCATGTACTATCATCACCACTGATCTCCACTAGGTTTGCTGGATGGCGCTTCGAGCTCTCCGGCGCACGGTCACCGGAAGTTAGAACACTCGTCCCGGAAGTACGGCAAGATGGCCGCCGTGCAAGCATAGCTGCTGCTACGTATGGGCCGGTGTCGTTCGCATTTCGCCAAAAATGCCTGCTTGTTGTGCCGTAAACTGTACAAGCAGACCAGAGAAGTCGTCTGGGAAGACATTTCACTTGTAAGTATCACGACGTTTTGTACGACATAAGTGATACGCGGCGAAATGCTCATGTATCAGTGCTATGATCAGTGTCAACAGAGCTATACCTTGTGTTTCGCAGATTTCCTCGCTCTAAGCCGGATTTGTACCAGCGCTGGATCGCAAACTTAAGAAGAGACAAGTGGACACCTTCTCCAGGCAGCAGGCTCTGCAGTGACCACTTTACGGACGCATGTTTTGATTGCACGGGCGTACAGACTCGGCTGCAGCCAGCCGCTGTCCCCACGTTGTTTTCCTTCCCAAAGCATCTGCAAAAGGTACGCTATACCATGCCAGTTGGGTATATCGGCTTTAAATACATATATATACATATATTACTGGTCGGCCGTCGCACTTCGCTCGTTTAGTATGCATATAAGTTACCTTGCTTGGAATGCTACGTTGTTCAGACACTTAACTCGCGTGCACGCGCGTGTAGGAAACCCCTTACGCAAATGGCGTGCTTCAAATTAACGCAGCTAATGTTCATGGATTTTGTGATAAACTGTATCAGTGGACGAGGCGTTTTGCGCAGTGGCACTGAAAAAAAACCAGTATACTGTAAACAAAAAAGGAACGTAATTAGAAAAACGACGTATGATTCACGTTACCAAGTGCGTGATCTTGCTTTTCCAGTTGCCCAAATTTTCCCTTCAAATTTTTCAAATGCTGATATCCGCGTTAAGTACCTCAGTGGTATGTACAATGGCTGTTTAAGGTTATTACGTTATATTGCACTAACTGATCTATCGTTTGTGTACTTGCTGCCAGTGCAAGTCTACTTACATTACTTTGCACTCACATTAGGAACTCAGTATAATTCTTTGAATGGAACGTGCCTATTTCAGAAGACTACTCAGAGGAAACCTCCTAAACAGAGAACCCCAGTATTGGATGCTACACCAGTGGACCAGCCTGACTGCAGCCCCCCCAGCCGCGACACAAGAGAATTCGTTCTGTGTAAGTTGCCTTTCTTATATTATGCTGCCCCAGTACAGGCACTCAGCCTGGCGTCACTTGCATATCGATCCTCCAATCTTTGATGATGCATCTTTCTAGCAGTCTTCCAGTAACTAACATGAGGCTATTACTCAATTGGAACCATTACATTACCAGTCATTCAAACTTATCTGTCCACACACACACACAGAGACGCGTGATGCACATGCACACACACGCACACATACACACACACACACACACACACACTATGCACTGCATCCACACTGCATGTACGTATTTACGTCTTAAATACTTTACTCAGTTCTCAGCCCATCATAACCTGTTCTGCTGTGAATATTGCTATGTTATTTCAGTGTAACGAAAATTCAGTAATGCTTCATTCTATGCACTATGGTGCAGCATATAGAACTTCTCACTCTCTGATATGTACCATGCAATATGGCTTCAAGAGCACTCGAGGAGGCCTAACATTTTTGACCAAGGCTAAATTCAAAAACTTCTGTCTGATGAAAAAATGTTTTGGAAATAGTTAATTGAGAAACCCCAGCACTGTGCACTTGCTTTCTCATTTTCTGCATTGACAGCTGTGAACTGTGAACAGATGCTTAAACCTCCTAACAGATATTTCCTTGACTATGGTGCAGTGTGTGCCAGCAAAAATGTGCTTATGTTTTAACATGCACGGCGTTTGCAAAATATGGCTCTTTCACTTAGGTTAACTTCTAGTGTTTTGTTTTCAGGTCACCGAACACAACTATGCCGTGCTTGACACACCGAAAACATTGAAAAGGAGGCTGGATGTTTGCACCGATTCAGCAGCTACAGTGAAAAAAAAGCTGAAGCTCAGCCTTGAACGAGAACGTCGACTCAGAAGGAAGGTCCAGACATTTAATGAAATAATTGATGACATCAAACAGAAGCAGCTCGTTTCAGAAGATGCCTCTGCAATGCTTGAACGATGCTTCAATGGGGTTCCTTTGGAGGTTACGCAACATTTGCTCAAGCAAACAGCCAGTGAAAGTGACAAGCCATCTGCCAAGCTAAGCCGAGAAAAATATTCCCCTGCACTGCGCATGTTTGCGCTCACACTGCAGTTCTACTCGACAAAGGCATATAACTATGTCAGAGAGACATTTGAGTGTGCTTTGCCACATCCATCAACTATAACAAAATGGTATAGTTCCATTAATGGAGAACCTGGATTCACTGGGGAAGCAATGAATGCCATCCGTGCAAAAGCCGATGAGGCTAAGGTGAACGACAACAACTTCGGTGCAACCTTGTTGTCGACGAAATGGCCATCCGAAAACACCTGGAATGGGATGGCAAGAAATTTCGAGGCTATGTTGACATTGGCAATGAAGTAGATGATGACAGTAATGCTGTCGCCTCTGAAGCCCTCGTTTTCATGCTTGTATCTCTTGACTCGCATTGGAAGGTGCCTTGTGGGTACTTTTTTATCAATGGCCTTTCAGGAAAAGAACGTGCTAATATACTGAAGCTTTGTCTCACTAAGCTGCATGAGACAGGAGTGCACGTAACATCACTGACATGTGATGGTCTCCGCTTGCAACTTCACAATGTTTAAGGACCTCGGGGCTTCAGCTGAAGATGCATCAGCTGATGTCTACATCCTTCGCTCACCCTGTAACGCAGGATAAAGTGTACTGCCTCTTAGATGTGTGCCACATGATGAAGTTGCGAAAGGGAAGGGGTCAAGGGCTCGTTCTTTATTTGTTAGAGACAACTTACTGAGCAAACAGACAATGAAGCCTAGGAAAGCATAGGGGAAGTTACTTGTGGTATTGTAATTGTGGAGAAAGTAGAAAGGAATTAAAGTGGACTGAAAAGACAAACCTGCCTTCGGTGGGACCCGAACCCACGACCTTCGGATGTCGCGTCCGATGCTCTGCCAGCATCGGACGCGACATCCGAAGGTCGTGGGTTCGGGTCCCACCGAAGGCAGGTTTGTCTTTTCGTCCACTTTAATTCCTTTCTACTTTCTCCACAGTTACAATACCACAAGTAACTTCCCCTATGCTTTCCTAGGCTTCATTGTCTGTTTGCTCAGTAAGTTGTTTCTAACATGATGAAGTTGGCAAGAAATGCTCTTTCTTCCCTTGGATGCCTGAGGGACATGTCAGGTGCATTTGTGAACTGGCACTACATTGTACAGCTACAAGAACTTCAAGAAAAAGAAGGCCTGCATGCTGCAACAAAACTTCGTGCTTCAGCATATTCAGTGGCAGAAGCAGAAGATGAAGGTGAACCTAGCTGTGCAGACATTGAGCACAAGTGTGGCGGACGCCATAGATTTTTGCCGTGAGGACTTAAACTTCCCCATTTCAAACGTTCAGAAGGAACTGTAAAATTTATTCGTTTGTTTGATAAACTGTTTGATTTTTTTAATTCACGCAACCCTGTGGCCAAGGGTTTTAAAGCTCCACTCCGACCCAGCAGCAGGAGTATATGGATGAACTTCTTTGAAGAAGCCAAGCAATACATCAGGGGGCTCACCGATGCATCAGGTATTTCAATCTTCAAGACGCCAAGAAAAACCGCGTTTCTGGGATTCCTGGTCACTACTGAAAGCGTGCTAGGTTTAGCATATACACTGCTCCTCACGGATGCTGCTCCACTCCGTTACTTCCTGACTTACAAGCTTTCACAGGACCACATCGAACTGTTCTTTGCCACTGTGCGTGCTAAAGGGGGCTGGAACAATAATCCCACCGTCTCCCAATTTGTGGCTGCGTATAAGCGACTGGTCACACACAACCAGGTAAAAGGCGGACAAGGAAACTGTACATCTCTCGATAAGACATCCATCTTGTACGTGAGCAGCCAGTTCTGCACCAATGACGAGCTGGACATGGCCACTGCAAAGCGAAGTGGCACAGAAGACCTCATGCAAGGTGTAGACTTGCCCAATGAAAGTGAGTCGAAGATCTCCCTCCACTGTCTCCCTACCTGGGAAATGTTGTTGGCTACATTGCAGGGTTTGTGTGCCGAATGGTGAAGCGCAAAATTCCTTGTTCACTATGTCAATCAGCCACCGTTGCAGATACATGTGGTTCAGCACTCCTTGAACAGAAAAAACCGTGGAGGCCTCGAGAAGCCATCGTCATCTACAACCTACATTTGCCAGTTGACCGAAAAAGCAATTCGATTGCAGGAGAAGGTTCATGCCGGGGGACTTCCCAAGAAGAACGCAGCTGACATTGTGACGGTCAGGGTTATGACTGAACTTTCAGGAGTATCGACAATGAATAAGCTCTATCCAGAGCTGCATGACCATATGTTTGAATCCGCAGTTGAATCAAATCACTTAGTGCGGCTTGTGAAATGTGTAGTTGGGTGCTATGTGAAAATAAGGATGCACCATGCAGCGAAACAAGCTACTGCAAAGATCACAGGGCCCAACATCCGCAAGCAATTGACAAAGCTGGTTATTTTCAACCACCAGTAAAGTGCCATGACAGAATGATTTTCTTTAAATTTTTTACTATGCCAGTAGTGTGTTCACAGTGTCTTTCGTATCACAGCCTTTCAATATTTCCAGTGCAATAAAAACCTGAATTATGTCTGTGTACATTTATATCTTTTTTTTTTTTCATTTCTCTGGAGAGGCCGCAGACGTACTTAACTTGCATATCCTAACATGAATCACATGTTCAGAAACTGTGGTTAGTAACAAGGAAGCCAGTTCCAAATAATCACAGATCCTTTGGTGTAAGCGCAGGCCTTGTGGGAACGCATTTTCTCGTACGGTCATTTTTGTCATGGACTGAAGCTTTGCTAAAATACTTGATAAAAGTTGTAACCACACGGCGAATAGAAGTGGAAGTCGGTTTCTAATAGGCACCAATGTGCGCACCGGGTTATTGTCACTCTAAATTAGCAATGCATGTGTTCATCAAGCCATAAACTTTCCCTCTGGAGAAAAACTGCCGCTGTGGTGGCTTTGTGGTTATGGTGCTCAGCTGCTGGCATCGAAATAAGCGGGTTTGATCACGGCCGCAGCGGTCACATTCGATGGAGGCAAAATGCTAGAGGTCCGTGTGCTTTGCAATGTCAGTGCATGTGAAAGAACACTAGATGGTCGAACTTATCAGGAACCTTGCACTACGGTGTGCCTGTTGTATCATATCGTGATTTGGGCTCGTAACGTCACAAATTATTAATCATCGAGCAAAACTTACCCCAGGTAACACTTTCACTGCGCCCTAATTACGAGTACATTTGACTACTTTTGCTTACAGTACTGCGAAGGGTTATAGTGTATTCGTTTTCTAAGTTATAATAGGAGCAAGCAGCACAAACTCTACAGGTTTTTATTCTTGGCATGCGGCAGCCATAACGGAAACTTCTGTGCCAGTCAGCTTTTTTAGTGTTGATATCGAACTCGCTATCGTCTTTTCGTACGCGCTAGATAATTGTCGGCTAAGTGATTTTACGACTTGATTTATTGCATGACGTGCGTATTTACACGGGTCACAGTGTCCTCTCGCCAGCGTAATTCCATTCGAGCTGAGCCTTGTCCGCTAAAACCAAGACATAAGAGACCTTTTTTCTTCCGTTTCTCTGCTAAATTCTACTTCATATTCGCATCGCATGTTTCTGTAGCATATTATTTGCGGTCTGGAAGAAAATTACGTCGTCAAAAATGCTATAAGGTGCGAACTACAAGCCAAAATGAACGCTAAACAACGGCTGAGAAGCACAGCAGACGACCGACTTCCGGGACGAGCCCTTTAACTTCCGGTAGCCATGCGCGTGCCCGCCCGCGAGAGCAGCGAAGCGCCATCCAGCAAACCTAGTGGAGATCAGTGATCATCACCATTGTTTATATCCAATATGGCCGCCACGGTTCTGGCGCCTACACCTGGCTGCAGTGCTTGCTTGCTGCCCTTTCGGGCAGTATTCGCCTGTAGGGTACTCTAACGTGCTTACAAACATTCGTATTATGTCTCCAGGTGACCAAGAGGCCTAAATTGGCAGTAAACACACCAAGCAAGTAAGCATACAATGTTTAGCTGGCCACATACTGTGTCATATTTCATGCTACATATCTACGTTGAACGGGCTCAGTTTCATTGCAAAAAGCATGAAAAATTCAGATACAATAAGACAGCTTCGATGTCCCAATGTGACGGCATGCTGGCTAAGTATTATGAACAGCAAAAACAAACCCTTAAGTTGAATTTCCCTACATATATTGTGTGCTTTTGATATGTATGCTGCGCATTTAAGTGTTTAAGCCACTTCGTGAAACCTCAACCCTCCGTGTGCTTGGTCTAGATATTGCCGCCTCAGGATCTGCTGGACATTGGCTCAAGAGGGCGAAACAACAGGCTGCAGACACACTACATTTGATACGGCAAATTGCACAAAAATATGGTAGTGCCAACGCCCTCACGGATCACCTCCTCGTCCGATCTATACTACAACTAAGAGTCATTTATAGCGTCCAATTTCATCACCTCACAGTGACCGAGTGGGCTTGCCATTAACCACAAAGCTATGCGTGCCATCACTAGACCAACATGTATAACGCCAATCCCAACGCGAAAGGCTGAGTCCCAACTCAACACCATCAAAGAGCTGGTGCATCAGCACTGCTGCACACGTTGCCTCAAGCCGTCAACGTTGTACTCAGCAACTTCTCTGGCCGGGTACGTGGCTTACGAACTACACGAATCTGGCTTCCGCGGCAAGCACTATCGCCCCACGAAGCAGATTACAACAGAGAGACAACAAACCTCCTCGTCACCGTTACAGCCGGTTCCTTGATGAGCATATGCTCAAGTCTCGCGCCTTCATCGTGCCAATGACCAAGGCGATGCCACCATTGTAGCATACACACATTGATGCCAGTGTTAACGGCATCACGATCCTCACCGCTCTGACGTGCCCCATAATACCTGAGGCAGATCAGACGTGCTCGTACGTCAGGGATCTGCACCACCAACCTATCTTGCCGAGCTTGCCGCTATACGTGACGGCCTGGATACTGTAACATTCGCAGTGCTTCGCCCTCTTTCTACGTTGGGGCTTTCTGGTAAGATTGCCCTACTCGCTCTTACCTTGTTTTCTTTTCTTTCCTGCCAACCTCCGATTGGCTGCGTAGCACTCGAAAACGCGTCGCATACAGAATAAGTTGGAATTTGTCTTCCTGGCACTGCTCGAGTCGTCTGTTTCCTGGGCCAGCTGTTGTCCAGCCGCCGAATACGTAACAATACGATGCTCCCGCACCTTATTGCAGCTAATTATTCTCGGCTCATCCTTCGCACTGGCTCGATGCAACTGTTCACGATATACGTCGAGTATATCAGTCTACAATGCTATCCGATGTCATTCACCGCCTGGCCGCCTCTACAAACGTCCAGACACGCTTTCAGTGGGTGCCTCGAGCGCCCTTGCCAGACCTTCTCAAAGCTGCCGCAAAGCTGCCACAACCCCTGCCGCGTCTTCCTGCAGATGCCCAGGAACAGCTACCTACTCCAGCAAAAAGAAAACCTCCAAGCGTACCACACAAGCGCCCTTATACCACCGTGTAGGTCAAACCTCCCTGGTAGTTTATCCCACCGAGAGGAGGTTACGTTAAGGAGGATTTGGGTCAGACCTACACTTACCCAGTCTGTGACCACTTCCTGGCCGCAACAGTACCGCAGTCCCTATGGTGTGTCTCGCCCATTTTCTGGTGCCGCAATCCACAATGCCACAATGAGGCACTTGCTGTGATCCTGCCCAGGCCTAGATTTAAGCCGTGTTCACCACCTCCGTGCAGCAGGCCTCAGGCCTGGTCGACCACCTGACCTAGATCACTGGATCCATGGACTGTACCACCGTTCTTTTCTGGATTTCGTCGACGAAACTAACTTATTTGTTTATTTTTTATGTCATTGCGTTAGGCCTAACGGCAAGCTTTGGAAATAAAAAAAAGCACGGCTAAAGCACGGCAACAGATGTTTCAGGACAACTGAAGTACTAGTCAAGCAAGGAAAAGTGCTTGGCGGGAACTATGCAATGAATGCACGTATAGAACGAAGGCACCACATAGACGTAAACAAGGTGCAGAACCATCGTAGAAAAACTTAGGCATGAAGACCAGGTTATAAGGGCTTGCAGACTATTGTCAGTGTCAATTTCCCTATTTTTTGTGTCTGTGTCAGCATGCCTTCCTGCACCCCTCCCCCCCCCCCCCCCTTTTCGCTTTTTCAAGAACAAAGGATTCCTATCAACCAGCTCAACTTTGTCCTGTTCCAAGCATGCACATCCCTGGAAAACACAATTTATAGTATTATGATGGAATACAAGAAATGTGGCTTAAGCAGCTTCGCTGTTAAGAAAACAAAGTGACAAAGGACAGTGCTGCCTTGTGGGTAAAGTGGGGTGGAGTGTGGGTCTTTTCAGGTGAGTGGAGAGCAGGAAAGGAGCAGATGTTGGTAGAGGCATCCACGGTGGTCCGATGGACAATTTCTCGGGCCAACGCATGAGCGCGCTCATTACCGGGCATGCCTCCATTACCAAGCACACGCGTAAGCTTGTCACTGCAGTGCTGCGAGAGGGCACTATTACAGCAACTGTCGATCGTCCTACATCAATTTCCTGTTTTTTATCGCAACAGAAAGCGCGCCATTTGCAGCGTACAAGCTTGCAGTGGTTTTGCTGGAAAGTCGGGAGAAAATATCAGAACAATCTTTCTACTGTAGTGAAGAGAGGAGGAACAAGAAGCGCTTTCGCATTTGTCGCTGTGTGCGCGATCTTCGTGTTGCGTTGTGTCGGCTCTCGACTGCCTTCCCGATCTAACTGCATCCTCTGCACAATAAAAAATCATCGTGCAACATTTGCTGGAAGTGCCGGGTATCCCCCCGAGTCTCATCCTGGAGTTACGCAGCCGAAGGTTGCCGACTGCACCAGCCGCTACCATGACTGAGCCTGCCAACAATCAGCCTGGAGCCGCCACCGTCCCTACTGTCATCTGCGGTGGAGCCCAGCGGCAGCGGGACCCCCCTATCTTTAGCTGCGCAGGTGAGACTGACGCTGAAGATTGGCTATCCACCTATGAACACATCAGTGAGCACAACAAATGGGATGACGTGGCAAAACTGCACGCCGTGACCTTCTACCTCGCCGACGTTCGCGAGCGCAAATTGCCAACAATCACGAGCGCAAATTGTCAACATGGTCTGTTTTCAAGACAGCCTTTGGAGAACTTTTCGGCCGGCCGACCTTAAGAAAACTTTGAGTCGAGCAGCTTCTATGACAGCGCGCTCAGCAACCCGACGAGTCATACACAAGCTACTAGAAGATGTGGATATTTGCAGCCGCACCAATCCTTGCATGAGCGAAGAGGACAAAGTAAAGAATATACTCAAAGGCATCGAGGACGACATATTTCAAATGCTGCTCACACGAAACCCTACTTTGTCGATGCAGCTTCGATGAGCTGCATCGATCGACAAAGGGTCCTTACGCGCAGCCCTGTTACGTCCGCCCTGTCTCTCTCAAGCCTAACGCTCGCCGCCAACCTGCCATCAGATACGGTACTTCTCGGCCAAATTAAAGACTTTATTCGAGAAGAGGTGGCGCCACAACTGTCTATGCTACCTGTAAGCGATCCACCGCCCCAGAGTGACACACCCCTGGCTGCGCCGATCAGGAGGGCCATTCATGAAGAACTTGCCGAGTCGCTAACTTTGGCACAACCCATGGCTCAACCTTATCCTCCCGTGGCTGCGCTGCTGACATATGCTGCAGCCGCAGCACGACCTGCATCGCCGGCATTCATGTTACCTGCGGCAATGCAACCGCAGGCGTCGCCACCTCCTACGCCGCCTCGAATGCCACCACGAAGCCATGTCGTCCAGAGCCCCTGGCGCACACGTAACAACCGACCTATATGCTTCGCTTGCGGTTTTGCCGGCCACATCGCGTGCGAGAGAGAGATGATGGGCGGAAGGCAGGGGCACATCGCACGCTTCTGTGATCGTCGTATGCTGCCTACTGGCCCAGCAGTGGCAACACCTGGATATGTGTATCCACAAGATCCTAATGCACATGCGACGCGCACGGACCCAGACCCGGTGCGCTCGCCGTCTTCTCGACGGCCTTTCAACAACCACAGGTCGCCGTCACCACGTCGTCATTCGCTGTCGCCCTTACGGCACTGCCAGTCACCTAGCGTGGGACACTAGTTGCTGTAATCATGAGTAAAAGAGGCCGATGCACGGGTCACATGGCATTAAGGAGTGATGAGGAGAGAGGTGCGAAGAAGCACACGCCGTAGACACGTCCATGCACACAACTGGTGGAAGGCGGGCTTGTAGCGTGCGACCCGAACAGTGATCGGTGTTGGAAAAGGTTGAGCTGGCATTTCTCTGCGTGGCACCGGTCAACGAAGGTTGTCCTGCAAGCTAAGGACTGGTGACGAGGAGACGAGGGCGCCGGGCTCCGGGGTGGCCATCGACCAGGCTTACAGTCGAGCGTGAACTTCGGAGTGGCAGCGGCCAAACTGCAGCAGTTCCCGGTATACCCGCAGCGCCCCACCTTCGCCGGAAGAATGGGACGACCAGCAGAGCAATCACAGCAGAGGGCCTGGTCACTCTGGAGACCGGGCATCACTTTAAAGGAGAGGCTGAGGTTGCAGCTAGGCCTAGCAAGGAGCCGCCGACAGCCACGTCATCCGGGCAGGAAGGCGGCGGAGATTGACTGACTCTGCGCGAGCGGCGGCTACCACAAGTACTGTTTGTCGACGATGGCTACGTGGATGCGACACGCCGAGAGGGCACCGTTTCCGAACTTGTAGCGCAACCAACGTAAGAGCGTCCGATTTGAGTCCTTTGAGCAGCTACTGTGTACGTGAATGCGAGGCCCACTGTTGGCAGACCCCCGTTGGGACTGTGCCCAATGCAGAGGAACTTTAGAGTTTTTTCGAATTAGGTTGTGAAGATAGTTAACTTTTTTGTTTCCTGTATGTATCTTTTGTGTTTTCTCCTGTGATGTGTCTGTCATGCTCGCTTGTATAAACTAACATTTTGTTCTGTCAACGCCTTAAGCCTCGTATCTCTCTCAATCGATCGGAGCAAGCGCTCCCGAGATCTCCCTCTCACTCGTGACAACCGCGTCGTCGTTCGCTGCCGCGCCGCCGACCCTTGCAGCGCGTACCACAAGGGTCGTTATTGATGGCAGTCGTGTATGTTGTGCAATTTCTCATGTTGTCTGCTTGGTCACATGACATCATTCTTGGTTGAGATTTCTTATCATCGTGCACCATAGACTGTGCCCGTGCCGAAGTAGCGCTT
Organism: Hyalomma asiaticum; assembly: GCA_013339685.2. NCBI lineage: Eukaryota > Metazoa > Arthropoda > Arachnida > Ixodida > Ixodidae > Hyalomma > Hyalomma asiaticum. The sequence continues at coordinate 74,939,918 of CM023488.1, read as the reverse complement.
TTCCCGCTCGCTGATTTCACGCTTCCTGACCCTTCTGCAAGAAAAGCCGCCAAGCTCACTGTTGTGTCGGACACGGACATCCCACCCGAAGTGTCAGTGCTTGTGTCCATATCCTGTTCCGCCGATCCAGATGCTACCATACTTCTTGCGCCGTCGCCACAAGGCTCTGCCTCTCTCATTCGCTATCCTCACCACCGCATCCAGATTATCAGCTATGCTTGTTTGCAATCCTTTTCCATACAGTGTGACCTAACTGCGCGGAGAGTCACTTGGTCGTGTTCAGCCGACTGACCCGCTTCACGTTCTGAAAACTTCCAACGACACGTCGTGTTACCAGCTCAACGCCCTTACTTCTCGCACGCAGTGTGCACTGTCACAGTCCTCCATGCCGTCATCATCGGCAGCGGCCGTCCTACAAGCTGCTTTGGACGACAACCTGCCGTCTTCTTACCGCCAGCCTGTGCTTGCGCTTCTTCAGGAATTTCGCTCTTCGTTTGATTGTGACCAACAATCCTTAGGACGTACACCGAACGTCACTCACAGCGTTCACACTGGTAGAAGTGCTTTGGCATTTGTCGCTGTGCGCGCGATCTTCGTTCGTGTTGCGTCATGTCTGCTCTCAACTGCCTTCTCAATCTAACTGCATCCTCTGCACGATAATAAATCGTCGTACGACACTATCATTGAGCTCACTCTTCCTGCATGTGTATAAGGACACCAGCAATGCTGGTTACCCGGGTTTTTTGCAATATTAATTTAAAAATGACAGTTACTCTCTGCAGCGAAGGAACATTAGATGTGCATAACATATACATTTGTGTTATATAATTTTGCTTTTAACTAAGTGAAACTGCGTAGGTATTTCTTGGTTCTAACTAGGAGTTAGGCACACATCCCGAAGGATTCTGCCACTGGTCATTTTTCCCCGATGACTTCCAGGGCCAGGTTAAATATATTCTTCCTTTTTTTTTATGAGTTACACGCGTGCTTGTTCCTGCCGATGTGCAAAATGGTCTCCAGTAGAACATTCTGGTGATCTAGATGGTTCATAGCTTCTTGAAACATTTTTTAAATCTGTGTGAGAAAGCGGGGACACTATAAAAAAGACACACAGGACACGCTCGTAGTGTCCTGCGTGTTTCTTTCTATGGTCGGGTACAACTTAAGTCTGCAGCGAAGCCCCTCCCACACCCCTATAACCGACAGCCACTGTACGTACCTCCGCAAAGCTTCAAATAGTTCCTTCTTTCAAGTTTCCAGGTTACCAAAATAAAGCGAGGGTGGCAACAGTAATGGACAGGTGGATAAAAGCGAGGATGACTGCTAGGGACTGTGGAGGTGAACCCAAACCGGAAATTGACAGCCCACCAACAAAAAAAGAAAGTTGTTCGAAGTCGCGAGCGTGTCTCTGGCTTGCAGCTGTTGGTTAAAGGTAAATTACTTTACTATTTACAGATTTTCCAAGACAGACGGTCCTGGAATTGAGAATGAAGACTGCCCTGATCGGATGTTCCTCACACCATATGAATACTTTTCAAAGTATTTTCCTTTGGAGTTTTGGAGTGAACCTGCTGAACAAACGAATTTGTATTCAGTTCAGAAGCGACCACCGATCTGTGCGAACCAACACGGTTGAAGTAAGGAAGCTTGCTGGAATCCACGTGCTGATGGGAATCGCGTATCCTCCGCAAGTCCAGTTGTACTGGTCTCGAGTAACCAGGACACCGTCTGCTAGCTGATCACAGTGACAAGGCATAGGTTCTACGAAGCTGTGCAATCACTTGCATTTTATCGATGCTTCCGCCAATATAGCGCGACAAAAGGAAGATAGGCTGTGTGGTGAAGAACGACGACGACGACAAGGCAGCTACGTGAGCGGCGCGTTGTGGGAGAAATAAAAAGAGCTACACGTGGCGGCGGTGGCATAGGAGAAGAAGTAGGAAGAAGGCGCGAGCAGGGGACAGCCGCCACGAAGGGCAGAAGAAGACGGCGTTCGAGGAGCCGAGGTTTGAAGAGGGCAGGGGACAGCCGCCACGAAGGGCAGAAGAAGACGGCGTTCGAGGAGCCGAGGTTTGAAGAGGGCTACCCGGGCTGAAGCGCTGGGCAGCCTCCTGACCGCTCCTGCGAATGTCGTTGGCCGACGACTGCTGCTTGACCGCGCCCGGCGACCAGTGTGGCCGTTGCCTGCTGCCTTCTTGTTTCGGCGTGTACCTGCGCTGGGCCGGCAAGACCTCGTGTTGCTTCTGAGAGCCCGAGCCGCCACCACCGTTCCGAGCTCCGCAACCTCTCCTTCCCGCCGCGTCCCTCAAGTCACCACATCGACGACTCGTGCTACCGGGTCGACATAGACGTGAGCTTGTGCGCATGCACGCGACTTGGCTTTTTTGCAAACTGTGCACGCTTAGGACTTGCATGGTTAGGACAGGACTTAACATGTAGCTCGCGAGCTTTGTTGTTTGTTGGTTTGTTTATTTGTACGTGTTCTGTGAGAGTGACCATTTACTATATATGTGTGTTTTCCTGCCTACTGTTTACGGCTCCATCCTTCACCGTACCGCACGTCAACAAACGTGACGGTCCGCACTCACTCACTCTCTACAGGCTGCGTCTTGTGCGGCCAATAGTGGACTGCTTCCAAACTGCCTGCCAAACACTGCCACACTCAAAAAAACTTAGATGAGCAAATGACCCCACTTTCGGGAAGGTGTGCCTTCAGGCAATATCTCCCTGCAAAGCCTAATCCACTTGGTCTCCAAAACTTTATTTTAGCCTTTGCTGATGGCCTAGTTTTTAACCTTCTTGTGGACACAGGAAAAGATACTGTGCATGCTGATGATACAAAAGCCTATGGCCTGGGTGGAGTAGTTGTCAAGGATCTCACAACAACTGTGACAGACCAGAAACCCCATGTGTTCACTGACAGATATTTCACTGGCCTTCCAATTGTGGACCACCTTGTGAAAAGGAAAGTGTTTATGACTGGGACATTTAAGGAAAACCACACAGGGCAGCCACAAGGTCACAGCCTGGGCTGATTTTGGATTAGTGGGGGGGGAGGCAAATTAAAAAAAGGAAGACAAGTTTCCTTTTTTTTCCCATCCAATCAATACAACTACTCTGCAATTCGTAGACCAAAGTGTACTGGTCGCCACTCAGAGTCTTCTTTAGTGGCGCCCCCTTCCGGGTGAGGGGGCATATGGTACGAAAAAGGACAACTCTGCTGCCACCAGATGAATATATAGGACCACCTATTCTGACTGAGTCGTAATAGAGAAACCACTGTTTTCAGCGATCTTGGCTTAGCTTCGTTACAGATTGCGGCTTTTCATTGAAAGTTTAGAAAGGCGAGCCAGGCAACCTACAACGCGTTTGTGTTTGTTTTTTTTAATGGACGCATCGTTTTGCATGGTTTTGCATGTGTACAGCTATGTACTGCTTGTGTGTGGTCGCCTCTACAATTTTTTTAGGTATCTTGTGATGGAGCAGCTTTGTGGTGGTTGCACGGTAGCCGTGGCTATCCTCACTGCGCTTGTCTGTGCCCGTGTGGTCGCTTGAGCGGAGAATCGCTGAAAACTGTGTTTGGAGCCTCTAGATAACTTTGCCTGCACTTGTGCGTTCACAACATTCTCATCAACGTGTTGCAGCGTTCTTTGTGACCCTGATCTTCGATTGATATCGGTGTATTGTGCATGGTGGTGGCTTTGTGATAGTCCGCTTGTGTTTTACTGTGCGCGTTTCAAGCAAAGTATGTTTACCGCTTTGCGCGACGGTTCGACAACCCGCCTCTGGATGGTTTTGCACGTATTCGTCGAACAGTCGTCAGCGAAGCCACTGTTCGTTCTCAATTAAGCAATGCAGGCATCAAATGACGTAATTTCAGTTGTGATAGAGCCTGTGCACCTATGTTTCCTAATCGCAAATGGCTCACTCGTCCAAACTGCAAAATAGAGCCAATCACGACTGATAAGTTAGGACCGGAAGTGCCCATGTCACACTGTACATTCAAGCCTAACAAAGCTGCAAGACTGAAAGCTCTACATGAAAGGTTGTTTGACTTCATCATCGACACGTAGCATGTAGGTGTGTGCGGCTTCCACCCTACAGGTTCTACTGCCACGAGTGGCATTTTACAGTGTAAGCTTTTACGGGCATTCTGTTTCTCTCACTTATGTCCTGAAACATTGGTGAGTGCCGTAAGGCTACTGATTTCTACCTGCACATCAAACATTTATAGCTGTATTTTTGTAAAAGTTGTGAGTAAGAAAATATGTCAAGGATATTTCAAAAATTTTTTCTGCACTAATTTGGACATAAAAAAATCATCCAACAGCTTTACAGCACACAGTGGGCCTTAGTGTAAATGCTTAAGTAAAAATGGTACTGAAACTTTGTCTAATTGACTGATTAATCAGGGGATGACTGTAAGGGTCTATAAAGTGATGCGACTCAAAAACTATAATAGGTAGCTTAAAACCGACTGCATTTGAGATATCAGCATAACGAACTACATCAGTGTGCCAAATTTCATCAGTTTATACCCATAAATAACAAAGATGGTTTTCACTGCCACATCCCCCCTTAACCGACAGTCAGGTACGACCATTACCAAAACCACCCGTACTTTTCATTAACACTAATGTACCCATTCCCTAATTCTTGGTCACTGTCACTGAAGCGGAAACTACATAACTACTGCATCTTGCCAGTACTGACATACGGGGCAGAAACTTGTAGAATTACAAAGAAGCTCGAGAGGAAGTTAAGAACCGCACAGCGGACGATTGAACGAAAAATGATAGCCGTTACATTAAGAGATAGAAAGACAGCCGAATGGGTCAGAGAACAGACGGGAGTCCTAGACATAATAACGAATGTTAAGAAGAAAAAATGGACATGGGCAGGGCACGTGATGAGAAGGCTAGATAACCGATGGACAGTTGAAACGACGGAATGGATACCAAGAGAGGGTAAGCGTAGCCGCGGACGACAGAGTAAGATGGGGGGACGAAATCAAGAAATTTGCAGGCGTCAAATGGAATCAGCTTGTGGAGGACAGGCACGAATGGCGAGGATTGGGAGAGGCCTTCGTCCTGCAGTGGACATAAGATAGGCTGATGATGATGAATTAAAGTATCTCTGGAGTTCCACGAATTTGATAATGCAGCGATTTCTAAGTTAGAAAAAGATGAAGGGAAAGCAGCTAGACATACTTTAATCATGTACTCCACGAAGAGGACATGGAGATATGTAGTCTTCTTGCACTACTGAAGTTTTAAAAGTGGGGTATCCATTAACTGACTATCAGGCAGGTCTATTAAAACTGCATCAAAGAGTTACAGAGGCAAAAGACGTTGATATCAAGTACACTGAAGAGCTAGCTACAGATCTAGCTTACAAAGTTCTGAATACTGAATTCAGGTAGCCAGAAGAAATGGCTCGTTGATCCCCAGCAGCTCCATGACAATCATCCCTTTGCGGAACACGTCAAGAACAATACTTGGCCGACCCTAAGTGAAACTGAAGGCTTTGGAGATCATTGGCATGAACTCCCGTTAAACCATGCAATGAAGTTCCAGATTTCATTGATCGAAGTGTGCTCTGTGAGAATAAGTCGTTCTCTCAATCACTCGAGTTTCCTGAACATTTAAAACGTCATCCCTGTAGGCGTATTCCATCCAAACGATTCCTACAAACTGCTCCAAACACTCCACAAACCAATATCCTGGAATTTTTTAGAGATAAATGATCAAGGACTATTGAATATGATCTGATCATTGTTCCCAAACCTAAGGAAACGGAAGTCAAAATGCAAAATGGAAGGGAGGTTTTCTACTCTGATATCCTGGCAACTCCATGAGTATTTCATGATCACAGAATATGTACTTGATAAAAAAGTTCTCCCTCCCCCTCTTTGGAGGGTTGACGATGGCTGACGATTATGTCACAGTTGTGAAAAGACTGTCATCTTCTATGAGGCAAGGCCTTTATAAATTATTCTCAGGTTAATTACTCCAACCACTCTGATTATTCTGCATGGAACAATCATCAAAGAAAAGAGGCTACAAGTCCTTATTTAAAGTTAAGGGACAGTTCATGTGCTATCCTAGCCTTTTCATCAGAACCCACAAATTCTTTGAGAACTCCTGGATCTACTTCCCTGATACAGCAGACGAGATCTACATTGTTTCTGACGGAACTCCCTGTTCCCCCAACAACCATTTCTTTTGGCTTGGGTGGACTGGAGGGGCTACGTCAGAAGGGGTGGACTTTGCTCAACTTCTAGTGATCCTCCATGAGGCTGAAGTCAGAAATATTAAAGTCACAGTTTTAGGCCAGGGTAGTGAATACAAACTATTCCCTTCCTAACAATGTAACACCCACGACACCATCCTTCATTTTCAGGCTCAGGTCTACCAGAACAACTCGGCAACAATGACAGTGATTTTGGATGGCACCAAGAAGCTGGGGTTGACACTCAATAAGGAAGAAACAATGGTAAGCTCCGAATATCTCAGTTATGGAAAGGTCACCCTAGTTTGAGGACAAATGTTTCCTCTAGAAACCAAGAGATGCTCTCGAACTACTTCTCCTACCAATGACCAATTGCCAAGCTTTGGGAACATCACGAGTTCGGTGCTGACTAATGCTCTGACTGTTTGCCAGCGTCAAGTCCCTCCGTGATCCCTTCCTTGATCAATAATGTCTTCTTCGGGCTATTCGCAAGCAAGCACCATTCTCGGCATCCACAACCCAATACTCCAGGGTCCGATCTGGCAGAGGCATTCCTGAAGAAACAAACATTATGAAGATTTTCTATATGAGAGCCTTGTTTCTGGACCCCTCACTCGGAGCGGTTTCTGGAACGAGTGCAGCCGTGTTCTGCATCAATGTACAGTGACTGCCCTTCGCTTCTCCAAGCCATGGTGCACCCTCCGAATGCCGAGCAGCACGCCATCAAAATTCGACAACTTCTCAGAACCACTGCGCAAACTGCACCACTCCACCTCTTTCGTGTGCCTGGCCATGCTGGGATCTTCGGGAATGAGGCTGCCAGCTATTTGTCACAGCGGTCTGCACGCTTCGGCCTCACCCGTCGGTTGCCAATACCATTCAAGGTTGCATGTAACCAGTTCCGCAAAGAGCTGCTTCTAATGTGGACACGACGTTGGCGTGAAGACTTCTAGCACTCTATCGTTGGGTGCAAGATCTCCGGGCAATACCTCCATACTTCCCTCCAACACCTTTGTTGGCAAAATTACTTACAGGACATGGACGCTTCCCTCACTATTTTTAAAGGTTTAGCTTTATGCTGTCCCAGCGGCGTGTCGTGCATGGATATGCATGGATATAAAGAGCATGAAAGCGAGGATGGTGACTGCCAAACATCAACAGCCGCATGGACAAGGAAAAAGTCTGTAAGGCCAGACACAAGTTTTGCGCATGAAGAATTTACTTCCTTGAATGCTGATCAAGAAATGCAATTTCCATGGATGTATTTTTATCGCTACATTCCTAAAAGCACATTTACTCATTGAACCAGCAGAAAGGACGAACCAGTACTCTTTACTGCAAGAGGGCATATATGTAAACACAAACAGGAGACCTGGCAACTGACTGCACTTCACCTCATCATGAATGTTATGAGATACCCAAGGCTGCAGTTACAATGGAAACCAGAAATGAAAACAAGGCTGGTCACATCTACTGAGCTCTCAAGCAACAACTTCAATAAACCAAGAAGTGGACATAGTGGGCGTCTCTCTGGCTTACCCAAATGATCGCTTCTGGAAGGTGAGACCACTCGTTTATAATTTGAAGGAAGGTGTAAGGTGCTACAGGTAGAGGAGCAATTATGTACCGATGAACAGACTGTTCCCTTCAAAGGAAAGCTTGATATAAAGCAAAATGTCAATGGGACACCACACCTCTGGGGTGTAAAAATTTTCATTCTCTGTGGAAAGTTGGGTATCGTCTATTGTTCACTGCCATATCAAGGGCCAATAACAAGGCTAGATGAAAACTTAAAGCAACAGTATGGCATGATCGGCGCTATAGTATCACAACTTGCTCATTGCGTTCCCTGCGAGAAGGGTCACAAGCTATTCTTCAACCCTTCACGTCACTGTCCCTGCAGTGCATGCTGCTGAAAAAAAAAAAATGTTTGCTGCAGGAAATATTCAAAGAAACTGGTTTGAAAAGTGCCCCTGGAGTCAGAAAAAGAGCTAATAAAAAAAGGTGTGGTACTTCAGCCTCCCTGGTCAGCAAGGACAGAAAACTAGCTGTCATGTGTTGGTATGACAATAAAGCTGTGACTACAGCATCAAACATCATGGCCATCGACGACGAAAACACTGCAATACGCTGGAGCAAGGTGGACAAGTGTTACGCAGAAGTAAAATACCCAGCCGTTGTAAAGATGTACAACAGCAGCATGGGCAGAGTACACGAAAAGGCCTCATGGCTCTTTGCCGCACAAACATTCAGTCATGAAAGTGGGCACTGAGGACGATGTTTCATATTATCAACGCTTATGCGGTGAATGCACGGCTGGAGTACAGAAGAGACGCAGTTGTAAGAAGTCAGACGCCTGCGAGTCAGCTGGACTTACTCGACTTTACCCTGCATATTTTTAGAATGCACAAGCCAACAGCAGGCCAAAGATGCCAAAACAAGAAAGGTCATCTCTCTCCCCTTTGCTGGCTGTGTGACCCAATAGTTACGGTGAAAACAGCAGACTACAGAGTTTGCCATAACATTCAAGACTCTAAAGCTTCAGAGGGCTGGCAGAGACATGAGATCATGTGCCATACCATGTCTGGTGATGGCAAGGATGCGGACAGCGACACATGTGCAAAATGGCAAAGTCTTAAGTGCACCTTAAAGGGAATGACAACTGACCAGAACCTGCAATCAGATTCTGGCGGAAATGGAAAAAAAAACCATGAATTATGGTGACAGATTCAAACATACTTTATGGGGTTTGAGTAGAATTTGTATTTTTAAATTGCACTTGAAAATCACAGAAAACGGGTATGTCGCGCAGCGTAGCCGTAAAGACTTCGTACTGCTATATGGAGCCTTCGGTTTGTTGTGCGTATTCAGACGCTTTTAAACGCACCATAATTAGTGCTCAAAGTCAGAGCACGCATGTTATTAAGCATACCCGCTCTGTTCTGTGCTGCCCACGAGGTATGAAACAAATAAGTTGCACTGAGAAGCGGCGCTGCCTTCGCGGCGAAACCGTGGAACGGCCACTGCAGGCTGCGATGCATGTGCGCGCCATTTTTGTCTCGTGTCTGTGAAGCCAGTATCCGAGTGTACAGCGCGAATTCGCGAGAGAGATCACAAGTCACAGCAACATATAGCCTTGATAAACGCAACATTTCTTTCTTTCTATTTAGGGATTGACTAGTTTCCTTTTCCCATTGCCGTCTTATAATCCCTATCGCACTCCCCTCCTACCAGTTTGCAAGTGTGCTGCCTGTAAGACTCCATAGTCACCGCAGACAAAAATTCGCATTTTATATGTTTCGTGGCGTTTTCGGCATTACCAATGGGTGATTAGGCACTCTAGCCGGGTAAGTTTTCAGTTACACTAATAAAAGCAGGCACCATAAAAATTGGTTGTTGGTCACTTTAATAGCCATATGCCACATGATATATTTGATATGGACGAAACAGCTCTTTTTTTACAAGCTTCTGCCAAGTAAAGCATTCGTCATTGTCATGGTGTGCGTGGTACTTTCGTGTGGTGTGCGGGGTTTGTTTTGTGTTGTGCGGAGCCAAGAGGAAGATGACGACGAGACAAGGAAAAGGCGGCATTGTCTCTTCTAAGTTGTGGGGGCCGGGTCCCGCTCGACGCCATGTTTTGCGTGGAATGTGTCCGCATCCCCCTCTCCCGGCTGGACGGGGCGGCAGCCCGCCCGTTTGCCCCATGTGGCTTTAACTAGTTTTCCATTGGGCAGCGACTAATTTCTAAAAACGTCTGCTCGTTTCTGGTTTTGGAGATTCTCGAGAGAACTCGCTGGGGCTTGGAGGGGTGCGCACGTACTTTTGTGGCCCTCCAGCCGACCAGGCCATCGGTCGGATGGCGTGCCTCTGTGAGCCCCAGCGACCACGGCAGCGACCTGCAACTGACGCCCATGACTGTATGTTCTTCTTCTATTTTCCTTTTCTGAGGGCTCGTGGTCGTGGGTACGCTGACCGGGGGTCAGGAGCTTCTTCCTTGCATGGTCTTTGTGTGTTATTGTGTGTTCGCGTGTTGCTAATTGTTACTGTCCTTTGTGTTCGTGTGTGTTCGCCGTGTTGTTAATCGTTGTTATTCTGTATATTTAATTCGACTCTTGATTCGGCCTTGTTTTGTTTGCTTTATTTAACCGTTTATTAAATCACCATGCTAGGAGAGTGACGCCTAATGTTCTCCTCTTTTGCCACGTGCGACGGTTTGTGCTGTCCCGCCCTGAGACAGGCCGCGGGCTGACGCGCGCGGCAACGCCGCGATGCATGGCTGAGATGAGCGAGCGCACGGACGCAACTACCACATTCTCTGCTCGTCGAGTGCTCGAATCCACGACAAGGGGCTGCTAGCGGCGATGCCGCTGCTAGTAGTAGTAGTACCGTATTTACTCGAATGTAACGCGAGTTTTTCTCAAAATTTTTCTGGAGTGATTTGGGGGTCCGCGTTATAATCGAAGTACCTCAAATTGTGCCTTGGTGGTGCCGCCCCACTGGCTCCTTAAAATGGCTACGACAAACCTAGCAATCTTTCAACCTTGTGCTGGCAACATATGCACGCTGGCAACATCGAATCCAATCCAATCCAATCCTATTGTTCGCGACATGTTTTGCAGGTGGTTCATTTCCTTTGTGCTTCCGCGACTTCGGCTCGAGCAAATGGCAGCGCGACGAGTTCAGTACGATGCCCGCTTTAAGAGAAGTGCAATACTGATGGCTGAGGAAATCGGGAACCCAGCCGCGGCTCGACGGCTAGATGTGGCGGAATCTACTATCCGTGGGTGGAGGCTCCAGCGTGAAGCGCTCTTCAAGTGTGAGCCCGGCCGGAAAGGCTTCCGTGGACCTCGTTGTGGCCGTCACACAGAACTCGAAAAAAAATTGGCGGAGTTTGTGATTGAACAGCGAAATCGCCTATTGGGGGTCAGCGTTGAGCTGATTCAGTGGAAAGCCCGAGACGTAGCTCGAGAGATTGGGATCCCGCGGGAGAACTTTAAGGCTCACGTGGATGGGCACGAAAGTTCATGCGAAGAAATGGATTTTCCCTCCGGCGAACAACGTCGATAAGGCAGAAGCTACCAGCAGATTGCGAAGCGAAGCTAGTGGAGTTTCAGCGCTATGTGCTCGACCTGCGCCGCTCGTCGCAAATGCCGTTGGGGCACAGTGGCAACGCGGACCAGACTCCCGTTTTCTTGGACATGCCTATGTCAAGGACTGTCAGCGAAACAGGTGCCCCCCAAGTTCGCATAAGGACAACAGGCAACGAGAAGACGCGGCTAACCGTGACACTAGCCTGCTTGGCGGATGGGCGCAAGTTGCCGCCATACATCATTTTCCGGCGCAAAACCATCCCGAAGTCCCGAAGGAGCTGTTCCCCAGGGATGTGATTGTCCGCTGCCAAGAAAAAGGTTGGATGGACACTCAGCTTATGCTTGACTGGGTCAAGACTGTGTGGTGCCGACGGCCAGGTGCGCTCCTCGACCACGCCTCCATCCTAGTTCTCGACTCATTTCGCGGTCACCTGAAGCCCGAAGTGAAGAACTGATGCGGGAAACTCAAACGCAGCTGGCTGTTATTCCCGGAGGTATGATGTCCGTGCTGCAGCCATTAGGCGTCTGCCTGAACAAACCATTTAAGGCTAGAATGCGGCAGCTGTACGGAGAATGGATGCGAGAAGATCGGGCTTTGACACCTACGGGTAGGATAAAGCGACCTAGCGCCGCGAAGATTGCAGAGTGGGTGTCCGTTGCTTGGTACGGCCTGCCGCACGACATGATAGTTCGCACGTTTAAAAAGTGCTGTATATCGAACGATATGGATGGCACGGAGGATGACCTCATCTGGGAGGAAGAAAGTGACAAAGAGGGCTCGACCACCGGCGATGATGGCGATGAAAGCGACGAGTGAACAAAACTCACTTTATATTTAGAAACTGGGATGTGTTTGCCACTACCATGTGCAGCAAATAATGGTACTTTCCCCCCCCCGCTTTACTCGCGTTACATTCGTGTTCTTTTTTTTTTCTGCACTGAAAAGTCACCCCTCGCGTTACAATCGTGGTCGCGTTACATTCGAGTAAATACGGTAGTTAGTAGAACAACCCCTACATTTTGGCGCCCAACTAAGTGGGGCCAGGGGCCTAGCCCTTGGTCGCTCAAGCGACGAGCAGGTGTCGGCACAGTGGGGAAGTTGCGTTCGGTTCCCAGCGTCAAGTGCGTTTTGGTTGAGCGTGGCCATCTCTGCCAGTGTATCGCGCGTATCTCTTTCTTTGTCTGTTCATCCTTTTTCTCTGTCGATGTATCGTGGTGTGAGGAGAGACAAATGTCACTTCTCAAACGGATTGGTAACCCGCTTCGAAGTTGTGTGAGGCGAAGCGTGGGCGAGGAAAGGCGTGATGCAAGTTGCCACCGAGATGCAGCAGTTCATTCTTGGTGGCGGAAACTCGTTGGATTGACCAAGGCTTCCATCATGCCATGGCTGGGAGATTGACCATTGTGTCACCCGTGCGACATTCAAGTCGGTGAGTCCAACGGTTTTCTTTAGACTTCGTGTCATGTGTGTCTTTCTTCACGAAATTCAGAACCAGTGAAAGAATAGTTGACGCACTATTTCTTGCCCGGGTCGCCGAAGGTCTCTTTTTGTTAAAAGTTGACGGCGCTGTTCCGTGCACATGGCCGACTCGCACCGAGGGAGGCAAAGATGGCGGAAAGGCCGCTGAGAGGAACAAAGAGGCAGAAGGAGAGCCTTCTTCCGTGAACAGCCCTTCGGGCACCCGTTTCTTCGCGCACGCAGAAGGGGATAGTGATGCAGCGTCCCCGCGGCGGGAGAGAGGGAGGCCACTGTGGCAATAATCAGCAGGCCGGTCAAGGGGAAAGGATGAAAGAGAGGGTCCATCCTCACTGGGCTCTCCACAGGAATCTGGTTTTTTCTTGTTTGTTATTTTTCTTTTTTCGTTGGCCCGATGAGTGACGCAGCTGACGGCAGAGTGACCCATGTGTACATAATGTAAATAGTTTCTTTCGCGGTTTTGTTTTTCTCCTCCGGGAGGCAAGGCGCCTGTATGTGTTAGTACTGCATGTGGCGCGCGCGCGGTATCGTCTCGTATTGCGACGAGCGCGGGATGTGGGCTAGAAGCGGCTTGTGTAGCCGTGGCCTAGGAGAAAAAAGGGGTTCACTCTGCGCGGTCCGTACGAGTTCGGCCATAGTATCATGCCACCTTCGCGGTTAGCGCCGTGTTTATGCACGTCGACAGTGGCACGCCCCCGACAGCAGAGGAGAGCGATTGAGCGCCCCTGCAATAATAATAGCCAGTCATCAGAGCGGAAGACTTTAGTTAAAGTTGCTGTGCTCTACGATTCGGCACGGTGCAGTGTGAATGCTCAGCTGTCGCCGTCCCTTCCACGTCTGTTCATTCCGTAGGCAACACGTAGTGGATGTCCCGTTTCGTTTGGTGTCACGGATGGGCAGTGTGCGTTCGTGGAAGGATAATCCGGTAGTGCAAGGTCATATGGCATCGCACTAGTGAAGACCACGTTTACTTTGGTTACCGCCCAACTGATTTCAGACGGAGAGATAACCTGACAGACGTCTTTCTCTTTCTCTCTCTCTACTCTTTCGCTAGCTTATCTTCGCTGTTCTAGGTTCTTTACTAAGTGTTCCTTTTGTTTACGTACCGTTTCTTTATTTTTGAGTTTTTGGTTTTCGCTACCTGAGAATTGTAGCCTCGCGTTGTTTTATTGTTCGTTGGTTCAATTCGGTTTGGTTTTTGTTCTGCGCGACTGTTCTTTTTGTTTGTGTTTCTGCCGCGCTGATTTGGCGGTTGAAGTCTGTGTGTCCGGAGCGGGGCGGCGTCGATGGCGAGGCTGCGGACGGAGCCGTGGTCGCGGCACTTGGGGCGGCCAGGAAGTCGACAGGGTCGACGGCACGTGAGACCTGCCGCGGCCGGCGGCCGGGGTCCGGGTGAAGATGCCGTGGCGTGCGTCGGCTTCACTGGACATTTGAGAGACTTGTCGCGGTTGTGTTGTCGCATTTGTTTTCCTTGTTTTTGTTTTGGACTGGGGTTCTCGGATTTTATCGTGTATCGGCACCGCCAGTATTGTTTTCCTTTAGAGGGGCTTTTAAGGAGGGAGGGATGTGGGGGCTGGGTCCCGCTCGACGCCATGTTTTGCGTGCAATGTGTCCGCATCCCCCTCTCCCGGCTGGATGGGGCGGCGGCCCACCCGTTTGCCCCATGTGGCTTTAACTAGTTTTCCAGTGGACAGCGACTAATTTCTCGAACGTTCGCTCGTTTCTGGTTTTGGAGATTCTCGAGAGAACTCGCTGGGGCTTGGAGGGGTGCGCACGTACTTTTGTGGCCCTCCGGCCGACCAGGCCATCGGTCGGATGGCGTGCCTCTGCGAGCCCCAGCGACCACGGCGGCGACCTGCGACCGACGCCCATGACTGTATGTTCTTCTATTTTCCTTTTCTGGGGGCTCGCGGTTGCGGGTACGCTGACCGGGGGTTAGGAGCTTCTTCCTTGCATGGTCTTTGTGTGTTAATGTGTGTTCGCATGTTGTTAATTGTTACTGTCCTTTGTGTTTGTGTGTTTGCTGTGTTGTTAATCGCAGTTGTTCTGTATATTTAATTCGACTCTTGATTCGGCCTTGTTTTGTTTGCTTTATTTAACCGTTTATTAAATCACCATGCTGGGAGAATGACGCCTAATGTTCTCCTCTTTTGCCGCGTGCGGCGGTTCGTGCTGTCCCGCCCCGAGACAGGCCGCGGGCTGACGCGCGTGGCAACGCCGCGATGCATGGCTGAGATGAGCGAGCGTGCGGACGCAACTACCACATCCACTGCTCGTCGAGTGCTCGAATCCACGACAAGGGGCTGCTAGCGGCGATTCCACTGCTAGTAGTAGTAGTAGTTAGTAGAACAACCCCTACAAAGTCTAGCCAAGCCATCGGCCCATGTGTGGAAGATGAGGAAGACGAGGTGGGGGTTAGAGAAACAAAACGCAGGAAGGAGACAAAGGGCGAAGCACTTGTCTGGTTCTGGTCCCGAAGAGCACCGCTGTCTGCTGATTGCTTGGGAACTCGCTCCCTTCCACTGGGCGCTCCAGTAGCTGGCGCTGATCCGTTATGCTTGGATTATGCAGAGACCAGGACTCACGTAAAGTACGGCCGGCAGAAGACTATCGTCTTTTGGCAACATTTGCAGCGAGTCCCGCCACGGCAGCCTAGTGGTTATGGCGCGCGGATGCTGATCTGAAGTTCGCGGGATCGAATCCCAGCCGCAGCGGCTGCATTTCAATGGAGGCGAAACATTGAGGCCCGTGTACTGTGCAATGTCAGTGCACGTTAAGGAATCCCAGATGGTCCAAATTTTTGGAGACCTCCATTACAGTGTCTCTCATAATCAGAGCTGGTTTTGACACGTTAAACCCCACAAAACAACAACATTTGGAGCGAAGCACGCAAATACACGGCTAATTTTTATTGTTTAGCCATGTCTGACGTCAGCAGCCAATCACTCTGTTTATCGGTAGTGACACAAGGATGGCTGGAATGTCCTCGGGGGGCCCGCTGTTGCTGGCAAACCAGTTCCGCAGGCGCGTTGCCTGAGAAGAACCAAGGGGAAAAAAAGGGGGGGCGAGGGGGGCACCTCTAGCAACACCTCCTCTACTTTGAGATGCCTGGCACGTAAGCGCCGATTCCACCGCGCGACCCTCTCCCCTTTACGCACCGCCACCGCCCCGACTACCCCACCTGCCTGGCAAGCGCCCACACTGTCTTTGCGGTAGCCCGTTCAGAGAGCAGTAATGTTGTTGGTCATGTTTTCCGAGCCTGCCATGTGCTACTTTCTATAGTGCGTCTTACCTCTTCGGAACTCAGTCTAATAACCGCAGCTGCAGCCTAGCCACGCGGTACTGCTGTGTGCCCTTTTACACCTCGAGCAAGCGCAAGAAACAGCCTGGCGTTTCGTTCCACGAAATCCCTGCAGACGCAACACTCCGGGAACAATGACTCAAAGTGGTATCAAGAAAGAACTGGCAGCCGAATTCTACATCGAACTATTCTGCAGCCTTCATTTCCTCGATGCGGACTTTCGCGAGACACCAGGAGACGCGTGCTTAAGCCAGGTACTGTGCCCAGTGTTTTCCCCCAATGACCTTCTTACCTAAGGCCAGCACCGTCAAAGCCGCGAAGTGTGAGAAGCAGTGCTAAAAGGAAACGCGAATGTTCAACAATGAAATCAACTTCCATTGGCACGTCTGAGAACATCACTCGTGTTTGTTCAACGCACCAGGTTGTGTCGGACACAACACTGTCCGTTGATTGCATGGATGTGCCCGTGTCTGACAACAGTAGTGTCGCCTTCCAGGACTACATGCAACGATGCTGTGCGTCCCGTGCCAGCGAAAATTCCGACGAGAGGACTGAATCAAACAGCGCTGAGAGACTGCTACATCCCGGCCAGACCGCATAGCATGAGGTCGTTCGGCAAGCAGACTAATGAGATAAGTTCATCAGCGGCTTTTCTGCAAAGCAAAAAGTGGCGTGCAAAAGAAAAGGCTTTAAAGGCACAGAATGAGAGGCTGCGTTCAACGGTTGACGCGTACAAGAAGGAGCTTGAACGATTGAAGGAGCAGTCCCACGTCAGCAAGTTTCTTCACGTTGCCAAAGACTCGGAGCTTGCGTGCACAAAGGCCAAAATTATTTGGATCAAGTGATTAATTCAGACCTGCCAAGTTTTACGATTTTATCGTAAAGTGCCCGATTTTCGGCTCATCTTTACGAGTATCGTAATGATAGCTGCATTTTTACATTTTTTGATGTTTCGTGACGAAAACTTCGCAATATAGACGTTGCTACCTACAATCAACTCCACCTTTGGCCTTTTCATGAAATTGTGTTGGAAGAATTACCCGCTGAAGTAACTAAGGAAGAACGGATCGATGAACAGTGGCGGGCGGTCTCTGCTTTTCGAGAAGTCGATGGTATTTTGAAGTATGCTAAACTGTCAAAATTTATGTTGGGCGTCTTGACACTCCCGCTGAGTGTGAAAGAATCTTCAGCAAAGTCAAAACGGCACGCACACAGTTTCGTGCCTCCAATGTCTAAAGAGACTTTGGAGCAGTTGTTTGTCGCAAGATGTGCGCAGTCTCACTCAGGGAAGTGCCACGAATAGGTCTTTGATAAAGACTTTCTGATGAAGGCCAAGGCTACAAAGGCCTCTGTGCTATCCCAGCCTTCCACTTCAAAGATGTAAGGACATTTTGTGCCTATTTTGTGATACGTTTATGTATTTCGTAAAGCTAAGCGAGTTTCTGAGAAATAAAACGGTATTTTAGTATTTTTAATGCAAATTTAGTATTTCTTGGCAAGTCCTGTAGTACTTTGAGAAGTGTGAGGTTGGCAGGTTTGTTAATTATACAGTCGAAACCCGCGATAACGAAATCCCGAGGGAACGAAATTCTCACCGCAACGAAATATTTTCGGAGCACCGGCGAACGCCCATAGGAGTCAATGCATTTCGTAACTCACGACTACGAAAGATATTCGTACCGCAGTCCCTCATTAACGAAATTTTTGAAACACGAGTGCGCAAATAATTTACTCTCGCAACATTAACTACATTCGAAAACTGCTGAAATGCATTCATGCTACACTTAAACTGTGCAAAACTATCGCTACAGCGCACTTGAGAAGCAGCCGCCATCATTGTTTACAAAAAAAACAAAGCTGGCGACAATGATGATGATGATGGCTTGCCGAAACACCTGCTCGTTATCGCGGACTACGTAGCCAAATCGAGAGGAAAATCCACATTCCTTGGCTTGGCTCTGTGCTTGGCTTTGTCGGCTTTGCGCGCACATGGTCGCGTGTGTGGAGCCATTTGTCGAGCGTTTGCTTGGTCGCTTGGTGCAACGTGAACTGTGTGTTGCGATTGCTTTGTCCGATTTCGCTGCCTGCGAAGATGCCGCCTCCAACGAAAAAGCGGAAGTTCATCACGCTGGAAGATAAGGCTGCATGGGGCGAACTTTGTGCCGTGGCAAACGAGATTCCCGATGGCCTCAGCGTCCATGAGTTCGTTTGTGCGGACGAAGGCGTCGTCGTGCACGAGGAAGTGACTGATGAAGCCATCGTCAGTAGCGTGTGTGAGGCGGGCGATCCCGATGAGCAACGACCGGAGCAGCCAGAGAAAACAACAAGCCCGCAGGATGTGCTGAATGCCTTCGACACAATTCGCTCGTTTTTCGGCGAGCACGACGACGACGTGGCGATGGACCATTTCTTAGAGTGTGAGTCGAGAGGCATGAAATTGCTGCATGGTAAGGCCCACCAAAGCAAACTAACTGACCTTTGGAAATAAAATGTGTTTTTTGTAAATTCCGTGTCTTTTCTGCCGCATTCTCGCGCCAACGAAATTCCCGCAATAGCGAACATTTGTGCTTTCCCCGCCGATTTCGTTATTGCGGGTTTCAACTGTAATGTCAAGAAGCCTGCATGGTCAGAAACAACTATTAGGCAATGTACAGTCGCGCTCAATATGACTTGCAACGCCGGTTCGCATGACTGAGCGGGATCCAAGATTGATAATGACCCCCAATTACCCTTATTTCCAGAGCGAGGAGCTGTTCCATCATTTGCTGTCACCCATAATATTGCGGTCGACCTCTGCTGACTCCGTGCCAGAACCACCGAAATATGCAAATAGGGAAAAAAATACAACTCTAAAATGGTGCAAATGGTCAGAGTGCACGGCAAAAGGGGACCACGAGTGCTTAGTTGATAGTGATTTTAATGAGTAGTTAAAATTAATTTGATCCGGCACTTATACACCAACTTTCATAAGCACCCCGCCACGGTGGTCTAGTGGTTATGGCACTCAGCTGCAGATCCGAAGGTAGCGGGATCGAATCCTGGCCGCGGCGGCTGCATTTCGATGGAGGCGAAATGTTGAGGCCCGTGTGCTGTGCGATGTCAGTGCACGTTAAAGAACCCCAGGTGGACGAAATTTCCGGAGCCCTCCACTACGGCGTCTCTCATAATCAGAACTGGTTTTGGGATGTTAAATCCCACAAATCAAATCAACTTTCATAAGCAGTTAAATTCGAACCCGCGACCTTCGCACATTAGATGGCGAGGGTCGCATTTCAGTTGCCGTAGTTCTGCTGTAAATGAAGATAGAAAGCTGCCGTTTGTGATTGGAATAGAACCGATGTTTCGACTTATAATTTCAAACAAGTTGCCCTCGAACCCACGACCTTCGCAAAATATGAGGAGTCCCCTTTGAATTGCCCTACCTCAGGAGTGAATAGAGGCAGAAAGATGCCGTTTGGAATTGAAGTAGGGTCTATGTTTCGACGTATAATTTCACAACTTGTCGGACTCGAACCCGCGACCTTCATAAAATATTTGGGGGTCCACTTTGAGTTGCTCTGTCTCAGGAGTGAATGGAGATAGAAAGATGCTGTTTGGCACATAAGTAGGTGCTATGTTTCGACGTGTAATTTGCAATTGGTTGGGCTCGAACCCGCGACCTTCACAAAATGTATGGGGAATTCACTTTGAGTTGCTCTATCTCAGGAGTGAATGGAGATATAAAGATGCCTTTTGGTATTTGAGTAGGTGCTATGTTTCGACGTATAATTTCACACTTGTCGGACTCGAACCCGCGACCTTCGCAAAATATTTGGGGGTCCACTTTGAGTTGCTCTATCTCAGGAGTGAATGGAGATAGAAGATGCCGTTTCAATTCAAGTTAGTGCTATGTTTCGACGTATAATTTCAAATGGTTGGACTCGAACCTGCACCTTCCAAAATTATGGGGTAACCTTTGAGTTGCCCTATCTCAGGAATGAATGAAGATCGAAAGATGGCGTATATTTCATGTGGACTGTATGGGTCCTATGGTGCTCATCCGGATGAATGGAGAATGCTGTTGGAGTCTATGTTTCGACGTATACTTTCACGACTGGTTGGACTCGATCCCGCGGCCTTCGCAAAATATAGGGTGTAACCTTTGAGTAGCCCTATCTCAGGAATGGAGATAGAAAGATGCCGTTTGGAATTCAAGTAGGTGCTATGGTTCAACGTATAATTTCACAAATGGTTGGGGACTCGAACCTGCGACCTTCGCAAAATATATGGGGTAACCTTTGAGTTGCCCTATCTCAGGAATGAATGGAGATAGAAAGATGCCGTTTGGGATTTAAGTTAGTGCTATGTTTCGACGTATAATTTCACAACTTGTCGGACTCCAACCCGCGACCTTCGCAAAATATTTGGGGGTCCACTTTGAGTTGCTCTATCTCAGGAGTGAATGGAGATAGAAAGATGCCGTTTTGGATTCAAGTTAGTGCTATGTTTCGACGTATAATTTCACAAATGGTTGGACTCGAACCTGCAACCTTCGCAATATATATGGGGTAACCTTTGAGTTGCCCTATCTCAGGAATGAATGGAGATAGAAAGATGCCGTTTGGTATTCCTGTAGGGTCTATGTTTCAACGTATAATTTCACAACTTGTTGGACTCGAACCCATGACCTTCACAAAATTTGGGGAGTCCACTTTGAGCTGCTCTATCTCAGGAGTGAATGGAGATAGAGATGCTGTTTGGAATTGAAGTAGGGTCTATGTTTCAACGTATACTTTCACGACTGGTTGGACTCGATCCCGCGGCCTTCGCAAAATATAGGGTGTAACCTTTGAGTAGCCCTATCTCAGGAATGGAGATAGAAAGATGCCGTTTGGAATTCAAGTAGGTGCTATGGTTCAACGTATAATTTCACAAATGGTTGGGGACTCGAACCTGCGACCTTCGCAAAATATATGGGGTAACCTTTGAGTTGCCCTATCTCAGGAATGAATGGAGATAGAAAGATGCCGTTTGGGATTTAAGTTAGTGCTATGTTTCGACGTATAATTTCACAAATGGTTGGACTCGGACTCGAACCCCACAAAATTTGGGGTAGTCCACTTGGAGCTTGCTCTATCTCAGGAGTGAATGGAGAGAGAGATGCTGTTTGGAATTGAAGTAGGGTCTATGTTTCAACGTATACTTTCACGGCTGGTTGGACTCGATCCCGCGGCCTTCGCAAAATATAAGGCGTAACCTTTGAGTAGCCCTATCTCAGGAATGGAGATAGAAAGATGCCGTTTGGAATTCAAGTAGGTGCTATGGTTCAACATATGATTTCACAAATGGTTGGACTCGAACCCGCAACCTTCACAAAATATATGGGGTAACCTTTGAGTTGCCCTATCTCAGGAATGAATGGAGATAGAAAGATATCAGTTTGGGATTTAAGTTAGTGCTATGTTTCGACGTATGATTTCACAAATGGATGGACTCGAACCCGCGACCTTCACAAAATATGGGGGGTGCCCTATGAGTAGCCCTATCTGAGGTGTGAATACAGATAGACACCATTTGGGAGCCATGTAGGTGCTCTCTTTGGAGTTTCGATGAACAAATACCTAACTGGTGGGACTCGAACCTGCGACCTTTGTAGTGTATATGGGGGGGCGCCTTTGAGTTCCCCTATCTTTGGTGCAAATTGAGATAGAAAGCTGCCGTTTGGGATTAAAGCAGGTGCTGTGTTTGGTGGCATCATTGTATAACTGTTTGGACTCGAACCTGCAACCTTCAGACCCGCGACCAGAATCCTGCAGCAGAGGGGAACTTGTCGTCTGTTTTGCAGGCAGTAATGTTTTCTGGCAGACGACATAAATGTCCTAGCGGCAGAACAGACGACCAAGCTTTATTTGGAGTAAAAGCGTCGTAACAGTTGATTGCAGACAATCGCAAAACTTGCCCTTATGCGCTACGCATTCTGTGCTCCTTCAGGCAACTTCTCGTTGTGGTTGCTGGCCCGCCTGCTAGAATCATGGCTCGAGTTCCCGAGAGGGAACGGATTCTAATCGTGGAGCTCGCAATGAAAGAATACACGCAGCGTCAAATCACGGCGATGGCAGGCAGGTCCACGCATACAGTGAACCGAACTGTAAAAGCATACAGAGAAGAAAAGCGCATCTGCGACGCGCCCCACTGACCGCCACCCTTGAGCTGAGACAGCACAAGAGGACTAAGTTCTCGTGGCTGCGGCATATGCCAACCCACTCAGCACCGCGAAAGGAATGGGTGAATTCTGCGGAATAGATGCGAGTGTATCAACACTTAAGCGGAGACTTGCTGAACAAGGTATAAAGAGCCGCATAGCGGCACAGAAGCCAAAGCTCTCAGAGCCAAACAAGCTATCAATAATAGCATTTTCAACGAAACATCAGGCGTGGACAGTTGCCGACTGGAATGGTGCGATATTTTCTGACAAAACTACAGTTTCCACGGTGTGGGACAAGAAAAGCCGTGTGTGGCTCCCTGGCTGTGCCAGGTATGACGCACACTACATTCAAGAAGTTGGATCGAGTGGGCGTACCGTGGTGAATATGTGGGGTGCCAGTCCCGCAACGGACTCTGTGTGCTTCCCAGCATCAACGGAAACTTGACCGCAGAAAAGCACGAGGACATCATCGACTTTGTGCTCATACCTTACGTGCTTGAAGGACCGTTTCCCAACGGGTTCTACCTCTTTCAACACGATCTTTCGCCAGTGCACACAGTCAAGCGGGTTGAGCAGCTCCTCCGCCAGTGCAGTGTGCGGCTGCTCGAATGGCCGCCAAAAGGTGCCGATTTGAACATCATTGAGCATGTGTGGGCACGCCTGAAAAAGCGGCTTTCCAAGATATCACTCAAC
Source organism: Hyalomma asiaticum (assembly GCA_013339685.2). Lineage (NCBI taxonomy): Eukaryota > Metazoa > Arthropoda > Arachnida > Ixodida > Ixodidae > Hyalomma > Hyalomma asiaticum. The sequence goes on along the minus strand of CM023488.1, from coordinate 74,916,942 downwards.
AGCGCTTCTCCTGATGGCCCTTTGGAATGCGGTGGAGACAGAATGGAAGTGCCTCAAGGACAACAAAGCTTTTGTTGGAACACTCTATTCGTCGATGCCGTGCCACATAGAAGCTGTGATAGCCGCCGGAGGAGGCATGACCAGGTATTGAAATGTTGCCATGTCTCCAACCACGAACACCCGCTTCATGGCCAGCTGCAAGGATGCGCAGGCCGCGCCCCCCCCCCCCCTCCCCGGCTCCCCCTCTCGCTTATTGCGGAATGCCTTCGCCTGCTCCTTGCGCCTCTCACACCAGTCTGGCTCCGACGACGAGTCGACCGTGTGCACTCGGACAAAACAGACTGCTCGCGCTGGCCGGAAGAAGGTGCTTTCGGCTCAAGCAATAAACCAGTTTTTTGTCCCACGTATGCCTGTTATTCCGGCTACCATGGACATAACAGTGGAGACGAGGTAGTCGAATTGAAGCTCGCGTTTATCTTCACCGGTGCTACACAATGGCAATGCATGCATGAACCTAGCAGCCCTATTTTGCACCGATTCTAATAAACTAATGAGGTTGTTATGATGAAGCAACCATATCGGGGAGGCATACTCGAGCTGCGGGCGAACAAATGTCTGAAAAGCTAGCTTGCGGATGCTGGGGGGAGAGCTTCGCAGGGTTCAACGTAAGTAACCTAATGACTTAGAGGCTTTGGCACATATGGTAATAACATGAAGGTTCCAGGGAAAGGTTTGATGTGAGATTAATTCGCAAGTACTTGTACGAATTGGCTGGTAAAATGGGGTTGTTATCTATGTGATAACAGAAATTGGAGACTGAGTGTTTACGTGTAAAGGAGACTACTTTGCATTTAGATGAATTTAGGGACATTAACCAAGTCTTATACCAATCGAAAATATGCTGAAGATCGTTCTGTAGTATTTGATGGTCATTGGGACCGGATATAGGACGGTATATAATGCAGTCGTCTGCAAACAATCGCACACAGGAAGCCAGGTCTTTAGGAAGGTCGTTGATGTATTATACGTCGAAACATAGACCCGACTTGAAGACCAAGTTGTATCTTTCTCTCTCTATTCACTCCAGAGATAGGGCAACTCAAAGGGGACCCCTCATATTTTGCGAAGGTCGTGGGTTCGAGGGCAACTTGTCTGAAATTATAAGTCGAAACATCGGTTCTATTTCAATCGCAAACGGCAGCTTTCTATCTTCATTTACAGCAGAACTATGGCAACTCAAATGCGAACCACACCGTCTAATATGCGAAGGTCGCGGGTTCGAATCCAACTGCTCATGAAAGTTGGCGTATAAGTGCCGGATCAAATTAATTTTAACTACTCATTAATATCGCTATCAACTAAGCACTCGTGGTTCCCTTTTGCCGTGCACCATGACCATTTACACCATTTTCGAGTTGCATTTTTTTGCCTATTTGCATATTTCGGTGGTTCCAGCACGGAGTCAGCAGAGGTCGACCACAATATTATGGGTGACAGCAAATGATGGAACAGCTCCTCGCTCTGGAAATAAGGCTAATTAGGGGTCATTATCAATCTTGGATTCCGCTGGGCCACAGGAACCGGCGTTGCAAGTCATATTGAGCGCGACTGTACCACTTTGCGCCACCTCTCAGCAAAATCTTATGAACATATGAGAAGTGAGAACCTGCTCTCCTTTCCATGCAGAAAGAAATACTCTGAGGAAATACCTCGGAAGTTCATCAGGAGAGATTGGATTCAGTGAGCTTGTCAAGACAAGGCGGAGTGCTGAGCTAGATTGTCTCACAACACCCCAATCAAAACTATGTAGCCTCGTGGTGGATGAATGCGCATACGGCAGAAGCTTGAGTACCACAAGCAACGAGATGCATTTCTTGGAGACACTGACTTGAGTGATGACCTCAATCATCTTTTGCCAGCATCTGAAAAAGGCCAGCTTGCAAATTCCCTCTTCTGCTTCTTGCTGTGTGGACTACATGCAAGCTTCAAGATTCCAGTGGGGTACTTCTTTACGAAGGGATGCTCCGGCAAATTGCTTGCTAAGACAGTACAGCACGTTATTAGAAAGACAGAGGAGGCGGGGTTTAATATTGTACGCCTAGTAACGGACAACCACAAAGTCAACGTTGCTGCAATGGAGGAGATTTCACGGAGGCATCTTCAAACCAAGATACGCCACCCAGCTGATCCTTCAAGGTACCTGTTTCTAGCATGTGATCAGAGCCGTATTATCAAAAATATTCACTCCCAGTTCTTGGCCAGATAAATTGGAGGTCAACAGGGAATATCTGCTGTCTACCTGAAGGACCTATATAGGATGCAGCAAGGCTCTTCAGTCAAGCCAGTCAGTTTTCTCACAAGAAAACGTATATCCAACAAACATTGAGAAGATGGGTGTAAGAACAGCAGTACAAATTTTTTTCACCTCCTGTGACAGCTGCTTTGAGCTTCTTGAAGGACCAAGCAGGGCACACTTGTGACACCAAGTTAGCAAGCACAGCACCTACGGTTGAATTTATGACAAACATGCCCAGATGGTTTGTTCTAATGAATTTGAGCAACTGTGAGCAGAATATCCACCAGAACAACCCTGACACCAGGCAGTTTTCAGATGCAGAAGATCGCAGACCCTTTACTGGCTACAGCTCATCTTTCTCGACTACATCGAAATGCTAAAGGAAGCTAGTTCACCCGTGAACTTCATCACTACAGAAACCTATCACGCCCTAGTTTTCACCAGAGTTTCCAATGTGCAATGCACACAGTTCCCGCTGAATGAGTGTGACTTCATGTTTGTGCTCACAAAGAAATTCTCAAGTGATCCAATAGAATCAGTGTTTGGATTTCTAAGAAGGACTGCCGGATACAACGATGTCATGGACGTAAGAAGTGCTGTTAGCGGACTAGAAAAATTTTTGAAGACGGGGATCATTGCATCATCCAACAAAAGCAACGTCAACAATTGCACTTCTTTCTACTCTTCTCGGGCTGTTATTGGAAGTGAAGTGAGGAGCAGCACAGCAGCAGTCTGCGCGAGTACCCAGAGGGCACAACAAACACTGCGAGAAGTTTGCATGTCATCAAAGCCTTTTTTGCCGATGCCAGATATGGGAGCTATAGCACTTGTTGGAGGCTACATAGCTTGCGTAGTGAGCAAGAGAAGTGCGTGCGAGAACTGTGTGTCTTTAGTTAGGAAGGCAAAAGGGAACTCTGCTGTGCATGGTTTGATTTCACACCAAGACAGTGGTGGCCTCCACTACCCGACACAAGAACTTAATACAGTTCTATATGGACTGGAAAAATGCGTGGAAATAATGCTGCCATACAGAAAAAACTACTGAAACCAATGGAGCAGCGTTTCCAGCACAGTGTGAGTGCAGTCACAGGCTTGCCTGTGTTGAAATGTAAAAGCTGCAATGATGACCAGAGAGAGGCTTTTGTTAAGCTAATATGCAAGAAATTTATGAAGCCCCTATTTTCAAACCATGCATTAGACGTAAGTGACAGAAATGCAGTGGCAAAAATGTATCACAACTAGCCGCTGTCACGCAAAGTACTGAAGCTTTGAAACTGCATCTCTTGGCTCTATTCTTTGATTTTTTTTTCTTCTGTGATTTCTTTCGACTGCTGATGCGAACTGTGATAGTCGTGTCATGGATTGGGGAACTGTTCCACCCTACTCTTCGCTTTGAATTGTTAGCTTCACCACATATGTGCAGCATGACGATGCCCCTCTTTTTTTTTTTTTTACCACTGTCTGTGACAAGCGTCATTTTCTGCTTTGCACCTTCTTTGACTACCAATCTTGCATTTTTTGTCATAGCCAGGGCTGCTGCAAATTTTGTAAATGTGATACTTACTACTGTGATAACACATATACGTGTTCCCTTTTCTTTTGTTTACAATTTTATGGTCACTGTGTGCAAGAACCTGCAAGTGATCCTGCTTTGCATCGATGCTGTTGTCTTTTTTATGTTGAGGCAATATCTGATCGTCTTACTACCGATCTGTAACATGCCCAAGCTCTTGCCAGAGAATGCTCAGCCTGGCCCTCTTGCTGCCGTAAACAAACATTGTGCAATTGTTGTTTCGCTTAATTTACTTTGTTCATTTCTTTTTTTTTACATTATTTGCACTCTCCTAAGCCCTACCAAGCATTGAAACACAAAATTTTCGCACAGTAGAATGCTGCGTAACTCCGGACGCAGGGACTTTCAGTGGCGGAGCCGGCCAAGCGTACTGTCAGAAGCTGGCGCCACCTCGCGGACATCCGGTGAAACACGGTGGCTGCAGGTGAACAATAGGAGAGCGGACGACGTGCCGGACATCTCAGAGTAGAGGAGGCGTTGTTCTGATACACATTCTCATGAGCAAATAATAAAGCTATTTAAGCGTGAACGTAATCACAAAAGCCAGCTCTCTTTTGCACAAACGGTTCTACAAAGCAGCGAAAAAATTAGCATGACGCTAGGTGCACGCATCTTTGGGCTATTAGCTGTCGAAAAAAAGCTTCTCGTGTGGCTGCCACTTGAACGCTGACTGACTAAAGTAAAATATTCGGGCAGCTAAGCGCTAGTGGTACGATGACTGGGGATACAGCATACGTAGTGGCACGCCCCTCCTCCTCACAACCTACCTTTTTCACTCCTTACTGTACTTACTGTACATGCCTATTCTATGCCTCACCCTCTTGTCCTCCTCCTCTCCGTCACTTCCCTTTCGCAAACCTTTCTATACTACACTATACGAAGACATGCTGTGCCTTACGTTCCCCATTTTTCTCATCTTCCCTTTCCCACCGGCTTGCTATACTATACCAGGCTGTGCTGTGCTACGAAACGCCTCCGCCTCTATGTAGTAGGGGGCTTAGGGCGTGAGCGCAAACGAAGAAGTGCGTGCACCAATATTGTGCATTTCATAGAAGTACACGTGCACTTATTTCATGATAGTTTTCTATTCGAGACGGATGGTGCAATGAAGAGCTTAAAAAGCCACACTGTTAACACGTCCCGACAGTGCATTGTTGATGTTTGCATTATAGATTTTGAAGGCCCAGTTTACACTCACGTATTTTCAGCCATTGTGTGGCAGAAATAGCAGCAACACTTATACGAGTGTTTTAATTTGCGTTCATTTCTGTTCCCCGCAATTTTTTTTTTTTACAGGTTCCCTACAAATGCCTGCTGCACAGAAGGTCCTAAAGCGGTGCACCAATGTGATCACGCGCCTTCAAGCCACGGTATCAAAATACAGGAAGACTATAAAACGTCTAAGGAAGCAACAAGGGCAGGTGCCTCGAGCTGCATCGGACGCCCTCAAGATGCTGGGGCCTTTTGCGAGAGACGATGTGTTTAATTTAATAGTGACGCATGTCAACTCAAATTCAAAAAGAACGGGAAGACATCTTCCCTTGTGGCTTAAGAAGTTCGTGTTACGCCTAAATTTTCACAGACCCAAGGCATACCACCTCTTGTCACAATATCTAACTCTACCCTCCCAGCAGTCTTTGCAGAGGTGGCTCTCAAGGATTAAAATGGCTCCGGGCATTATACCAGGCGTAATGCAGGCAACTGTAGCTCAAGCAAAATTTTTTAATACTCATGATCGTGTTTGCACGATCATATTTGACAAAATTATCCTTAAAAAGAACCTGTCATACGACACTGCCCATGATATCGTACATGGTTTTACCAATGATGGTAGGGAATGAACATCCACAATAGCGGACCGTGCACTTCTTTTCATCCTTTATGGAATACCAAGAAAGTGGGTGCAGCCGCTTGTTTACACTGTTGGGCACATGTCTGTGTCACCTTATGTCATATACACAATCCCCCTAAAACTCATTCACGATCTCCAGATAGCCGGCTATACAGTAAAAGCCGTAATTTGCGACCAAGGGGCCAGAAATGTGAGTGTGGCAAACCAGTTGCGCTTAAACGCTGAGCGGCCTTTTTTTTCATTGCTCATGATGAAAAAGTGTTTTTGTATATATTGATGTGCCTCACTTAATCAAAACCACAAGGAATAACCTACAGGCGCACAAATTGAACATCACTACTGAAACCACTGATTGGTCTTGCATTGTTCAACTCTACCACGAGCTCAGATTGCGATTAGCGCCAAAATTAACAGACATCTTCCAGAAACCTTCCAGCAACATGAAGGTAAAATGGGCTACTCAATCCTTAAGAAGTGCTGCATCAGCAACGCTCCAAGGACGACATGTTGTGGGAGGAGGCTAGCGAAAAGCAGTCGTTTTCGGAGGAGAGCTCCGACAGTTCGGAGGACTGAATGAAATGCATCAGTGGACAGTTCCATGTTTTTTTTTCTGGTCAAGGTAGGGGGGTCGACCTATATTCCGCCTCAACCTATATTCCGCATTATACGGTAACACGCTAAGCAAACGCTTTGTGGACCGTATAAAAAAGCGCCAGCAGCGAAAACCAAGGCAAAGAACCATCTGTTTGAAACCACTGCGTCTCAAAGCAATACGGGCAACACTCAGAAGAGAAAAACTGAACCATGAGCTTGCCGTTGTGAAGAACCCCCTTCACAATATCACTGAAGCAAAAATGGACAGTGCACTCCACATTCTCCCAGCGAAGCAGCAGCTCTTGTTTAAGATAGCTTTGATGGCATCGTAAGCTCAGGCCAAATAAACGACAATGAGTGGCTAATGACCTGCCTTTTGCTACGAGTATCAAGTCCAAAAGCACACGCCCTACTTTCCGGTATGGAGGTATTGCCACTTCCCTCCAAAGCACGCTTGCAACAAATAATCAGTAGCATCCCCTGCAAGTTTGGCTTCAATGAACTTGCCTTGAAGAGTATTAAGCTACATTTTATTTTATCCCACCATCCTTGCTGCTTACGTATGTTATGTATCTATATTGCCGCGACCAGTGCCTTCTGGTTTGTTTTTTGCGTATTTAGTTGCCAGCATCTGGCAGCCGGAGCTCTTATTTGTGTTCGAAACGAGACCCGTGTTTCACTCTCTCTCTCTTTTGTAGCTCGCCAAGGGTATCTGGTTTAATAGGACGAGCGCTTCGCCCTGTTGTAACTAGCATTATCGCTATAATTCGATGGCTTCAAAAAGAAAGAATAACGCCGACGCACAAAAAAAGGCTCACAGCAGAAACGCCGCGGCTCTCTTCCCGCCGACGCTCGCCTGTGCACGTCGTCGCTTTGTTGGCTGCTGCTTCGCCGCTTTCATTTTTTCTTTGAGTTTACTGTGGAGCACAAGTTCGCTCCAATAAACCTCGTTTTCTGAACAAACATTGCATCATTCTTGGCTACACGACATCTGGTGGAGGTGCGGGGTACATGAACCCTAAACCCTCTGCAAGTCGTCAGGCAAGTCCAACTCGTACCAGCCGCCAACAGCAAGGTCTTCACCCGGAGTTCGGGCTGCTTCCGGAGAAAGTGAAGAAAGAACACGTCGTGGCCATAGCCATGAACAATGCTGCCACCACGACCAACACTAACAACCCTCCTGTAGTTCTTCAGCAACCGAGGGAGCCGCCACCATTTCATGGGTCACCCTGGGAGGATACCGAAGACTGGTTGGAGCAAGTTGAACGGGTCAAGCTGTTCAACCGCTGGGACGACGAGGAGACACTGAGGCATGTGTTTTTCTACCTCGCAGACTCAGCTCGGACTTGGTTCAAAAACGATGAGTGTTCCATAGAGTCCTGGCAGGGATTTAGGGCACAATTTTTAGCAACGTTCACCACGGTTGTGCGGAAGGAGCGGGCCAAGGTGTAGTTGTGTTCGTCGAAGAGATGAAAAGGCAATTCAGGCGAGCTAACCCTGAAATGGCCGAAGAAAAGGAGCTACGCTTCTTAATGCATAGCCTCAAGGAAGAACTGTTTGCCAGGCTCGTGCATAATTCGCCCAAAACCGTTACCAAATTCGTGGCCGAAGCCAGTACAATTGAGAAGGCCCTCGAAATTCGTGCCAAACAGCATAGCCGTTGCTGCGTTGACACTGCCAACGTGAACTACGTTGACGGGAACCAGATTCCAACAGATACGCTACGTGAGACGATTCGCGCAGCGGTAAGGGAGGAGCTGCGTAAACTTCTCCCAATGGCGCCAAAACCCCAAGTCGCTTCCCTAAGCGATGTGATCCGCAAAGAGGTTCAACAACCACTGGGGACTTCAACGCTGCCGGAAACACCCCGTGAGCTGCAGGCTATGGCCTATGTCACGGCCATTCACGCATTTTGCCCGCTCGTACCTCGTCGCCAGGAGCCTCCATACCACCATTCTTCATCACCTGCCCGACGACCTGCGATGGAACACACGATGCCAAGGAAAACCGACGTGTGGCGAACCCTCGACCGTCGGCCGCTGTGGTACCACTGCAGAGAAGCCGGGCACATCTACCGTCGCTGCCCCTACAGACAAGTGGGCCTAGGAGGTTTTTCCGTGCAATGATGCACCGTGCCCCTTGCCTGGCCAACGACCCAGCGAGATCGACGAGTACCTTTCTCACATGAGCCGTGGACCAACGCGCTTCAGCCATTCATTGTCGCCCCATCCTTATGGATCAACGAGCCGTGACTCCACAAGCGGAAGGTCCCCCAGCCCAGGAAGCGGAAACTAAAGGCAGCAGCTTCGGGAGGTGAAGTTGCACTACGACGAAAAAACGAAAATCCTCCAATGACGCACCGCTGCATCAAAAACCAAGGTTCACGATGCGCCCACAGTCCAACGCTCCGATCTAACGCCAACATGATCCCCCAATGCGACGACAGCCACACAGCGCGGCGCCCACCCGACATAACCAAGCCCGCAGTTAACAAGACGACGACGACGTCTAGCCGCCGACCATCAATGCGAACCAGCCGTGATACGGCACCCCGCCAAACCCGAAACTCCAAAACAACTACTTCTGACGTACAGCTGTGCATCAACGGCCTTGATGTCGCACTAATCGACACGGGCTCCGACTTTTCAGTGATGAGCGGACCATTCGCGTCGAAACTTTAAAAATTTATGACAAGTTGGGACGGTCCACACATACGCACTGCAGGAGGCCACCTTGTCACGCCTAGTGGAACCTCTATCTCGCGGATAAAGCTGTGCATCGACAGCCTTGATGTCGCACTAATCGACACGGGCTCCGACTTTTCAGTGATGAGCGGACCATACGCGTCGAAACTTTAAAAAGTTATGACAAGTTGGGACGGTCCACACATACGCACTGCAGGAGGCCACCTTGTCACGCCTAGTGGAACCTCTATCTCGCGGATAAAGCTGTGCATCGACAGCCTTGATGTCGCACTAATCGACACGGGCTCCGACTTTTCAGTGATGAGCGGACCATACGCGTCGAAACTTTAAAAAGTTATGACAAGTTGGGACGGTCCACACATACGCACTGCAGGAGGCCACCTTGTCACGCCTAGTGGAACCTCTATCTCGCGGATAACCATAAACGGCACCACGTACCCTGCTGCGTTCGTCCTACTGCCTAACTTCAAAACTGGAAATAAAGCGCATTCTTTTTCGTTGCCAGAAGTGTGCAGTGCTCACCGCGCGGCAAACTTCCGCCGTGTTGTTATTGTTTTTAGAGCGGTGCATTCTTGGTGTCTTTTTTTTTTTTTGAGCGAGGCACTCTTCTAGTGCGTTTTTTTTTCCTGCTGGTTGGTTGTAGAGTAACTGTTGCGTGCAAATGACATGGCAGATAATTTCGAGCTTTGCTTTCGAGAATGCAATAATTTTCACAAGACATCGGGTCTTTTCACCGGACATGCTGAAGAGTGATTGCTGTAGCTGTCTGGCTACAAGAGGGCTTGGGCGATTTTCACCGCACATAATTGGGCGAAGCCTGTGCCAACGTCATGAGCGGGGGATGTACACGCTTGCAAAAATCGAGGAGCGCAGAGGCCCACTGTCATTCCTCCACCTCCACGTCTCCCTGGAAGGTTGTGCGCTGTAACTGCTACTTCCACATGCAAAGTTTTCCGCATTCCCAGACTAGTCTGCGAGGCACCTTTCATGAGTGTAACTGGTGCGGTTCACAATGTCATGGAACTGAAAACCGCTGACGCTCTCAGATAAGCTTCGAATAATTGAAGAGGCCGAGAAGCTGAAGGGAGCAACAATCCAGTATTTCCCGCAACCTCAACATTCCTGAGTCATCGCTGAAAACGATCCTCACCAAGAAAGAAAGCATTTTGCTGAATCCGGGCAAGTTCGGCCTGAAAACAAAAGCCACGATAGATGGCAAATATGCTGCCATGGAAAAAGCCCCTGTTGAGTGGTTGCCCCAGGCACGCAGTTCGGGAATTGCTGTGGACAGCGCAATACTAAAAGAGAAGGCAGAGATTATCGTGCTGCGCTGCGGTGTTGACGATTTTAAAGCCTCCATGGCTGCTTGGAATGCATTAAGAAGCTTCATGGAGTGGCGTACAGCCACTGCTGTGGAGAGAGCACATCTGTCAGCCTTTCCACTGATGAAGAGTGGACTGCAACATCGTTGCCGGAATTGATACGGCAGTACAAGCCCTCCTGACGTATGCAACGCGGACGAGACAGATCTTTTATAATATGCAGCCAGAGCAAACTTTAACATTTAAAGGAGAGAGCTGCCACAGTGGTAAGCAAAGCAAGAAGAGTCTTACCGCGTTGCTTTGTACGAACGAAGACAGCGTTGAAAGACTTCCTCCCCTCGTGATCGGGAAGTTTCAAAACTTCCAGAGTTGCCATGCCAGTAAAAGTTGCCGTGCCAGTAAAAGTTACACAGAGTAGCCTGGATGATGGCTGCCATTTTTCGTGAATCTTTACAGCAGCTACATTCATTAATGGGTGCCAGGAACAGAAAGATTCTCCTCCTACTGGACAATGCAGCGTGCCATCCATCAGATGCATCAGACTTGAGGAATGTGCAAGTTGCATTCCTGCCTCCGAACTGCACCAGCCAGCTACAGCCACTTGACGCTGGCATCATCAAGTGCTTGTAGAAGTGTCGGAAGCTTTTGGTGCAGTCAGCTGGCAGGCATGGAACGCAATCAGCTGGAAAAGAAGCTTACGATACTTTAAGCAATGCACTACATTTCCAGTGCATGGGATGCAGTCTCATCATACACGATCGCCAACTCGTTCAGGCACTACGGCTTCAAGAAAAGTGATGCCCCTTCTACAAGTGAAGCTGCAGTGTCTGTCGATGATGAACCCGAATTCGGCTGCTTGCAGCTGCTGGGAACTTTCGCGACTACGTTAGTGCCGACAACGGCGTTGCAGTGTGTAGTGCAGTGTCGTTGGACAACATCATCGAAGCTGTGCGCCCTGACTCTACAGACACTTCCGATGAGTAGGAGATGGACGATGTTGGCGAGGCTAGACATGTCCGTACCAACTAACACGGAGCTGTTGTCTTACATCAATCACATTCACCTATGATTCGTCGAGGGATGAAGGAGGAAGTGGACGAGTACACCCATGCACCTGATCAGCCTCGTTTGGACAGTCCTTTCCTGTGGTCGAAAAGTGTTGGCACAGCGAAGTACCCATCGCTATCGAAGGTAGCTTGGATCTACATTTCGGTGCCAGCTATTCAAGTGTCCAGTGAGAGGCTATTTTCCACCAAAAGGAATCTCGTCACTGCAAGAAGAGACAACCTTCTCTTCGAGCACGTGGAACAGTTAGTGTTTGTGCACAGCAACACCTGCAAGGAAAACAGGCTGCATGTGCACTAAAGAGCTTTCCCGACGTTTGTTTCTACTTTCGTCTCAATATATTTAAAAATGAAAAGCTTGATGTATATTTCTGATTGTCCCAATTTTATAGGAAAAGTGTGGTGGGTGAAAGAGCTAGCGATGATTATTGTAACAAGATAATGAAGTTCGTTCGATAAATTATTTTCTACTGCAGTCGGTGCCCCATGTATTCGCTCTGATTAAAAAATATTCACTGCACTTCAAAATTATTCAAATGAGGTAACTATTTGAGTCATATTCACATCGAAGTGAAAACCACTGTTCGCACTTGCCTATGTGATGCGGTTACAGTTTTACAAAAAGGGCATTAATTCCAAGAGTTCAGAGAAGCGGGCAAAGGGAAAACATTTAAGGTTGACCCGCTGTTCCTCAAGCAGTAAAATGTCGAGTAAGAAAGTGTGACTATGTCTGACAAATAAATGTTCATGTCCTTTGCCCAAACTTCAGAAGAGTGGCCCTCTGTTTTTGTTATCTGTCCATTTTCACAGTCCATGTATCGAAATACTTTGTGCAGGGGTCGATGAACAGATTGCTAAAAACGATGGAGAACAAGGAATTTGACAGGAGCCGTTTCGACAAGTGGACTTGTAATCGTCAGGTCGGCCACTTTATTAGCGGAAAGACTTTATTAGGGTTTGCAAAGTGCAAGATCTCCCATGTTACCGTAGAAATCGTCAGAGACAAGCAGGAATACAGACTCATTGTGAAGCAGCGCTTTATGTGCACAAACTGTGGAGCGACTGCATCAGTGTGGAGCTCAAGGTACATTCACAGTGCTGAACCAATGGACCCATTTGCTGTGAACATTTTCCCTACATGCGTTATGCAGGCAACGAGGAACCAACAGACCGCGTGCAACGACATTTTCTCATTGATGAGCGTCAGCTGTCGCTTCACACAAAAACATGGCAGAGCTATGTGAAGACGTATGTGATGCCTGCAGCCGATAACTCAGAGAGCAATCTGACGAGCATCTGCACCTGGTCGGTTCACAAACTCTACATCAAACTGAACATGGGTCACACCAGAGAACTACATACTTTAGGATAGCAGCAGCGTAGTGAGCTGCAAAGGGAGATTGTGCTGCAAGTATTATCATCGCCATCTAGAAAAGCCCAGTTCCTGATGGTTCGCATGAGGCGGCCTTCTGGCCCTAGCCCCGATGCAATATTTTAATTATTCTTCTCGCTAAACTGTGGCTAGTGTGTGCACTTTTCGTACACAGGTACTGTAGCTTATCGCCAGGTAACCAAACAGGACTCCCACTAGAAAAAACATCAGTCGAGTAAGGTTTGTGTGTGTGAAGCAGACAAACAGCCTAGCCGGCCACGTTCACCTGCTTCAGTTCAACTTGTCCGCTGGTACGGTGACGAGATGCCACCAACGCAACGGCCCCGCCCGGAAGAGTGTCGTTGATGCCGGCATAGAGACGGAGCTACAAGCAGCAACGTGGTAGCTCTGTAAGGAGAACCCAGATGCTGCGCGTCCTGAACCTCTTTGGTCTGCTCCAGTACATGCAGTTGAAGCTGCATCAAGAAAGGTGCACCCAATCGCAGAGAACTGATTCTTTTATCGCCAGCACTATGCGAATAATGATGCGTGCACTCTGCATTAGGCCACTGGGTGAGTTTTTACCGTCAACCAGCGAGTGATCGTCTAACAGTGTGATTTGATTTGCTGGGCACAGATTCACCCAATAAACAGTTCAACTTACAACACCTTGAATTCTGCTGCGTCCTTCATCGTCACGACCACATGACAATAAATGCGTTTTCATACGTAACATAGCCTGTTGTGTTATTGCATGCGTGCTACGGTGATAGCCTCTCGTGTTCTTGCACGCACACTGCCACGAAATATGGAACAATCAGGACTGCGTACAATAGACCATTTAGGCCCAATGTATTATTCATGCAGGTATTGTCGGAGGGCCGCTGCTTTCACGCACGCATATGGATATTTGTGGGAAATGGATATCATACAGCGGGCGGTTGTACATTTCGTGGCATGGTAGCACGTGCCCGCTTCGGGTTCGGATCTTGAACTGACCTTTACATATGCCGTATTTCTGTAGTGCATAATTATTGACACTGCACTCTGCATGACATGTGGTACAGCCTACTTTATCGCGCAAGTGTTTCTAATGTTGGAAGCACGCTGCACCACTACTTAACAGGACCCTTGCTAGCCCAAACTTAGGTTCATTTTAGCAGATTTTCTATCCCCTCGGAGTTTGAGTTAACAAGTGTGAGGGCACAAAGGTCTAACTACTGCCAGGAGGCGAAGAGTGAGGGTACCAGGCCAACATAGGCGGCAGAGAGTGGAGGTGAGACAGGGCAGCTTGGAGGGAAGCAGGCAGTCCAGGGAGAGACGGTGGTTTGCACCTGCTGTGCATGGTAAGCAGCACATGTTCTGCGCTGTGGTCCGAGAGACACAGACTACCAAGGTACTGCAATGGCCAGGGTTAGTGAATAAGGGCCAAGCTGGCAAAATGGGCCGAATGTGGTGTGCATAACGCAGGACAACCTGGTTAGCTGGACGTGTAAACAAACAAGCTTGACATGAGGTTCGCCTGTATGAACATGAAGCCACTGTAATGTTGCCAACGTTGACATGATGCCACTGCATATTCAAATATTTCGCATACGGCTCATGCGCTACCAGTACAATGTTTAGTACATCCCAGGAAAGCATTTGGCCACTGCAGGTACCTTGTCATGTGCCCCAGCTGATGCACCAAAGAGGAACCAAGACTCACAAGGCTTGTAGAGAGAAACTGCAGTTTTGGAAGTCGCCGAATCTATACCCGGCGACAACTTTCTGTGGCAGCACAGCCAAGGCTACGGAGCCGAAGCACGCTTGTCTTACTGCGCCACAGCATGTAGTCCCTCAACGAAAACATCTGTATACTGTTCTGGGTAACTAAGATTTTACCATTCACCACTTACATGTTTCGCGGGTTTATTTTTTAATTAGTGAATAAAAACGTTGCGCAGTAGAAAAAATTTCGTTTCATGCTCTCTCAGGTTTTGTGGGTCTTTTTGGCTTCCGTCGCCTTTTTACCTCACCGCATTCCTCACTGTCAAAGATGGAGTCCTCCGGTTACAGCTCGTCAACATCGCTTGCGGAGGAAACACCGCCGCGTGCCGCAAGTCCACCAGCTGCGCAGCCGTACCAGGCGTTGTCAAATCAAAAGCTGTCCGTACAGGCCAAGAAGGTGGTGCACAATGTTTACGCGCAAGTAAGGAAAAGCGACCCGCAGCTGTCTGTGAGAGCCGCATGTCGGAAGGTCAGCGAGCTCACTGGTGTTAGCGAGCGCAGTGTCTTCCGGATTAACTCTTTCGTTACCGCGCCTATAGAACTTGGGTCACCGGTGACCCATAAGCGCCACGCGGAAATTTAAAAATACTGGCGCTCCTATGGACTAGCTGCGCCATCCAGCGCATTTTCTAAGCACTAATCTTCCATTTCCTGTGTAGTTTTTTTTTTTTTTCCGCGCGGCGGCGATTTTTATCGCCGGTTCAAAGTGCACAGTTCGCTTGTTTTGTTTACGAAGATGGCGGACGATCCGGCCGCCGGACCCTCGCGTAAACGACGTCTTTCTGGCGATTCTGTCGCATCTGCAATTGATTATTCTGCTGTTTCTAGCAGCAGTGACTCTGAGGATAATATCGGATCGTCGGAGTTTAGTTCTGACGATGGAGATTCGCAAAACCAGCCCGGATCGTCGTCAGCTGTTCGGCGGTAAGTTTAGTTTTTTAGCACTTCTCAGGTTACAGATTTTTTAGACCGCTTGAGATGTCGTAAGGATGTTGGCAATATTATATCTCTTATTTACAGTGTCTCTACAGTATATGGTGGAGATCTGCTGCCATCAGCCCAGCAGAGAGTGGCGTTTAGCCCAAGAAAACCAGGCCTTGACCTCGGAATGGTGCTGCGCAGTGAAGCAAAGCGGCTCACAAAAGCGATCGACGTTTTTGTGATGTTTTTCACAGCGGAGGTAGTAAATAGGATTTGTGTGAACACAAATAAATATGCGTGGACGCAAATCCTGAAGAAGCAGTCCTATGCCGAGGCTGATGGTTCATGGAAAGAGGTGACGGCCGCAGAGATGATGAAATTCATTGGCCTGCTGATTTATATGGGCATCGTCGAGCTGCCACGGCTACACCTCTACTGGAGCAGAGGCTCCTTGTTTCCGGGTTTCGTTCCTCCCAAAATAATGTCGAGAACGCGTTTTTTTGCTCTTCTGGGTATGATCCATGTGTCGGACCCTGACGAAGAAAGCGGACGAAAGTTGGATAAAATTTCTTGGCTGCTTGAGCACATGAATGAGCGTTCAGCAAAATTTTTCCAGCCACGGAAAAGCCTTTCGGTGGATGAAAGGATGGTAAAATCAAAGGCACGCTCGGGAATTCGCCAATATATCAAGGACAAAGTTGTGAAGTGGGGGTACAAGTTGTGGGTGCTTGCTGACCCTCAGACAGGCTACACCATACAATTTTATGTGTACACGGGCAAGCGAGAGAAAGCAAGCGCCAATGGCTTAGCTTTTGACGTTGTTACAAAGCTGTGTGAGCCGTATCTGGACCAGGGATACCATATCTATATGGACAATTTTTACACCTCCACAGCTCTGTTCCTGCATTTGCTGAAAAGGTGTACGCTGGCTTGCGGCACAACAAGGAAGGATCGCCGTGGATTTCCGCAAGAGATGAAAGACAGCAGCTGGGAAAAGAAGGCTAAAAGAGGAAACATTCGTTGGTTGAGAGAAAGTGGCGTTTTGTACCTGCAGTGGAAGGATCGGCGAGTAGTGAACATGATGAGCACCATCCATACAGCCAACAACCATGTGATTGCAAAGCGACGGGTGAAAAAAGATGGGAAGTGGCAGGAAATATCTGTGCAAAAGCCAAAGCTCGTTGATGAATACAATGCTGGTATGCTTGGCGTCGACAAGTCCGACCAAATGATTGCGTCGTATAACGTGCTCATCAAAAGTGTCCGATGGTGGAAAACTCTGTTTTTCCACTCAGTTGACATTGCTTGTGTCAACAGCTATGTCATTTTTCAAGCTCATCGGAAGCAGCATGCCGGAGCATCTGAGCTGCTGAGACCATCAAACTTTGACCAGCTGGCTTTCCGAATGGAGCTCGCCCAGCAACTTCTCGATCTTGAGGAGAGGCCACAGGTTCCCACACCTCCTCAAACCAGGTCCATCCAGCACAAGCCATATAGATTGGAGAAGCGGAGAAGATGCAAGAAGTGCTATGAGGACAACAAACTAGACCATAAAACAAATGTCATCTGCAAAACCTGCAATGTTTGCTTGTGCTTCACTACAGCCAGAAACTGTTTTGCCCAGTACCACGCCAACCTTAGGAATTGATTTTTTTCACAACTTAGAGCTTTGAGATAGGTTCTAGATCTTGTGGCTACTATTAGACATTGTAATCTCAAGCTATATTTGTTGATTACACATTTACAATTTTTTTTTTATGGTAAAGGCATACCTTACACTGTTTTGGTGCCGTGGTCAGAGGTATGTTTCGTGTTTGAGATTTTTTCCCCGAGTTCCTATTTAGCAGAATTTTCTAAAATGCCCATAGTTCAACAGCTTATTTATGTATTTATTTAGTAACATTCATTGCATTGTTGTGTTTGAAAAATTTGTAGAGGGAAAAAAATATAATTGTGGCACTAGATGGAACAAGGCTGTTTCAACTAGGCAGAAAAAAAAAATTGTAACTCATATGATTTATGAGCTAGGCAGCTCAAACTTTCTTCTTTTCTAGACCATTGATTTGAAAACATTTTGTATATTTCACATTATTTTTCTTTTTTTCTGATTTTGTGTTATGAGCACCGCATTAGAAATGTTCTATGCAATTTTCAATAAATCTTGTTTTTCATGAATATTATTACTTCTTAAACCCAAATATTTGTTTTTAAAAGTAATATCATTGGAAAGTACGTTTATTTAGCTTTCTATTGATATATAGCATGACACTGTAACAATGATAATGTCTACTACAAAAAATAATTACAAAAACATACAAAAAATGGCACATTTTCCCACGGTAACGAAAGAGTTAAGCTCGACGTTAACAGTGGAACCCTGAAGTCACCGAAGCGCAAGTGCCTGCGCCTCCCCGCCATGGATGACCGTGCGAAAACCGGGAGGACAAGACTGGAGCTTCACGACAGCTTCTCCCTCGCAGCTCTACGAAGAAAAGTGCATCATTACTTTCTGAGGAATGAACTCCCAACAGCTGCAAAACTGGCTCAAGATGTGACCAGTGACAGTGACATGAACATGTCTAAAATGAGCGTGCGAACGATGCAAAGGCTGCTTAACGATATCGGCTTTTCCTTTCGCAAACGGAAGAGAAACTGTGAGCTTTTGGAAAGAGACGACATCATCACGTGGCGACGGCGGTACCTGCGTACCATCCGACAACTTTGCACTCAAAAACGGTACGTGCATGATAAGTTGTGTAACCATTACATGAATAATTGAATGTTTCATTCACCCAGCAACCTGGGTCCACGCGTCAGTAAATCACGTCACAATATTATTAAAAATTGCTCTCGAGTTCCCAATGATGCAACTCGCGTTTTCTGCAGCGAAACGCGAGCCGCATCTTTTGGAACTCCAGAGCAATTTTTAATATTGTGACACGAGCCGAGTTTTGCTGCAGTTCGCCGCGCTTCGCTGCCGATGACATGCTTCATTTTTGTTGTTTATTCTTCCAGACCCATATACTACCTTGACGAAACCTGGGTCAACGCCGGACACACAAAGGATAAAGTATGGGAAGACGCGAACGTCAAGACACGGGAGGAGGCCTTTCGGCCAGGCCTGACCACAGGGCTTCGCGCACCAAGCGGCAAAGGTGGCAGGCTCATCCTTTTGCACGCCGGCAGTGAGGACGGGTTTCTGAATTCTGCATGCCTTCTCTTCCAAGCTGCAAAACGATCTGGGGACTACCACACCGAAATGAACGGGCCGCGCTTTGAGAAGTGGTTCGGTGAACAACTTTTGCCCAATATCAAGCCGTGCAGTGTCATTGTAATGGATAACGCACCGTACCACAGCGTCCGCCTCGAGAGAGCCCCATCATCGTCATCTCGAAAGGCTGACATTCAGTCGTGGCTGACAGAAAAGAACATCGCGTCTTCACAAGACCAGTTGAAAGCTGAGCTGTTGGATTTGGTGAACGACCACAAGAAGATGTTTTCCGCCGATCGCGTGGATGTTTTGGCGAAGGCTGCCGGTCACGATGTAGTGAGGCTTCCTCCGTATCATTGCGAATTCAACCCGATCGAACTGATATGGAGCCAGGTGAAAGGTTACGTCGCTGCTAACGATACAACATTCACCCTTGCCGGAGTTGAAAAACTGGCGCGTGAAAGCATCGATCGCGTAACGCCAGACAACTGGCTCCAGGCGTGTGCTCATGTGAAAAAAATCGAAGAGGACTTGTGGCAACGTGACGGCCTCATAGACTCAAAGCTCGACCAGCTTATAATTCTACTCGGGTCAGAGTCCAGCACTGAGAGTGACGGTAGTGACAGTTATATGAGCGAACAGGAATACCTCACATGAATGCAACCACAGTCGTGAATGTAAACACAGTGAATGTAAACCATAATATTGTGTTGTGTACCTGTGCGCGTGTCGTTTTAAAGGGACCGACAACTGGCCAGAACGTATACCGAATACCAACCGAATACCTGCTTTTAACCTCATAAATTCTCATAAAAAATGTCCCACGGCGTTTTTCCCGTTTCCATAGCATGATTGGACACTGTCACAGATATTTCCGTTGAAATAAAGAAAACGGGCACCTTAAAAATTGCTTCATCATCAGCCTGTTTAAGTCCACTGCAGGACGAAGGCCTCTCCCAATGATTTTCAATCCACCCTATCCTGAGCTTGTCGGTCCCTTTAATGTTTTTCCCACAATAAAAGTGTGCCGACATTCGTTACAAATAAAGTCTGTTCTCGTAGAGGGCTTTACGCATTGCTATATTCCTTTGCAGTAAAAGATCGCATTACAAGTCGTCACGCTGCGTTTAAACACAGGCCGTGTCTTTTGCGGACGAGGTGCACATCAAATTGAGTACTTATTGCCGAATCCATAAATTTTTTTCTCAAATACTGTTGCAAATAAAATAAATTTTATGAAAAGTTATATCACTCTTGCAAATTAGATATACATGTGTATATGCCTTCGACGAACGCCATTCACGCGTGACTAAGCTCGACGCTGCTTGCGCGCAGATCGTAATTCACCGCATTTTCACATGGCACCGTTGTGGGAACGTGTTGACGCGGACTGCGCTGGTGAAATCGAAACCGAAACACCCGTCAAAGCGGTCGGACTACTTGGCGCAGTAGCACATGTGCATAGACTCCGCCCACGTAGCCTTGGCCGTGCTGCCACAGAAAGTTGTCGCCGGGTATAGAGCGATGACTGCTGAGGTACTGTTCAAACACCAGCAAGTAGATGCAGGCTGCGTAGGTCTTTGCAGATTGTGCAAGGATGGCTGGCCGAACCACCCGTCACAAGTGCCACAACTTTTGCACGATTATTGGAAGGAGCGAGGCAGCCTCTCGATTGTAAGAGGACTGTTGCTGAAAGACCGCAGAACTGCGGTACCTAAAGCACTCCAAAAAACCATGCTGTACAGAATTCACAAATGTCACGAGTGCGAGCGTGGATCTCGGGAGCGCTTGCTCCGATGGACCGAGAGAGTGAGAGGCGAGACGCGAAAAGCGTTAAGAAAAAACAAAGACGTTACTTTATACACAGAACATCAAAACATGGAAAACGAGCAAAACACCAATTCGCACACAAAAGAAAGCTAACAAAGTGAACAACCTAAACGGCCTAATTACAAGTCCTCCGCGTAGGGCGCAGTTCCCACGGGAGTCCCTCAACCTTGGGCCTCGCGTTCAAGTCTGCGTTAGCTGCCTGCCGGTCAAGGTGTAGTTCGACGCTCTTACTTTGCATTCGGCGCGGTGTGGTTCAGAGTCGAGGCTCTTTGGTGTGTCGTGTCCCGTAGCTCTCGTCGAAGGTTCCGCTGGTGGTGGCCGCCGCTCACGCAAGGTCCGTCCTCGTCCGCCGCCTTGCTTCACTTGTGACGTGGCGGGACACCGCTTAGGCCTAGCCCAGCCTAGGCCTCCTCATATGTAATGCCTGGTCTCCAGCTAAGACCGGCCCTCTCCGGCGATTCTTCTGCCGGTCGTCCCGTTCTGCCGGCGAAGGTGGAGCGCTGCAGGTACGCCGGGAACTGCTGAAGTTCGGCCGCTGCCACTCCGAAGTCCGTGCTCGATCGTCAGCCAGATCGACGGCACCCCGGAGCCCGACGCCCTCGTCTCCTCGTCACCAGTCCGTAGCTGGCCCGACACCCTTCGTCGACCGGTGCCGCGCAGAGAAATGCCACCTCAGCCTTCTCCATGACCGATCTCTCCTCGGGCCGCGTGCCACGAGTCCGCTGTCACCCAATTGTGGACATCGACGCGTCCACGGCGCGTGCCTTCCCGCGCCACTTCGCCGATCTCTCCGTTTCGTCTGCTAGCCTGTGTTTGTGGGCCCCCTCTTACTCATCACAACAAAGGACACCAAGGATCAGAACATGCAAGGCCCTGGCACATGAATCAGTGTGGTGGCCCACGGTCAGATAGAAAAGATGGTCACAGGCTGCAAAGACTGTGCATTAACCAGAGTTCAGCACTGTGAACCTCTTATGTCTACTCCATCACCCAAAGTTCCCTGGGAGTGGGTAGGCGTGGACCTTTTTGAAATCAAGGGCAAACAATATGTGATCCTTGTGGATTACTTCTCGCGTTTCTCGGAGGTGATCAGCCTGTCCTCTCAAGCATGATAGCAGCCGTGAAGAGCTGCTTTGCTTGTTTTGGAGTCCAGTCAGTGGTGGTCTCCAACAACGGACCACAGTTCGTGTCAGAAGCTTTCAGTGCCTTAGGCAAGACATATGGTTTCTCGCACGTCACCTCAAGTACACGCTATCCACAAGCGAATGGCGAAGTCGAGCGGATGGTGCGTACAGTGAAAGATATGCTTCTGAAATCAAAGGATGTATATCTCGCTCTTCTGACATATAGAGATATGCCGGGGATAACAGGCTACAGCCCAGATCAACTCTTAATGGGCAGGCGTTTGAAAACTACAATTCCCAAACTGGACGTGGCACTCACTCCAAAAATGGCATTCCGTGCCCAAGGTTCGGAAGAAGGATAGGGGAGCCAGAAGGAAGCAAGCGTATAACTTTGATAGGCATCATGAGGTCCGGGAGTTACATCCCTTGGTGCCAGGAGATGATGTATGGGTTCAAGACATCCCTTGTGTCACTAAGGTACTAGGCCCGGCGCAGAGGCCTAGGTCATACACCGTGGAAACACCATCCGGGATCGTCCAGCAGAACAGAGGACACCTGGTGCCCTTTGACCAGACTTCACCTGAGAGTACCCTGCGACCCTCTGAAGACCCCCTACAAGGTCCAGCGGGTGTGACATTGCATGAGGAGTCGGGCGATGGTACCTTGTCATCCTCTGAAGGTGCTGAGCCAGAGCTAAAGGGCATGATGAGCGGAGAAACCAAGAGATCATACTTGGTTTGGCTGAGTCGTGAGAAAGCCTGAAAGACTGGACTTATAGTTTCTTTTTGCGCCTTTCAGGCTGAGAAGGGGGAATGTAGCGACCCCTCGCATGTAACTTTTAAGACGTGTTACCTTCTGTAGGTGTCGGCAGAGGGCACACCCTGTCTTGATGTGCACAGGGCATGCATGGTGTGGGGAATAGAAGAGATTTTTGGTTGTTGGCTACCAAGGTGTGCGGCTGTCTCTAACTCCGTTCTGGCATCGGTCTCTGCTTGTGTGCTGTCACGCAGACACACGCAACTGGACTGTCGTCAGTGCATCACCCCCGGATCCCAACCATCCCATCTGTGAATCTAACGATCGCACTGTGCCATCAACATTGAGAACGTCATTATCGCGTAGTGATAATTACATGGCACAGACGATGGACGTGTCAAGTGCTCCCACATGTGTCAAGACTCCCGACGCTAAATGCGAAGGTGCGTGCTCACGTACGTGAGATGAGCTCGCTGACAGCCACTTGGATCAAAGGTACCACCGCTAGCAAAGTCTGCGGGCATGCGCCCGCTATCTAACAGCAATCTCCGACCATCGATGTGCAACAGCGTGACGAACAACGATTCACCACATGCTGCTGCTTCAAGTTCCGCTTCTGCAACGTTGTCAACCGAGCATCGCACAATTCAGGTGCGCTTGGAGACTCGCTATGTGCCGGCGGGCACGGCAGAAGCGCAAGCATCCAGCATTCAAGACTCTTTGCGCAGTGCCCACTACTGAGCAGAACCTCTCCCTGATGGAACAGCAAGGTCAGAATGAGAGTTCTGGACCTCTTGAAGATGAATTTGTTCTAGTGCAAGTTTCTGCTATAAATGCTACGCCGGCTGACAAACTGTGCCCAAAATACCAAGAACGTTCTATGGACGTGAATTCCGAAACGAGGCTAGGTCTCGCAGTAAAAATGGTGCTGTCATGCAGTACCTGTGGCAGCATGTCCTCCCACGGGTCCTCTCAGAAGAAACACAACTCAACAGCGTTCGACGTAAATGTTCGCTCGTTGCAAGCAATATAAACAACTGGGAAAGGACAGACTGCTTTGAATGACTTGTGGGCCACCATGAATGTATCCCACTACAGCTTGCATCACAAAACCTATCAAGATCTGAAAAGGTTATTCAAGCCTGCAACAGAGGAGGCATCAGACATATTTACAGATGCAGCAGATGCTGTCAAAAATGCCTATGCAGAAATGGACATTGGTCTTTCAAAAAATGTCACAGTTATTTATGATGGTACATGGCTAACATGTGGGCGTCGCTCACACATCGGAGTTGGAACTATAATTGAATTCCACACGGGGCTTGTCATAGAGATTAGTTCTCTCCAACTTCTGTCTCGGCTGCAGTCTGGGACCAGAAGAGAATGACTCTGCACATCTACAGTGGAGGCAGCACTATCAATTCCAAAAGAACACCGATGTTGGCTCAGGCCGTATGGAGGTGGAGGCTGCACTGCAGCTTTTTGGCCGGTCATTGACTAAAAACAGCCTGGAATACTGCAGCGTTGTTTCTGATGGAGACAGCCGTGTCTTCCAGGCACTCTGTGATGAGCAGCCCTATGGTTTTATACCAATAGCAAAGACTGCATCAATCACGTAAAAAAAAAAGAAGAATGGGCACCGCACTCCACTCTCTTGCGAGCAAGGTGAAGAAAGGGGAGCCACTGGGCGGAAAAGGAGGGCTGACACAAGACCTCATAAAAGAACTCACTAACCACTATGGCACTGCCCTCCATAACAACAGCAAAAATATTGCTGAGATCAAGGAGGTTATACTAGAACTTCTGGAGTGGCGGAGGGGCTCCGCGGCTGACGCCGTCGCGCCGCCATACTGCTCAGGGCAGAAAGCGGACGGGCGCATTGTGGCGTGTGTGGCTTTTGCGTTGTTTTAGTGCTAGTGATGTCGCGTGTGGTGCCTCTGATCGGACAAGACGGTTCTGGAATACGGCTGTGATCACTTCTCGAGACAATGGTGGGCTCTTGCGCAGCATTTGGATGTGCGAATCGCGTGAAGCAAAAACCGGGCATAACCTTCCACGTGTAAGTATGCATTCGCTCGCTTGCTCGCTTTCGCTCACATATGTTTGTGTTTATAAATGCATTCGCTTGTACAAATATTTTGCTTGAGTCCGGGCACCGAAGATACACTGTGAAACATTTTTGTGCGTTTAAGGTTTCCCAAAGACGTCGGATTGCGCAGTGCGTGGGAGCGCGCTGTGAGGCGAGAAGGTTGGACGCCGAAGAAGAACGACGTCTTATGTTCTGTGCACTTCGAAGCAGACTGCTTCGACAGGACAGGGCAAACAACGAGACTACGAGCTGGTAGCATCCCTACCGTGTTTGCGGCGTTTCCGGCGCACCTACAAAAGCAAGTGAGTATGCTTCGAACAAGTGAGCGCTTATTTTCCCGAAAGTAGCAAATGTAGCACCGGCTCCGCATTTTTGGGGTGTTCACTTTCTCATAACTGCATGCGCAATGAGCTCCAAATACCAAAATTTCTGACACAGTTGCAATTTGCCTCTTCCTACATAGGGAAAAAGAAAGCGAGCTCCTCCGAAAAGTCGGGAAACCCAAACCCCTTCGCCTGAAGTGCCCGTCGTCGATGAAGCTGCCGAAGCCTCCCCCCTGCAAACTTCGCCCACGAAGGAGTGGTACAGGCAGAAAGTGCATGAATCGACGAACGAGGTACAGCAGCTGAAAAAGAAGGTCAAAACATTGCAGCAGAACAAACGAAGACTTTCAAAACGTATTGATGCTTCTCAGAGTTTGATAGACCAACTGAAGGAGCAGAACCTTTTATCGGAGAAAGGGTTTGAAGTTTTTGAAGCATCATTTTCTCCGGATATCCAGCAGCTTCTCAAACGGGTCAACGAAAAGACGAACAAATACCCCTCAGAATTAAGAGCATTTGCGCTGACGCTGCACTATTATTCGCCAAGGGCTTATGAGTATGTGCGAGCGAAGTTCAACAACGCTCTCCCAAACCAGCGCACTCTTCGCGAATGGTACAAAGCGGTGAATGGTGATCCTGGCTTCACCTCTGAATCATTTGAGTTTATCAAGAACGTAGTGCAAGCAAGAGATGAGCCACTGATTGCTGCCATAATGGTTGACGACATGTCCATTAAAAAACATGTCCAACTTGTGGGCAATAAGGTTTTCGGATATGTCGACCTTGGCATGGAAATGCCAGATGACAGCCTTCCAGAAGCGACGAATGCTTGCGTTTTTATGCTGGTGGCACTCAATATGAGGCTGAAGGTGCCCCTTGGGTATTTTTTCATTGATTCTCTCTCTGGCTCCGAAAGAGCGCAGCTGACGAAAGAGTGTATCTCGCGGGTGACTTCAACAGGCGTCGTAGCAGCATCACTTACTTTTGATGGAGCGGCCTCGAACTTTTCTATGGCCGGTTTTCTTGGGGCTGATCTCCGCTTCCGTTCACCGGGATTTAACACCTCATTCCAGTGCTCAGAAGATTGCCCAAAGAAAGTATATGTGATTCTAGATGCTTGCCACATGATCAAGCTTGTACGTAACTGCTTGGGGTCAGTAAGCCATCTCATTGATATTCAAGGGCGCAAAGTCAAGTGGTCATACATTGAAGCTCTTGAGGCCCTGCAACAAAAAGAGGGGTTGCACCTTGGAAACAAGCTGACAAAAGTCCATCTGGAATGGGCAAAACAAAAAATGAAAGTTCGTCTGGCTGTGCAGACCCTTAGTTCATCTGTTGCTGATGCACTCGACTTTTGCGAGTCTAAACTAAAGCTCTCCCAGTTTGAAGGTGCCCATGCCACAGCGGAGTTCATTCGAATCTTTGATCGTCTCTTCGACATTCTAAACTCGAGGAACCCTCTGGCGCGATCATTCAAAGCCCCACTGCGGCAACAGAATGCAGCTTCCTGCAAATCATTCTTCCACAAAGCCGAGGAGTATATTAGGGGGCTGAAGGATGCAAGCGGGCGACCAGTGACAGATGGACTAAAGAAAACTGGGTTCGTCGGCCTCATCATTTGCATGCAAAGTGTCGATGCCCTTTTCGATGAATTTGTGGCCACGAAAAAACTGAAGTACCTGTTGACACACAAGATGTCACAAGATCATTTAGAAACATTTTTTGGTTGTGTGAGGGGGAAAGGGGGGATACAACAACAACCCCACGGCCTGCCAGTTCAGAGCCGCATATAAGCGCCTTCTCATCCACACAGAGGTAATGTCCTCTGACGCTGGAAACTGCAGCCAAGATGTGGTGACTGTTTTAAACATGTCAAGTGCTGTCAGCCTTGCTGAGTCGCCAACAGCGGTTACATCACACAGGAGGTCATCGCTGCTGGAGCCCTTCTATGACGAGCACGATTACACCCATCGCGTAGATCTCCCTCAGAGCCTTTCAGCAGTTTCTAGTTCTGTTGTACCGTACATAGCGGGGTTTGTGGCTCGCAAGGTGCGCGATGTCACCAGTTGTGAGGAGTGTTGTGCTGCGCTGGAATCGAATGAACTCCCAGACCTCATAACAGCAAAGAACAGAGGCGGACTTGTGGCTCCATCTAAGGACGTCTTAGAGATCTGCAGTATTGCTGAAAAGGAACTGAGAATTCTGCAGCATCAGTGCAACAACCTGAAATCTCTGCATACAAAATCAAAAAGCATTTTGGTCGATGTCATTACAGCAGTGTTTGAAAAAACATTGTTTGTGGACCTTGAACCTCACTTGCTGGACTGTGACCCACTTGACAACCATATTTATAGTTTATCAAAGAAAATCGCTAGCCTTTACATCAAATTAAGAATTCATCACATTTCTAAGGGAATTAACCAGGAGAACTGCAACAAAAACGTGCGCACATTGTTAACTAGAGAGATAATTTTCAAAAACCTGTGAACTGGAAGATATTGTTTGATGTGTTTCGGTTTGACGTGACTCGTTAGCGTTACTGTATTTTTGTTGCCACATTAAACATTCCGATCAGTCTTTATAATGTATCTGGCGCAGTGCGCGCGACACGTCAATAAAAACATAGTTGTTCCGTGCACTTTCAGTTTGCACTAGCGAAGTTGCAAACATCCATTTTGTTTTCTTTATTGCATTATACGTTGCATTTTGTTGTTGTCACCAGCTCCTTGGTCACCAGCTAGCGTTGTACAACTTCTCACTCCCTCAAATTTTATTTCCGCTGCACCTCCTCACGCGGCCCTTCTGCAGTGAGGCAACTGTGTAAGTATATAGTGCGAACTGATGATATACCAGTGTACCATTTTTTAACACTCTTAAAAAGGTAAGTGTCAAGGAAAAAAATAAGTCCGATGTATCTTAAGGTCACCCCAAATTTACCTCGCTCCCCCCGACACCCACCAAAAATTATGAGGCGCTTTCATTGCTATAACGGAACGCACGGCTGCAAGCGCACAGGGACATTACTGCGGCACAAGGCAAACGCCGCCTCCTTCTGCCCTGAGCAATATGGCCGCCGCCCGGTTTCCGCGGCTTCACTTCGGTACATGGGCGCGTATGCGGGACCGCCACTCCAGAAGTTCTAGTATAACCTCCTTGGCTGAGATGCACAATACTGTAATGGCCACATACTATCACGTGACCTCAACCGATGGGAATCCCCACCATGGCCTGTGTCCCCCTGGCCCTACCAGCTGGTGTGAGAACAGAGGTGCAGAGGCAAAAAAAAAAGGAACTCAGCCAGCTCACAAATATAAATTTATAGGCAGAGTTGCCAAAGCCCTGCTGCCAGTGTATGAACGCCTCGAATACCTTCAGCTGCTTTAACGGTGCAAGGAGGGAAAAATGCAGAATGCAGCTGAGAGCCTGCACTCAGTTATTTGGGTCCTGCTTCTCTCCCTATTGACAGAGATATCGGAGATAATACTTTACCGCCCCAAATACAAGGCACGTAAAGACGTTTACTCACAAATCAACCTCCTTACAGCAGACGGCTCACCCATCCCAAACGGTAGGGCAAGTACGCATTTTGGGCATGATTACAGAAGCCAATGGCCACAGCGCCACAGCGTAACACCCATCTCGAAGAAGGCCGAAGCAATGGCAAAACTCATCAACAGAGTGGTCAACAAACGTGGAGGACTGTCTTAGGAGAATCTCTGCAGACTCTTCCACACATTTCTCATCAGTCACGTCAACTACGTAGCCTCCACCCACCTGCGGCAGAAAGGGCACGAGAACCGTCTCGACGTAATCACTCGGCGGTGTGTTAAACAGGTCCTCGGTTACCAGGCAACACACACACACACGGTACCGCTCAATGAGCCAGGTATACACAACACCTTCAACGAAATTGTTTAAGCGCAGAAATTATCCCAACTTGTAAGGCTGTCTTCCACTGAGGCTGGGTGACGATTACTGGCACACTTCGGGCTCAAATATCCCGTAACCCAACAAAGACAGTGCCAGCTCCCCGAGGAGTTGCACGATAAATTCACAGTATCCCCAGTAACCCAAAACATGCACCCCGCACATAATGCGGAAAGATGGCACTCACTTTTTGCGATGGAAATGGCTGTGAATGAGGCAATATTGAAGCACAATTCAGGGTGCAAATGGATCTACACAGAAACGTGTGCCACACTGGGTATGCCCACTACTGCCCTTACCCTCCAGAGGGCTCAAGATCAAATATGTCTGAAGAAGGCTTTCAAGGCTCATCAAAGAGACAAAGTTGTAAGATGTCCAATGGCAGTGACGCCAAATACCACAGCCCTGGGGCATTTTAACAGAGGTGCAATGCTTCAAAAACTTTGAAAGTCGTTTTCTCAAATGTGTTCTTCTGGTTGACCACCTCGCTCATGGAAAGCACTGCGCGGCTGCGGCTGATCCAATTTTTATTGTTTGTTTTATTATAAACTATAGACTGTGTTGTACGAGAACACACGCTTCAAATTTTGATTTAAACTTCATTCTTCTTTCATTTCACAATTACTACATGGCACAACTTGCTGGAACATATGCATGTGCACGTATTGTTCAGCAGAAACTTATTAGGGCTGTAGAATAAAAAAAAGGCTGACACTGTGTTTGTGTGCAAGCAATATTCAAGCAACCATACAAAAGTTTCAGCATCCTCACTCATTTCATCAATGTGCTAGGCCTTTGCAACGGGCATATTTTTGCGACAGGCATATCTCACCGCGGTGTGCATCACAAGACATAACAGCGCCATTTGAGGAGTACTCTGGCACCTGTGCCATGCAAGCAGCAGAGTCTGCTATGAGTTTATGTGGAAATAAATTTGCGGCACTGTACGAAGAGCTGTGCTTCGGTCATAAGGGCAACATTGCCGTGAGCTACGATAGCACCTGGATGGCACGGGACCACTCCTCTCACATCGGCGTTGGCACGGTGATCGAACTGTTCAGTGGTTACGTGCTTGACTCGTGGTGCTGTCAAATTTTTGCCTAGGTTGCGAGGCGGCTCCTAAGCCTGACAGCAGTGAATATGAAGAATGGAGGAAAGGACCATCAATGTCAAAAAACAGTGATAGCAAAGCTGGGCAGATGGAAGTACAGGTGGCCCTCATCCCTTTCCAACGATCCCTTGAATGTCATGGCCTGCGCTACACAACGATGTTGTGTGACAGTGACAGGACATTTTCTGCTATGCAAGAAGGAAAAGTGTACAGATTTATTGAAGTAAGAAGACTGTACCAATCACGTACAGAAGCACATGGACATTTGTGAAACCTGGTGCAGAAGCACAGGTCTGAAGGTAAACGAGGCCTTGGTGGCAGAGGCAGGCTCACAGGTGAGCTAATCACCAGACTGAGTACATATTATGACCGTGCGCTAAGGTCTCATGAAGGTGACTGTGGTGTCATGTTTCGGATTCAGTTTGAGTTGCATTCTATTCCCCCCAGGTGGTGCTTTACAGTTCTATATAATCTGTTGTACATACAATAAAGACACTCTTCGTCTCAATGCCAAGTGCAGCCTGGTACCGTTCTTCTTCAGTGCCGGCGTCACGGACGGCCGTGGCGCCGATACAAAATTGGCGACGAGGATCCACGGACCACGGGGGCAAGGCGGTGCCCATTCTGCTGCAATTCACGTTCTGGAGCACGGTGTGTGCAAGTTTTCAAGTTTCCAGTCCCCATTCGAGACGAAGGCCATGAAAGTCTGACAACTGCGTCAGAGACACTGAGTGCGTCGTACTTCTTTTGTTCGTCGCCGAGAAGGCTTGCAGACGACACGCCCATCCAAAATCATCGGCCTGAAATATTCTGAATTTCACTGGAATTTCCTACTTGCTGCAAGACGCTGTTCCAGCTCACCTATTCCTCATCTGTGGGCTCTCTACCACCATGAATTTCGCGATCTGGCCTCCGCCTTTCCTGCATACATCTGGAATTCCGGTGATACCGTGGCCGCAGTGGCGCCGCGCCTTCAAAACCTGCATCGACGCCGCTGCCAGGAATGTCAGAGCATAAGAAGGTGCTTCTGTTAAATGCGCTGGGCATCAAGGGCCTTCTCTGCTACCTGCGTGCGGTGGAAGAGGAGCCACAGCCTGGAGAACACCCGGAAACTTCAGAGGATACGTACACTACTACTCTTCTCCGGCTAGAAGAAATATTCAACCTGCAACAGTTTTCCGGCGTCCCAGTCGACACCGTTTTTTCTCGTCGTGTTCAAGATGGTGCCCCCGCGCGTCAATCTATTCGTGGCAATGGCCAACATGGCGGCCTTCCTCTCCGAGGTTCGCGGCAAGATGGCGCCGGCATTGTTCCTGCTTGGTGCGTCTCCTTCCCCACCCATCCTGCCTCCTCTCCTGCTGGGGGGCCTGCTGCCTCCTCGCCTGCGACATCGTCGGCTCACACGGGTTTGTACTTCCGCTGCGGCTCGTCGCAGCACTGGGCTGATTCCGGCGCCTGCCGTGCTCGGAGCCGCACTTGTGCACGGTGCGGGAAGCATGGGCACTTCGCTAAACTCTGCCGGTCGTCCGGGGATCCGCCAGCTTCTTCAAGTCCTGGACCGCCGACAGTGACGAATGCGATTACAGTACTGCAAGAGGACGCTATTCCAATTCCTGCAGCTTTGCCATCCTCCCCTGGTGGAGATGGCCTTCAGGTACCTGTTGAATGCCCGGCTGCAGTGCCCTGCCAAGGTGATTCTTTTTCTTGTACTGCACGTGTACTTGAGCCACCGGGCTCCTTAACGGCACCCGTGCAATGCCCGGCTGTGGTCCCCAGCCATGATGAGCCCATTCCGTGCACTGAGTACGTCGTGTCCGAGCCACAGGGCTCTATACATGCACTTTCGGAACACTCGAGTGACATGTCCAGTCTACATGCAGTTTCACACATGTTCGCTTCATGGTCCGTACTATTCGCGTCTGCTAGAAAGTGTGTTAATGGTGCCTGACTACTCGGTGTGCAGTGCTGAAGCTACCCCTTCCTCCTGCGAACGATGCTGTATTCAGACTGCCTTGCCGGCCACGGAAGTACCGCAAAGTGCACAGCGAGTTCAAGTTTTTGTTTGTGTGGATTGCAGTGAAGTACTCTCCTTTCTGTATTTTTCAATGTTTTCTTCCAGTGTTCCTACTGCTGTGTTTGGCATTCTTTTTCATTTCAAGAGGGGGGATGGCGTGGTATCGTGTGTCGGTTTGAGTTGCATTCTATTCCCCCCAAGTGGTGCGTTACTGTTCTATATAATCTGTTGTACATACAATAAAGACACTCTTCGTCTCAACGCTAAGTGCAGCGTGGTACCGTTCTTCTCTGGCACCAGCGTCCTTGACGGCCGCGGTGCCGATACAACAGTGACGTGAAAAAGATGCAAAAGGCCGTCATGGCCACGTATCACCACATTACGTCAACTGGTGAATGTGCTGACCACACTTTGTTCCCTGCTGGTGAAGGCTCATAGGTGTCGGCACAATGTTGCAAAAGCAAAACGAGAGCCTGACCCTAAACATACCTACAATCTGCCAAAAGATGTGGCAGAAGCACTGCTGCCAGTCTACACCCGGCTATCAGAAAAGGCTTTGCTTGAGAGGTGATGAGGCAAGACTCGAAACACAAATGAGAGCTTGCACTCCTGTGATCTGAGATCTGGCCTCTAAGGACAAGCATACATCCCTTGTTGCAGTAGAATTGGCTGTTGCAGAAGCAGTGCTGCGGTTGAACACGGGGAAGCTTTACTCTTCCATAGCAATCTCGACTGAAATGAATGTGGGTGCAACAAGCAGGGCTCTCAAAGAGCAAAAGAAAAGGACCACTGTCGCAGAATCAGCTCCAGCAAGAAGAGAGCTGCCTCACTGGAACTGGGAAGGCTGGTGAAAAAGAAGCATGAAAGCAGGATGCATGCAGACTGCTTCCAGTGCATTTTGATGACGCCTAGTTGATGTTTGTACAGTAAAAATGTGCATGATCGTTTTTTCTCAATTTCTCAATATGGAAATATTCATTACTTTCCTGCAATGGAGGAGCAGTATCTTTTGTTCTACCACGCTTATCGTCGTAATTTTTTTTTTACTGGAAGATCAATAAAAACAACTTGTCGTAAAGTAGATTTTGTTATAATACTTCACTAGGGTACTTTTCTAAATTGAGCTTTGTCTGTCAGCAAGGACAATTTTTATGTAATGTTAGTAATTGACACGTCTCGACACACAGTTAATATCCTCAATTGATTCTGTAGGATGCTGTTTATTGTGAAGGTTGTGTTTAATTAGCCAATTAGTAGGGGTGGGCGAGTATTCGAAAGTTTTGAATATTCATCGAGTATTATATTCGCACCATTCGTATTCGATTTGAAAACAGTGTATTCGAAAGGTTCGAATATTCAAATCACTTCGAATGTTCGAAAGTATGGGATATTCGATTGGATTATCATGCGGAAAATAACTCTTCTTTCACATTTCCGCTGAGCTCCGAGAGGTTAAAACGTCGCCAAAAGGGGTAATAAGCGTCAGAAATGCATGGAGGCACGATGTCGGCCAGCAACGTTCAAAAATCAGCAGCGCTGTTGATGGTCGCATAAACGCATTGCACGCTTTTCACATGTGGCCGTAACGTGCTGCACTACCACACGTTCACCATGTGGGACCTCGTGTGCGGGAACGAAACCTAACCATTGCTGCGTTGTCTCGTCAAGACATCGCTTGATAACGCACAACCACGTGAGGGCTAAAGCCGAAACTTCGTCACCGCTGGCAAACGCCTCGTTTAGAAAACATAACGGAGAGTGACAAAAAGTGTTCTATACTCGGCGACAGCTTTCCTTGACAGCACTGTGGAAGCTACAGAGCCGAATCGCCTGCATGCGCGCGCGCCAGGAAATAGTACCTATTTTATTTTCTGATTCTAATGGCTACTCGGCCTGAATAAATAAAACGTTCTTCATTATAAGGATAGAACAAGTATGGGAAGCTGTTCATGGAAAAGAAGTTATTGTGCGCCCTAGTTTTTTTTTCCTTTTTTATTTCTTGGACGGCACCATGTTTTCCGCATGCCTGCTGCGTCTGCTGCTTGCTCTTGCAGTAAACATGGCGTCCCCGGTGCCGGCGGTACCGTGTGCGGCCGCGAACTCTCCTTTTAGTTCTCCGAGGAGGCTATACACTAAGTGCGACAAGAAGTGGATCTCCAAGCAAACGAAGCAGGTTATCTGCAACGTCTACGCTGGAGTAAGGCGCCGTGAGCCCGAGCTGTCGACGAATTCTGTGTGCCGGACTGTCGCCGAACTCACCGGAGTGAGTATACGAACGGTAACACGAATCAAGGCTGAAGCTCTGCGGGCCCCACTTTCCTCTCCAAAGCGTAAGAAACTGGATATCTCGGTCTCGGGCGAAGCTGGGAAGCGCATGACCGCCAAGACGAGGCTGCTGCGCTACGACACGTTTGCGTTGGCAGCATTGCGGCGCAAAGTGCACGGCTACTTCATGCGCAATGAAATGCCTACGGCCGAGAAGCTACGCAACGACGTCATCAGCGATACTGACATGGACATGCCGACAATCAGCACTCGCACGGTGCAACGAATGCTGAACGACTTGGGGTTCCTCTTCCGAAAGAGAAAAAGGAATTCCGCATTGCTCGAACAAGACGACATCGTTGCTTGGTGTCGAAAGTACCTCCGTACAATCCGAGAAATGCGGAGGCAGCAGCGGTAAGTTGTTGCGTTCTTTTAATTACTGCAAACTTTCGTTGCGCGTGCTTGTTGGTAAAAGTGTAGACGCGAATGGTCAGCATGCTTGTGTACCTAATGGTGAGCGAAAACGAGAGGTATGCTTTGCATCAGTGATCGCCAAACGTGTGCTTTTGACGCGAGTGATCGAAAGCCTTACACAATCCTAACTTAAGTCGCAGCGAAATTCCCCACTAAAATAAGGTAGCTGTTAGTGCTTGTGCTTGTACGGTGGATAATAGTATCAGCCGAGGATGCGATGATCTGTGCCCAAGATGTAACTGATCGTTTCGCTATTGCAGAAATTCCCGTCGCATTGTTTGGGAAGATTTACTGCCTTTCCGCGTAGGAGCAAGGAATCTGAATGGCTTGAAGGAAAGAATAGCTCATTTTATTCGGTGAATATGCTGTGCACATGATTGGGGACGTGGTTGCATTAGCTTTTATGAGCAGCCTGAAACACGTTTTGTAAACATTCGCTTCAGTCCTTCTCAGGGGAAGTTTTGCCAGCTCATCTTTGTTATATGTATTCACATGGGTTTTGTCAGTGGATCCTTCGCGCTGTAACAGAGGCATAACTTTGAATCAAGGCCGCTGGTTTATTAATGGGCTGTTGCCAGTTAACGTACGCTCTTAACTATACGACTGATTTCTTTTCTTTTACAGGACCATATACTACCTTGATGAGACCTGGGTAAACGCTGGCCACACTAAGGAGACCGTATTGCCAGACACCAAAGTGATGTCCCGGCAAGACGCATTTCGTCAAGGCCTCTCAACAGGTCTCCGTGCACCGAGCGGTAAAGGAGGACGCCTGATTGTTTTGCATGCTGGCAGTGCAGAAGGCTTTGTTGATGGAGCCGCCCTTGTTTTTCGTGCCAAGAAGGGCACTGGTGATTACCACGCAGAAATGGATGCTGCGCGTTTTCAAAAATGGTTTGTTGAACAGTTGCTACCGAACATCAAGCCACGCAGTGTGATTGTGATGGATAATGCGTCATATCACAGTGCTCAAGTTGAAAAGGTGCCAAGTTCATCATCAAGAAAAGCCGACATCCAGTGCTGGTTGAAATCGAAAAGTATCCCTTTTTCGGATGACTATCTGAAGAGCGAACTGCTGCAGCTCGTTCAACAGAATAAGCACATGTTCCTTGCTTACCAGATTGACACACTTGCCAGCGCTGCCGGTCATGAGGTTGTGCGCTTGCCTCCTTACCACTGTGAGCTCAATCCAATAGAGCTCGTGTGGAGCCAGGTCAAAGGCTATGTTGCTTCAAAGAACACTGACGCCTAGCAAGACAGCAGGCTGTAGGACAGGCGACGAACAACACGGTCGAAGAACACTGACTTCAAGATCGATTCAGTCGAGAAGCTGTTGCTGGAAGGAATCGCGGGTGTGACCCCGCAGAGCTGGTTCCGAGACTGCAATCACGTGATAAAGCTTGAGGATGAGACATGGGAGCGGGATGGCATTATAGACAGCCAAACAGAAAGTCTCATAATTTCTTTGGGCACAGATTCGAGTACTTCTGATGAGTCGCGCAGCTCTGACATGAGCGGAATTGATGAACTGCCATGAGCATCTCCATGTGTGCTTTTTCAAAGCTTCAACCAAAAGACTGCACGCGTGCCTAACCAGAAACTGTGATATTGCTTTTGAGGTCCATCAGTCACTGCTATTTAGTTACTTTTTATTGCTTATTGACTTCATTTTAATTTAATCTGCTGATTTCTCTATGTTTCGTTGCACTTCGTGTATGTTCTGGTTACATATTGCCGTGGTGTGATAATAATTGTTGGGATATTGTGTGCCAAAACAACAATGTGGTTATATGACATGCCGTGCTAGAGGGTTGCACAAGTTGTGACCACCCGGTGTTGTTTAACATGCACCGAAACATAAGTACACGGGCGTCTGGAATTTCTGATCCATCGACATGCGACAGGCTCAAACCTGTGCTTTTTGTGTCAGTGGCCGTGTACTGTGCGCTGTACTGTCACAGCGGCTCTGATGTGATGATGTATCACAGCCATGGACTTGTACATTATACGCTGCATCAGCGAAAACCACATTTCTTAGTTGAGGATTGAAGTGTTCAAAATTGTGTTCATTTTTCTGTGTGATCTCATGCCGGTAGTGCTTGATGCCTTGTTTCATTGCTGTCTCAATGGGACCTGAAAGTGTGATACTGCTTCTTGTCATTGTTTTGTTTTTCATTTACTCATTTCCTAATGTATTCTACCATCTCATTCTTCGTTATCAATGTGTTCCTGCTCTTACCTATTTTGATTTGTTTATTATAAATGGTTCTTATGGCAAGCAATGCCAGCAACGAGTTATGGTTATCACATTCTGTTCCACAAGTGCAAAAATGTTATGTTGACATAGAGTTCCAGCAACGAGTTATGGTTATCATGTTGTGGTCACAAGTGCCAAATGTTATGTCGACATGGAGTGCCAGAAAAAAGTTACGGCTATCACGTTCAGTGCCACAAGTGCAAAATGTTATGTTAATAATAATTCATGGTGTATAACGTACGGAAACCATGGTATGATTATGAGAGACGTCGCAGTGCAGGGCTCCGGAAATTTTGACCACCTGGGGTTCTTTAACGTGCCCCTAAATCTAAATACACGGGACTCGAGAATTTTCCCGTATGGCTGTGATACAATAAATGATATGAACTGTTTTTAGGCATACTTTATTTTTTTCTACCAATAACAATTCGTATTATAGACAATACCTGTTACATACTGCATGCACAGGGATGGCAAAAAACAACGGTGGCCATCACACTACAAGAAGGTGCTTGACGAGCGAAGCTCGATAAGAAAATCTGTATCAGTCTATTCAATTAAGCGTAAGCTCTCTTACAATCTTCCAATTCAGTGGCATCATGGTATTTGCGTATTTTTGCTGCGGTGTGCGCTTGGAGACGTTCGTCATCTTGCATAGTTTGCATAGCTATTATATTTTCACAGGGTCATGACGTTGACGAAGGCAGCAGTCGGCCGGTAAAGGGAAAGTCGGATTACAGCAATGCACACAGGCGCTGATAGCGGCGAGTACAGCGTCGGCCGTGGAAAAGCTGCTCATCGTTGGGACGCGCCGTCTTTTATACATCACGCATCGAACTTTCCAGCCTTATCACTGGTGGCCGCGCAAGCTCTGAAATAAGCTTGACTGTTCTCGTCTTGCGCGCAATCTGAACAACGATCTACAACAATCGAGAGGCTTCTCGAACACTGAGGCGCAGTCTGCGCCGATCATTGCTGACAGTCTTTGTGGGCGTAAACCGAATACAGCAAAACTGAAACAAGACAGGCCCGTGGCAGGATCGTGCCGCAACCGGCCTTCCATTTCGCCTGTACCAGGGTGCAATACTGTAAACGTTAACATTCGATCACGTGTGGCGCGTACCCGTATATACTGGGCTGAACACGGAACCTAAACTTCACTGTTATAAAGGCTGAATAATGCTGGGAAAACGTTCTGAACAGCGGAAACTTTTATATGTACCAGTATATATACGGCACAGTAAGTAGCTGCATGTATGCACTCTCATCAAAGTTTAACTCTGACGTTCCCATTTTGCATGCATACATTTTGCTAAACACACTAGCGCTGCGAGCAAGCGAAAACCGAAACTGGAACTGAAATCGGCTGCAAGCTGCCGGACTACTTGCGTAGTAACACAAATGTGCGGAGGCCCCGCCTCCTTAGCCTTCGCTCCAATGTCAAGAAAAGCTGTCGCCGAGTATAGTAGTAATTTTTACCATAACATCGCATTTATTTCCTTTCTCGGGGAAGTGGCGCACGTGAGCAGTTTCACAGTTATACTTGGGATTGCAAGGTCAACATACTCAAGAGCGGCTAGTCCCAACTACGGATTTTATTCCTTAGTTACGTCACATTCCCGGCAAGCATGCGTTAAGTAAGTTGTACTGCATTCTAAATATACTGAATATATGAAGTGGTAATCGTGCGCCGACCTTTCAGTTTTATGTATCTATATGTGTATATATATATTTTTCGTGGCGGCCACCAGAGCAAATGGGTAGTGGTAGTGCGCCATGTAGTGCGCAGTGCTTCGTTAACAGAGTTAGCAGCGTTGGTTAGTGCTACCAGGTGCTATAATCAGTTCTGTTAGTGTGTGTGTAGTGCACATGGTGCAGTTTTGACACGAGCCTTTGTAACCTATGATAGACTCGCTTCGTTAATATGTGCCATGGCAGATAGCGGAGATTATGACGACCCGCCTGCGAAACGGAGGAACAATCGGGATGCGGCACTGAAAGGAAAGGAGCACTATCTGGAAGCACTTTGTGCAGACATCGTCATCGTCAGCGCAATGCAAGACATGCGGCGCAATACTTCAAATGCCAACGGGTACAACTAGTTCGCTTGTCAGTTGACAATTATCTAAAACAGCATCCAACCGTGATGAAGGAGTACCGGATATGACTGCAGCAGGTGTGCCAGAGAAAGAGCAGTCAATGATATTTGACTTTGCGCACAGTACTGACCTTTTGTCAGAAAAGAAAACTCAAGCACTCAATGCCAAGTTGGCTGCCATGGTTGCGCTTCATCTGCAACTTTATAGTGTCGTTAAAGACCACGGGTTCAGTGAACTCATGGCAAAGGCTGTTCCCAACTATTGCCTACCGTCGCGCACCACACTTTCAGGTACCCTTGTTCC
The DNA here is from genome assembly GCA_013339685.2 of Hyalomma asiaticum. Lineage (NCBI taxonomy): Eukaryota > Metazoa > Arthropoda > Arachnida > Ixodida > Ixodidae > Hyalomma > Hyalomma asiaticum. Next base: position 74,877,690 of record CM023488.1, on the reverse strand, counting down.
GCGCTTGTTTGATGACACACGGAAGAAAGTGAAGGACGAGCTCAGCAGTGCTTTTGAAGGGGGAAGAATTGCTGTCACCTTTACCAGCGACACGTGGACAAATGCGCCAACGAGAGTTATGTGAGCTTCACTTGCCACCTTCTCACTCCAAGTTTTGGGATGAAGCAGTTCACGCTTAACATTCGCCACATGGCTGTTAGCCATTCCACTGAAAACATCTGCAAATGCTTCTCGAGATGTGCGTGGAATGGGAAATACCGGATGGCTGCCACAAGTACAGTAGACTCCCGAGATGAACTTGAGGGGACCATGACAATTTGTTCGTCTTATCAGAAGTGCCTTCAAGAATGGATTGGCCACTTGCCAAGATGGACCCAAATGTCTTACTTCAAAAAGTCAATCAAGCAGACTTGCAAGTGGGAAAAACTTGAAAACTGTCTTCAAGCACTGGCGAAATTTAGACAAAATGTTATTTGCATAACATTTCGTTAAATGTTATTAGACGAAATGTTATTTGTATAACATTTTGTCTAATGATTTTAAGTATCCTCCAGTATCTCCATGCTGCTGGGAAAGGTTCATGAACTTAAGCAGGCACAAGCTACCTCTGGTATTCTTCAGAAGCACTTCAAGCACTTCTTCAGTGAGCATGTCAGTTGTGTTGCCAGTCAATGTGTTAGGCATTGTGGCGCATCTCTGAGGATACTCGCATGCATTCATGTCCGCAAGGACACCCTTACTGCCCAGACTAGAAACTAGGCCTGTCTTTTATCAGGGCAGTTTTCCTGCACTTGCCGCAGGAGGTGCTGATCAGCCAAAAGGTCTAATGTGTTCACTTTGTTGTTGTGGATAAAAAGCAGCATTCACTTTTCTATATCCTCCCCCTTTTTCTTGCCCCTTTGTGGGAGTCCCCATTCTCCTTCTTTGTTTTCTTCTGCTTTGCTTTACCACTGCTCTACTACAGTCGAATCTCATTAGTTCAAACACGCTTAATTCGAACTTCCGGTTAATTAGAACTGACGCTGTGGTCCCATCAAAGCTATATGTATTCCAATGGGCAAAAACGCCTGGTAATTCGAACACGCAAGCACTTGCGACGGTTAATTCGAACATACCGCGCTCCGAAAATGCTCTCAGCATCACGCCAAATCCTGCGGCAGCGCCTCCGACCAGCATTGCTCCTACCCCACCATAGAGACACACCTCAATGCTGCGCGCGAAGAGAGAAAAAGAAAAAAGGAAGCTGTGGCGGAACAGTTGCTCTCTCTCAAATGCCAATCTGCGTCTCTCCGCGTGACAAGTTTCCCTCCTTTCCCATCTCAACTACGTGGAGACGCTCCTCCTTTCTCGTCATGTGCTGGCCACGCTGCGGCTGCGGCGCAGAGAGTAGCAACAACGGAGACCCAGTCGTGTCGTCGTTCTTTTGTGTGAGGTGCGACTTGTTGACTAGGCTTCGGAAGGTGTGCATTCGTTTTGCAAGCGTCATAGCGAGCCGGGGCACTTATCGCCCACCAAAGGACCTTAAAACGAAGGTGGAAATTCTGCACGAAATTGAGAACAGCATCCTTTCCGAGACGGAAATCGCCAAGAAGTATGACATCACCAAGAGCATCCTGTCAACATACATAAAGAACAAAGAGTCCATCATCGCTGGATATGAAAAGCAGCAAATGAAACCATCGAGGAAGAGGCTGCGGACATTGGCACATCCCCAGCTGGAGAACGCTCTCATGATGTGGATTAAACAGGTTCGCAGCCAGAACCTCCCACTCAGTGGGCCGATAATTGCCGCCAAGGCAAGGAAGTTCGCCACTAAGACGGCTCTTGGAGAATTCTTGGCATCGGATAGGTGGCTGTCATGCTTTAAGGAACGCCACGGGCTTGCTTTCAAGACTGTTTGCGGCAAGAAGATGGATGTTGACAGAGCCAAATGCGAAGAGTGGCTCTTTGGGGAGCTGAAGGATCTCTTTGCCGCCTACTCACTCTACGACGTCTTTAACGCCGATGAGATGGCGCTCTATTATAAATTGCTGCCCAGTAAAACTATCACTTTTCAGGGAGACGATTGCGCCGGCGGAAAGAAAAGCAAGGAGAGGCTAACGGTGATGGACTGCGTGAACGCGATGGGCACGGAGCGTTGCCGGTTGCTCGTAATTGGCAACGCGGCTAATCCTCGATGCTTCAAAGGTATGAAGACCCTTCTTGTAGATTACGTTGTGAAATAAGAAGGCATGGATGACCATGAATATTTTTTCTGATTGGGTCCGTGTACTGGACAGAAGATTCGCCGCAAAAGGCCAGAAGATCCGCCTTTTTGTGGAAAATTGCACAGCGCACGGCAATGTCGAAGGTCTACGCGCAATTCGTTTGGCCTTCCTGCCCAAGAACACGACGGCTCTGCTCCAGCCCATGGACGTGGGCGTCATCCAGAATTTAAAAACTCTGTACCGCCGACATATCCTGGAAAGGATGCTGTTGTGTCTCAACAGCGAGAAAACCTGCTCCATCGATCTCCTCGGCGCAGCACACATCCTTACTACTGCGTGGAACTCGATTAAGCAGGAGACCATTGCCAAAATGTTTTCGGAAGTGTGGTTTTGTTGAACCCGTGATGAAGAGGCGATGCAGATTTCGTCTGACGATTTTGTCTGCGTGCCTGGCAACTTCAGCAGGTGTTCTCCCGAACGGCGTGACATTTGAGAGTGACGTGCAGGTGGACAGCAATGTTCAGACATCTGGCGTCATCACTGATGTAGAGATAATTGAATCTGCGTGCCCTCAAGTGGCAACATCTGAGGACCCTTCCGCCCTCAGCGGTGAGGATTCGATGCCAGCATGAGGTGGCCCTCCCTCCACCTAGTGATACTGAAGCACTGTCGGCGCTTGACGTAGCCACGCGCTACTTCTCTTGCCAGCAGAATGCACATGCCGAAGTAGAAATGGTTTGCAAACTGCGTGCGAAGTTGATTGACTCGCTGCAAGGCAAACGTGTTCAGACATGCATCACCGATTACTTTAGTTAATGACGGGTGTCCTGTAATTTGTAAATACATGTGAGTGAGTCTTCTGAAACTTCCCCCTCGTGTGTTAGCTCAATGCACATGCATCACTGCAGGTGAGCCCTCCATTCAATTAGCTTTCCTTTGAGTTCAAATTATCGAGATTCAACTAATTGGGAGCAGGGGGGGAGGGGGGCAACACCATTTAGATGAGAGAAGGCCTTCCCATCCCCTCCTCTCAACAGCCTGACGTCACCAGTCGGATCGGCGGCGGATTGAGAGGAGGTTAGGGGAGGTCGAAGGAGCCGACTAAAACGACGAGAGAGTGACATGGCTTGCCATGGCTTACGGCTGTGAACTAATGCGGGGCCAATCGCATGCTCGGGCACAACAGCGGCAGCTTTCTTAGGAACCAAGTTGACAAAAACTTACCCAGGTAGTCTCATCCCTCACTAAAAAAAGTTTTTTTTTTGCTACATGGCTTGATCACTACCGTTGTGCATGATGTATTTTACAATAGGCACTGCACTTCAGCCTTCAAAACTTCAAAGTTCTGTGTGTAGTGGGAAGTGTGTGCTGTGCTCTGGCCACGTTGTGCCCAAACCACGTTGTTTTGGTGGAGGTCGCAAACGAACAAGCTGTCACTGTCACGCAACTCAGTATTGCTGCCACGGCGTGCGTTAACTACCAAGCACTATGCTTGGCTGTTTTTGTGCGCCCAATTGCAAATCTAATTTTGCCGGAGGACCCACCGTTCGCGTCTACCAAGTTCCCCGTCGACGCCGCTGAAAGAGCAGCGTCGACGCGTGCCGTGCCGCGTAAGGATTTTGCGCCATCAAAGTACACAGTGGTAAGGAAGTCTGCCTTTTCTTTCCTTTCACGTTGCTCTCATATTTGCTCTTGCGGTAGCGTAATTGTGGGGACTGCTCGGTATTTCTGTCGTTAATTTACATGTAACGTTCTATCTGATTCCAGCTCTGCGAAAAGCACTTTCACCCGAGTGACTTCGTCACCTCAACGAGCTACACGGACACGGTCACTGGTAAGGTGATTTAAGTTCTGCTTAAACTCAGGCGTCTAAAGCCGGCAACTGTTCCAAGCATTTTCCCTGGCTGCCCCACGTATCTTTCTCAAGACAAAAGTGCAGCCCGCGAAGGCCCAGAAGAAAAACGGGCTCGTATGGAAGCCAAAGCACTGCAAGATGCATTGCAAGAATCACTCATCACTCAACAAGAGGAAGAGCAGAGCAATGCCATCTCCTCTCTCGAGGACCTCTTCTGTCACACGGACAAGCTTTTAGTGGGAGACTTCCGGAGCAAGATTATCATGAAAGACAGTGTGTGGTTCTTGAACTTTGTGCCTCAAGATGGGCCGGTAGTGCATTGTGCTGTAGTTGTATGTGCCAACCTCTGTCTCAAAGTATACTTTGGAGAGACACGGATTGAAAAGGCGGGCACCGTTGTGTTCCCTGTTTCAATTTCGGACATTAGACAACTTGGTGATACACTTGACCGCGTTGAGGAAATTGTAAAATGCTCCCAAAATGATGAGGCAAGTGTTGAGCTTCTTTTGCGACATATGCTGGCACACTTAGAACTGTCATCATTACAGTTTCCATCTGACTGGCAGGCAGAAGTGATGAGGTTTCTAAGGCAGCAAGTTGAGATTGTTTTGACCTATGGAGCAACGTATCCAGCCGACTTGTGTTCGCCAGTATTATGGTAACAATATCGCCACACGCTTACAAGTTCATGCGAAGGACATCGAAGTTGAGGCTTCCTCATCTAAAACACTATTAGGCGTGTTTGTGCCACATACAGCACTAGTCCTTCTTTGGAGCAACAAGATCATTTGTACTTGCCGTATGCCAAAAAAATGGCATTAGCACTGAAGGATCATGAACGGACTGTAACGCTCATGATAGAAGAGATACATTTACAGTCCTACTTCGAATATAAAGGTGGTTTTGTCACAGGTGCAGCCATGAACAGCAACATTGCTGCAAGAACAGCATGCGTCTTCATGATTCAGAGCCTTTTGTCATCCAACAGAGATGTTGTGCATATTCTAGCTGTTGCAAAACTCGATGCGAAGGACTTGCACTGCTTTATCAGACGCCTCATTAAAGAGCTAGAAGATTCTGGACTTCGGGTGATCGCAGTCATTTCTGACAATTCCATTAACCGCAAAGCAATGTCTTTTTTTTCTGATCCCCCCAAATTTAATATTGTCTATGCACATCCATCTGATCCTTCAAGACCTTTGTTCTTTGTTTTGGACAGTGTTCACATTCTCAAGTGTATCCGTAACAACTGGCACAATCAACGTAACCCAGGGACTTGCATGTTTTTTCCCGACATAACTGAACTTTCCAGTGATGGACAAGTGTTAACAGCATCATTTGGCACTTTGAAGAAGGCGCATGAAGAGGAAAGCAATGAGCTCTTACGGTTGGCGCCCGCGTTATCCTTTAAAAGCATTAAATCCATCCAACTTGGAGCACCAGAATGTCAAGCTCGGCCTGAAGATTTTCAACGTTTCAACTATTACAGCACTCACAAGTTCCAAGTTAGCTCAACTTCAACATGCCAAAGGTACAGCTGAATTTATTCGCATCATCTTGACGTGGTGGAACATCGTAAACGTCAAAACGCCTGACAAGGGACAGCGCCTACGCGATGGCTTTCAAGAGCCTGTGAGAAGTCTTGTCTTCCCCTCAGATTTCTTTGCTCAACAGTGTAATTGACTGGCTAGAATCATGGGAAAGTCTAAAGCATGATGCAGGCCACCTGACTCGCGAAACACAGAGTGCATTCCACCACACCTGTCAGGCTCTTGTAGAAGTAACCCGTTACTGCATTGAAGAGCTCGGCTTCTCGTACGTGTTGCTGGGGATGTTCCAAACCGACTGCCTAGAGGACAGATTTGGAAAATATCGGCAGTTGTCGGGAGCGCAGTATCACGTGTCTATACGGCAGATATACGAGTCTGAGCACAAGCTCAGACTGCAAAAAGTGCTGGAGCTCCCCAAACTCCCTCATCTAGATGTTCTCACCCCCATGTGGCTCCCTTTAACGACCCACAGTATATGAAGCGGTTTGGTGTTGCCATGAGGGAGCAAGACATCAAGAAGAAGCAGCCAATGCTTCCTGCCATTACTTATGTGGCAGGCTACTGCACACACACAGCTGTAAAAAAGCTTCCATGCACCTCCTGCAAGGACAATCTTGTTTTAGAAGACGAAAGTTAGAAGACGAAAGGAGGGAGATGGAGGGTAACCTTATTCAAGTACCCAGAGTCTCTGTGTAAGCCCTCTAGGATTCTTTTGCCTTGTGTTCCTTTGTACTCTCACTGTAGGTGCTGAACAGGAAGTGGGGAGACAACAAAAGAACCCCAGGTGTGGCAACAAAAGGGTCCAAGAAGGCAGGGTGCCCCTAGCACATGGGGACCCCAAGACTGGCACCTAACCACCGAATTCATAAATGCTCCTTAACTTGAAGCTGTGGCTTGACTTGAAAAGTCAAGAACAAGACAACACCCGACTTGAGCACGTCTAAGTCGGCCACTGCGTTTATAAGCGTTGCTGCAGCCTTCCTTCGTCAAGTCAAGCTCAAGCGGAGGCGCGGTGCATCTGGGAATGAGGTTATTGCATTGAATGAGAATAATATCTCATATATCAGTAACACTGACAATTTCTCGGGAGATTAAAGTCTTTACGCGTTTACAGACAGCAGGAAAAAAGCAAGAAATGACGAACAGTGCATGCATATAGCCGCAACCATCCAAGCCAATCCGCCAATCCACTGCCGTTCACCACTCACATTTTTTGGGAAATGGCATCGGAAGCAGCGGGGGCACCGTCTGCCTCGCGGAAGGCAGGCACCGCAGTTTACGGCAGAAGAAAAATCCCTCCTCCTGAATTTGGTTAATAACCGTAAGAAGGTTCCGGAATGCAAGAAGACCGACGTGGCGTCGGTAAACGCAAAGACCGAGGCATGGAAGAAGCTCACGGTTGAGTACAACGCACAGCACGATGTCACTCCTCGCGACTTCAGGCAGCTGAAGAAATGTTGGGGCAACATGAAGCAAAAGTGGAAAGAGGAGAATGCAGTGGAAAAAAAGAAAAATTCACAGGACTGGTAAGCAATTTTTTTATTCATGGCGGTGCATGGAACACCGGCATCATCGTGTATTGCATTGAAGTTTTCTGCGCGTGTGTTGACTGTGCATTGCTTCGTTGATCAGCGCGCCTTGTTTGTGTTACTTCTGTCAGACTCTCTAACTTGCCATGCTGAAGAGCACTGACCTTATCGCGACCTCGTGCTTTGCCTCTGGCTGTACAACCCCCCCTTTTTTTTTCTCCTTCGTGCTGCACTGCTAGCGCATGTGCGAATTCCTGCAGCTTTGATATTCACATGTGGCGGGAATGGTTCGCGGTACGAGAGGCTTTTTGCTCAAAATGACGAACGTGGTGTGGAATCATTATGCTCATTTGACTGCTGAGTAATGTCTTTTAAAACAGTGCCCCGACACACGTGTATGGTGAAAAGGACAGCCTTGTAGGCTATAGTTTGAAACGTTCGATATATACTTTATTTCAGCATATTCAGATACACATACGCTGCACTTTGCAAAGCACTGCACTGAATCACTTTTCATCCGAAAATGTCTTATACAGTAGCATTCCAAATCGTTTGTCAGCACTTGATGGTAGTTTCCTGTATGCCTCTTGTCAAGAGTCCAAAGAACAAGCTCTATGATTACCCTGTATTTATCCACCAGATAAGTTACATTGAATGCAACACCACAAAGCTTTGTGGCTGCCAAACGCTGAAAGGCAGTGCAGGTTAATAAAAATACCAGCAACGTAACGGCACATACAAACAAGTGCACACAGATATGTATTTTCCATGGAAATGATGTTATGATAACGCAATGTCATGCTGGTGTAGTGAAAACTGTGTAATGGAAATCACAGTACTGCTCTTTACATGCTTGACAATGTTCACACAACACTGATATTTTAGACGCACTATGGCCCTTTCTCTAGTTACGCCAAGGAGCTCTCCACTGAACAAATCGACAGATTCTGCAGATAGAAGAAAGTTGTTCACAGGAAAGAAGATAACACTGTGTGAGCTATAGCTTGCTCTGGCATGTTAGTGTGTACGGGAAAAATGGCTGAATAATAATGATTAGGTGGAGGTTCTTATTTACAGGCCATGCTCCTAGAAGTGCGTATTGTAGAAAGGGTATACAACAGCACCTAATCGAGACGGCAGTTTCAATGCCATCGACGGAATCTAAGAATATTACGTATCTTTCTAGGAGGAGGACCTGCTGACACCAATGTCAGCATTGGTTGGGGCTGTGGCAAGCCACATGTCCACCAGGACCACAAATGAGGACGATTCAGATGGAGCTCGCTACCTCCCCCCAGTGGACAGTGAGCCTGTTGTTCGTCTTTTACATCCGATGCTAACAGGCAAAGAGGAGCCCCTCTACGACTATTATGGTATAGTACCATTTCACGAAACACACCGGAAACAGTTTCTGTGATGTGAAACTTGAGGGTAATGTGCTGTGCAATGTGCAACCACTTCACATTATCATGTTGGTGAGGCTTCGATGCTATATGCATGTCTAGAGAATGTTACCCCCAGCATCTTTGTTGTACAGTGTGTAAGTTGCATATCAATCTTTAGGAGGCATTAAGTTGTTTCACTCTCAGCTGATTATGTTAAAAGTCATCTGTGAAGTATGTGCATGATGGTGAACTGATTATCATTCCAGAAGAGCACAGGAGCCCTGGCCACATGCAGAACGATCAGCTCCTCGTGGATCATGGTGCCACAGCTGATGCAAGTGTGCCTAACATGAACTTCGCTGCAGCAGCACCAGAGACTCCCGAAGATGAAACGGCGAACAAAGAAAACGGCGCTGAAGTGCCAGACAAGAGGGGAACAAGCCCTAGACCACCAACGGGCAGGATGACACTTCTAGAAGGAACCTTATCTGCCGAAAATGAAGTACGCATTGCACTGCTCCGGGAGGAGCATGCGATGCGAATGCGCCTCATGGAGGAGGAACTTCAACAAAGAAATAAGGAGCATGAGCTCAAGCTGGAACTTTTGCAAGTGCAAAAGAAAGTCGAGCTGGCTAAATTGAACAAAATAAATGAGATGACATAAAATTTTGCAGTTGAAAAGAGTGCAGTTATTGCATGTGTGTTCATAAAAATGCTGAAATGGCTAGGAGCTGTGCTAAAGCACTGACTGTGTGACAAATTGGCACACTGTGTAAGAAACTGCAGCACTTGTTTTGGTGGTGCGACTGAAACCTTATTACGTGCGCTGATTAACTGTTACGTATTGTTAATTTATTGCATGCACTCTTACTTGCATGTTTTCTTTTTAGCATTGGGACAATGCTTTTCAGAGGGGGGTAGTGACACATGCGGTTGTTTTCATTTGTTTAAAAGAGAACACCGTCATCACCTTCTCTTGAATCGCGCGCTTGCCGTGATTGTTTTCAGGGAGCGCCGTTATCACTTTCTGTTACACGCAACGCAGGCCACATTTATCTTGCATGTCACTTCAGGAACCGTGTCGATCATTCTTGAAACTTGGCATGCCTGACGCGTACATTTCAGTGACTTCTGGAATTCCAGAGATAATGCGAGAACGCATTATGACGCGTGTACAAAAGCCGACGCATTACACCGCTTGTCAGTCTTTCCGTCGACCGACGACTGTTCACACCGCTGTTGCTGTGAATCGTGATTGGCCTTGTTTTGCTGGGCACAAATTCGCCCAATAAACAGTTCGCCTGACATCACCTTGAATCCTGCGTGCTTCGTCTCGAGTGCTGCGTGTGTCACGACCACGTCACAATATGCGCATGTGTGCAGTCGATACACCCAGTCACAATGGGGAAGTTCACGATTTTTCATAAAAGTCTCGCATAACAGCTGACAACTGCGGGGCATCAGGGAAGCGGACAACAACACGGAACAGGTGGTGGACAACAACACGGAACAAGCGGACAACACGGACAACAACACGGAACAGAACAGGAACAGCACTGGGAAAGTTCCTCTTAACAGAAGGTTACCTGTGAGGGGGTTTTAAGAGGATTTCTTTTGCATTGAGACTATGGGAAACCAAACAAACATACCCATGTTATTTGCTATATCCAAGAATTTGTCTTAACGGAGTTCATTTTAACGGGAGTTCACTGTACATCGTCATAGATAACAGACGTAACGTCCGTGCCACGGTCAGAAGGCTGCCGTGGACTGAGCGTGCGTGTTTTGCCCACACCCAGCAGCTACGTAGCTATTCATGATGCAATCTCCAACACACCGTCAATTGGCCGTCTGTGCAAGAAAGCGAGGCACACTGTGGGCCCCCATAAGCATAGCTCGTCTGCGCAAAAGAGATTAGATGAGTGCCAGAAGAAGATGGGCAAAGATCCCCTTCGTCTGGTGCAAGATGTAGATACAAGGTGGAACAGCCAATACCTAATGCTGTCCCGCCTCTTGGACTTGAAGGAGGCTGTCTCTGTTGAGCTGGCAATGTCAAGTAGCAGCATTGATGGCCTTTGCTCAGCAGAATGGAAAGAGGCACTTGAATATTCATGTGGAAGCACTGAAGCCCTTATACGATGCAACTGTGATAACTAGCACAGACAAACAACCATCACTGTCCACTCTGATGCCAATTATTTTTGGCATGAAACTTTAGCGGCACAACAGGCTTTCATAAGGAACCGGCAAGGTCTCTCAATACCAGATTCCCCTTGTATGCCAAGGACAAAGAAGCACGCTTGGCCATGTTTTTGGCCCCATGCTTGAAGTCTACAGTGTTCAGACACAACGAACAAAAGGTGATGCGGCTGAAAGATCTGGTGCTTCAAGATGTTGCCCTATGCCCTGCTTGTGGAAGTCACGCAGCAAGCAGCAAAAGTGCAGGAGCCACAACAGTGTGTGCAGCCATCCTCCGATGTTTGGGGTGCTTTTGACAATCTTGCAAGCAGTCAAGTAGCAAGTGCACCATTGTCTACTTTAGAATGGAAAATTAATGCATATTCTGAAGAAGCCGTATTCAACAAAGAGAGATATTCTGAAGAAGCCGTACTGAACAAAGAGAGTGACCCATGTGACTGGTGGCGGACCGATACCCCAGTCTGTAAAAGCTTTGCCCCAAGTACCTACCTAAGCCAGCCACTTCGGTTCCAAGTAAGCGTGCCTTTTCAGTGGCAGGCGACGACGTCTCTGTAGCGCGGACATCTTGGTGTCATTCGAAAGAGCCATCTTTCTTCTTCAAATTCGCGCCAACTACAGCTCTATGCTGTTATTGGCTTTCCAAAAAATCCGCACCAAAGAAGAGTCACTAAGTGACCCGTTACTGGTTGTTTTGCGCCGTGACCTGAGCTCGGCATACGAATGGCGGGATCGCCTGGTCGTCATCTGCATCACGCTCATCTGTGCGGTCGGGTGTGCGCCATGTTGTCCGAGCGTTGAGCCGTCAACTGAAGTGGCACCGTACAGCGCGATGGCCTGTAAAAAATTCCATATGAGGTATAATTTCGGGGCAAAAAAGGTTCGACATGCGCTTATCAACAATATCAAGAAGCGTAGCACAACCCAGCCGAATGCCGAAGTTGTCACAGGCACCTCCTGTGCTGATAACGCCGATGTAGGCCCAAGCCTGACACGCCCGTCATCGTGCGAAAGTGCCAAAGGCCGCGTTTGTCATGATACCAAGTTTCTGCAGCCCACGAAAGTGGAAGAGGGCAAAAAAAAAAAAAAAGAAACTGAAGAAAAGCTCCAGCAGCTGTCATCTACTCCCGCGACGCAGAGGAAGCGAGATTTCCTGAGTAATGACACCGACGCCGCAGCTGAACCCATTGAACAGCTGGATGGGACCGTGTTTACAGTACAAAGTTTAGATGCTGTGAACACTTTACTTGGACGAACGAAGTGCAAGATATGCAGCAGAGATGTGAAAATCGTCAGAGGTAAGCACGAATATGGACTGTCTGTGAAGTTGGTTCTTATATGCGGGAACTGCGGTGACGTGTCATCAACGTGGCGCTCACCACGCATCTGCAGTGAACATAAATCATTTGCTGTGAATGTTCTCGCAGCTCGTGCTATGCAAGCGACGGGAAACCGCCAAACAGCCCTCAACGATGTGTTTTCAATTATGAACATTAGCCGCCGCGGACTTCATACGAAGACATGGCAACACTACGTGAAGCAAAAGCTGACTCACGCCGAAGATCATGCTGCCCGACCCATGACGAGCGAGTGTGCACGTTCGGTTCACGAACTTTACGGCGAATTGTGCGTCTCTAACCCCGGGAACATGACGGGGTCGTACGATGGGTCGTGGATGACCCGCAGACACACATTGCGCATCGGCATCGGCGCCGTAATTGAACTGTCTATGGGTCTTTGTTTAGACTACGTGGTTTTCAATTTCTGCGCAGGGTGCAAGACGGGTCCAAACGAAAGTGATCCTTCTTTCCAGGAATGGAAGAAAAATCACCAGTGCCAAAAAGACACTAGCAAAAAATCGGGAGAAATGGAAGTGGAGGCTGCCCTCATTCTATTCAAGTGGTCTCTTGAACGGCACAACCTTCGTTACACCACTGTATTGAGTGATGGAGATAGCCGCACTTTTCTTGCACAGCAAGAGGAAAGTGTTTATGGTTATTTACCAGTAGAGAAAGAGCACTGTTAATCACGTCCGGAAGAACATGGGCACGGCATTACGCAACCTCGTTTCTAAGTCCAAAGCTTCTGTCCTCCAGAGTCTTGGTGGTATCACAGTGGACCGTATTACAAGGCTAAGCTCTTATTACGGATGAGCGCTAAAAACGCACAAAGGAGGTGTGGATGGCATGCACAAAGCAGTCCTGGCGACTTATCATGTCACCTCCAATGACTCAGTTTCGAATCACACGTTCTGTCCAACAAGCCCAAACTCGTGGTGCCGTCAAAATTTCGCAGAGGCTAGGGGTGAACCAGCACCTATACATCCACACAACCTGGCTCCTCATGTTTGCCAGGTGTTGCTGCCTATATACGAGCGGTTGAGCGACAGAATGTTGCTTGAGAGGTGCCCGAGGGGAAAGACCCAAAACAGCGATGAAAGCCTTCACTCTGTTATCTGGTCACTTGCACCAAAAGATCGCCATGCCTCACTGTTCACAGTACAGGCAGCTGTGGCAGAGGCAGTGCAGAGGTTTAATGCAGGGAATGTCAAAGCATCTGCAACTATAATGCAAGAGCTGAGCCTCAACTCCAGGTGGTTGTGCAGTGACCGTATGGCTGAGAAAGATCAGTGGCGATTGAAAGCTTCAGCTCGAAAGCGATCATCAGGTGAAAACATGCATCAGGCCCTCAGAAAACGCCACACAGGCGAGAATTCTCAAACAGACTATGTGCCAGAGGGATTCTAACCAGTTACAGCTGGTAACTTGTAGATATTTTGAAGTATTTCTGAACAAATCAAATTGTTTTCGTTTTTCTCAATTTTCTCAAAACAAGCTTTTTACAAAAGGACAGAAAGTTGAGCGAGTTGGTAACAGTCCATAATCAAAAGAAGAGGCGTGCAGGACACGTTAGAGATAAGGTAGCTTCCAGTGTTAAAAAGGCAAAACTGCTCACTTTAGAATTATTTTTCTCGGCAAAAACCCATAAGCCAGAAATTCCATTTCGCTCGATTGTATCAGAGTCAGGGACTTGGCAAGTTTGTGTAGCTAGCTATTTGCAGAAGTGCTTAACATCCTTAAGTTTTTCTGACCCCTTCCGTGTACATAATTCTCAGGCTCTAGTTCAGTTGTTAACAGAGGAAAATCCTGGCCACTGCACAGCGTTTAGCATGGATGTAGAAGATTTGTATTACTCGTTGCCGCATGAAGGTTTACTAGATTGCGTGAAAGAATGTATTCAAGAACAAGGGCAGGAGTCCGGTTTCATAGATAGATGCGGAGTTTCCACAGGTACCTTTCTAGAAATTCTCTCCATGTACTTAACGTCTACATTAGTTGGATACAGGGAAGGCGTGTTTGTGCAGAAGTCAGGGATTTGTATAGGTTCAAAGGTAGCCCCTATTCTAAGTGATCTACACTTGAGCAAGTTTGACTGCCGTTTAAAAGAGGCCTTAGGGGACCGCATCATTAGGGTATTTCGGTATGCGGACGATTACTTGGTACTTTGTAGTAAGGATGATTTTGAATCCGTCGTCACCTATGTAAGCGATCAATTTAAACTTAATGGGGATGGTCTAAGGTTTACAAAAGAACTACCGGAGAGAAACATAATACAATTTTTAGATATCTCGTTGTCATTTGAGCAGAATCACGTGTGTTGGCAGTATTCCCCTAGAGCAACTAAGCCGTTGTTAAACTTTGACTCCAAGCATTCGAAAGTAGTAAAAAACGGAATAGCCTTGTCCTGTTTAAAGTCAGCCCTATCGAAGTCGTGCGTGCACCGTTTGACCATTAGCTTTAATGCGCAGGTCGAGCGCCTCTTAGAAGCAGGTTACCCTAGACTAGCCATAGCCACAGTAGCTGAGCGTCTAAAGAAGTCGATTTCGACCGGAACAAAAGCTGTAGCAGAGAGTTACATTAACAAGAAAAAGGTCGTGAGTATTCCGTATATCCACGCAGTTTCGCACAGGCTTAAGAAAGTGGGAAGTAAATATGGGGTTAATGTTGTGTTTACGGCTCCCAATAAGTTAGGAAGGGTTTGTGCTGCAGTGCATAGAAGAAATGAGCAGATGGAAGGTAAGAAGCGAACCGATATCTGTCCTGTTAAGCACCTAGCCAAGAACAATTTCAGCGACTGTCGCATGGGTGTAGTTTATAAGATTCCTTTTAGCTGCGGACGTTTTTATGTAGGGCAAACTGCGCGTTGTATTAATCAAAGATTAATTGAACACAGAAGGTCGCTATCAGGTGGGACGCCGTCCAATCTATCCTTGCACTGCCAGGTCTGTAGCTGCATGCCCGAGTTAGACAAAACCGAGATCCTGTACAGGCATAAGAACGAAGATACGCGTTTATTGGTTGAGGCCTGGCATATCAGTATTAGTGGAAGTGCATGCGTGAGTCAGCCGTCGATTAGCTTAAACAGAGAGGAGATAGAAAGCCTTAGGAGTTGTCTATCTCGAAGACCGGCACGTGTAACCGATTGACAGGTGGCGCTACCATTCCGAGCATGCGCAGATAAGCTGTGTGTCTTCCTTCTTTTTCGCCTCTGTGCTGTGCATCAGTTGTTAGTCGGCGTCCGTGTTGTTCACTGCTCTCCTTATGTCCGTGTCCTGCATGCCTCTTCTTTTGATTATAAGCTTTTTACTCACCCTGCCTGATTGGTGCAACGATATCTCAAGCTGTAGGACAGCTACAGCTGTAATTTTTTTTTTGCTATCTGAAGCTAAACGAATGAACCTTGAAGTGCTGCAAGCGTATTCTTATTTCTCTTTCTCTGTAATTATTTATTTGCTTTATTATTGTTAATTAGTAGTGGTGCTGTAAACACTAAATTTTGATAAGCTGCTACACTACCACTTATTGTTGGATTGGAAAAGTGCTTGCAGCACTGCAATCCTTATGCATTCTACTTTCCATTCATCCATTAAAATTAACTTTCTGGCCAGTAGATTTTCATCTATTGTTTCATGAAACAATGCTAATGAAGATGTAATTATCTTATTAATTACATGAGCCACAAAAAATGTAATTGCATTTTTAAAATCAGCACAAGAAAATACACATATATGTGCATTTAAGCTGAATTTGGTCAATAATTAAATAAAGAAACCTTCAGGTGCCATGTCGGACGGGTTCTTGGGACCGAAAATTGACCAAAAAAATCAGTATTTTTTTAATGGCATTTTTGGATTCTGCGAGCATTTTTCCATCCGCCTGCCAATTTTCAGACTCCAGGATGCGATAATCATTTCAAAGAGGACGACGCATGAGCTCAATTTGCGCAGATTCGGACGAAAGAACGGCATTTTTCTCGTGATGCAGAGCTGCCTTTTGACGAATGTCATAGCCACGTCCATGGTCTCGTTTGAAAAAGCGTTTCTTCGTCATCAAATTCCCGCACAGGCTGCTTCGCTTCACTCATTGGTTGCAGAAAAAAAAGCACCCGAAAAAGAAGCAAAATACGCGATGCTACTGGCTGTTTAGTGCACGTGACGGCGAAGTGGCCATTCCATTGGCTGAGTGTGACTTGCATCGTCTGCTTGGCGCGCCAACAACGCGCGAGCGGCCTGTTGCGCCGCCATTTTGCCAGTACACTTGACTAGCATGATCGCGAACAAGGTTATTCCGATGCCTGGATCAGCAAGAAAGTTTCATTCACGGCATAAGCGTGGCAAGAAAAGAAAAAAGTCTCAAGCGAATAACTTCAAGGCCCGTCTGTTGGCGAGGAGCTGTCAACGAAGGATATGGGTCACCCTCCGCTGCCGCCGACGCAAGCTTGTCGGGCCTGCCAGCCTGCAATGCTCGGAAAGACAACAGCCGCATCAGCAACCAAAGACAGACGCCGCCACTAGCCCATCGATCACCGGAAAGCGCAGATAAAGATCGTGATTCGGCATCACCAAGCCCGTCCGCCGACAGCGAAGGATCCGCCGATCCGCCCTAAGCAGCTGACGGAGGGTTAGGCCTAGCGGGCCTGCAGGCCTCCGATGCTTTGCAAGGTAGCAGCCGCGTCCGCTGCAATACAACATTGCTAACGCCGTCGGAGCTACTGGAAAGGCAGACAAATGCCGATACAAGGCTACAGGATCTTGCATCGACTGCTGCGTCGAAAAGAAAATTTGATTTTGTGAGCAATGATGCATTGGCCAGCGCTGCTCTTACAGAGCCGAGCAAAGAGGCGAGTTTTATAATTGCCGATCTTGGCTGCATTAGTCAACTTTTGGAGGCTACGAAGTGCAAAGTCTGCAACGGCAGCGTCAGCATCTACAAACACGACAGAGAGTAGGGCCGTGCCGTGAAAATGTGTGCACGCTGCGTGAACTGTGGTGACGTCGCGCAAGCATGGAGCTCTCCGCGGGTGGATGGCGATCAGAAAGTGAACCCGTTCACTGCCAACATTCTCGCCACTCAAGCCATGCAGGCCACTGGGAACCGTCAAACGCCTATGAATGACATCTTTTCGACTATGAACATTTCCCATCGCGGTCTTCATAAAAAGACTTGGCAGGGATACGTGAAGAGAAAATTGACTCCTGCAGCCAATCGCGCCGCTGAAAAAGTTACAGGCGAGTGAGCGAGTGCAGTTTGCGAGCTTTATAAGGAACTGCATATTGACAATGCCGAAAATATTGCCGTTTCATTTGACGGCTCATGGATGACGCGCAGTCACTTGACCCACATAGGCGTGGGGGCAATGATTGAGCTTTTCACTGGGCTAGTGCTCGACTACAGTAAAACCTCGTTATAACGAAGTTGAAGGGGGTGGCTTAATTACTTTGTTATAACCATTAGTTCGTTATAGCCAATATCAATTTCATCTATGGGAATTTCAAGGGGAAATGCGATTCCTTCTTTATATCCATTATTTCGTTATATCCGGGTTCGTTATAACGAGGTTCTACTGTATGTAGTTTTGAGTAATTTCTGTGCCGGATGTGAACAAGGTCCGAAAGTAAACGACCCGGCATATCAGGCTTGCCGGGACAGCCATGTATGCCAGAAAAACACTTCGAAAAAACCTGGCGAAAGGGAAGTGGAGGCAGCTGTGCTTCTTTTTGAGAGGTCTCTGAGAAAAAATGGCCTCAGATACGCAACAATCCTCTCAGATGGTGACAGCCGCACCTTCCTCGCTTTGCAAGAAGCGGATGTCTATGGCTTCATTAAAGTCCAAAAAGAGGGTTGTATAAATCATGTCCAGAAGCGTATGGGCACTGCCCTACGCAATTTGGTTGCGAAGTCCAAGGGAGGCGCCTCTGAAAACCTTGGAGGAAGGGGAAGGCTCACTGGGGACCTGATTACAAAGCTGAGCTCATACTACGGATGGGCCCTCAAATCTAACACAGGAGATGTTGAGGCCATGCACAGAGCTGTGATGGCGACTTATTATCTCATCACTTCCAATGATAACGAGTCGAATCACAGCCTGTGTCCTACAGGACCAGACTCTTGGTGCCGGCAGAATGCAGCAGCTGCGAAGGGGAACCCATTCCTAGGCACCATTATAACTTGCCACAACATGTGTGCAAGGCTCTTCTGCCAGTTTATGAGCGCCTATCAGATAGAAGGCTTTTAGGAAAGGTGCCAAAGGGGTAAAATTCAGAACAATAATGAAAGCCTTCATTCTACGATCTGGGCTCTGGCACCTAAGCAGCACCATGCTTCTGTTTGCAGTTGAAGCAGCAGTTGCAGGGGCAGTGATGAAATTTAACTGCGGCAACTTGAGAACATCAACAGCTATCCCGGACGAGCTCAATCTGAACCCCTGCCTCCCAAACATCAGACTGGATGACTGAGAAGGACAGACACCGAGTGTCTGACTCTAATCGCAAGCGTGCCTCAAGTGAAAATGTCCAGCAAGCACTAAACAAATGCTAAGCATCAGTACGATTATGTACCTGGTGGCTATTGGCATCTATACATTGCAAAATATATGCATCCTGATTGCTGTTTCTTGAATAAACTCTGTGTTATTCGTTTTTTCCATTTTTCTCAAAATGTAAATTTATGACTCTGTTCAACCTTGAGGCCTCAATACCTTGGCACCCAGGGCAGGTAGAACAATAATTCTTTTTTCAATGGAAACCTGTATGTATATAGAATCCAAGTATGGGAGTGGAAGTTGGAGCATGTGCTGCTTTAATTAATTACTCATCAAAATTGTAACAGTATGGCAATTGCTTTTCAGAGAGGAAAGTTCATGTGCTATAAAATGAATAAAAAGGGCAAAAAAAGAATCTTGTTGCATAGTTTCAATCTTTAGTCATTATTCTATGTTGCCATAGCTTAAATTTCGATTTTAATTAAGCACTTTTTTTTCTATTGAGGCCTTAAACAATACGGGGTGAGCTTAATCTATCTCAGCAACAAGATGAGTGACAGGAGAATTAATTACATATTTGAAATCAGCAGGAAAAACTGCATAGCCCTCTTCAGTCTCCTCAAGATTGCTGCAGAAATCAATAAAAAATGTCTAAGATGAGTCTGCCCCCTTAAGGGCGGACACAGGTCTTAGGACGTGAAAAATCATCAAAAAATAGAGTCTTGAAAAGAGTATTTTTGAAATCTACATCTATTATTCTTCCTATATGTCAAGTTTGTTTCCTAACCTGAAAGGCCATATTTCAGCCAAAATATCAATTTAAAACACACGCGGGAGCCGACCTGCGTCGACGCTAAAATGACGCATCTTCAATGACGCCGCGCTCGCGTTCTCCGGCTTCGAGAGCGGCCATCTTGGTCGCGTTGAGAAGAGCAAGTTTTCGGCTTCAAATATCACGTGCTGCCGCTTCGTTAGGCTTGCTGGTTCAACACAAAAACGGCACCAAAAAGAGATAAAACACGCATTCCCATTCGCTGTTGCAAGCAGGTGACAAAATAGTGGCTTGTGATCGGCTGTCGTCACCCCAAGCTGTCTGCTAGCCGCAGCAGAGACGCAGCGCGAGGTGCCATGCTGGATACAGTCACCGTGCAAGAACACGCGACGATGCCCCCTTCGGTCCAAAAGTTTGCTTCCAAGCACAAATATGGAAAGAAGAGGAAGAAGCCCATGCTCGATAACTTCAAAAAACGTCCCGCCGCGTCGCAAGTCATCAAGGATGAGCCATCAACCGCGCCAAGCGATGGCATAGATGGAGTGGACGACGAGCGAAGGTTAGGCCTAGAAGAGAGCCAACGAGTGAGTGCACCTAAAACACCAGCCGCATCCGTAAAGATACGGTTATGCGGACGCCTTCAGATTTGGAGCTAATAAAGAAGAGAGCCGATGAGCAAGTGCAGGAGCTTGCGTCAACCGCAGCCGTGACCCGCAAGTTGAACATTCTGCCCGCAAGCGATGTCGTGACCGACCCACTTGACGATACGGTTTTCACCGTGTTGTGCCTCGATTTGGTGAACACGCTTCTTCTGGAGCACATGAAGTGCAAGACTTGCGGTGGCAGTGCGAAAATAAGCCAAAAGAAGCGAGAATACGGCCTCGCAGTCAGTCTTGTGCTCACATGCTCGAACTGCAGCAACAAGGCATCTGCGTGGAGTTCGCCACATGTGGACGAGACTCAGAAGCTGAATCCGTTTGCGATAAATATTCTGGCTACACGAGCAATGCAAAGCACCGGCAATCGGCAAACGGTGTTCAATGATACTTTTACAGCTATGAATATCTCACGCCGCGCGCTGCATACGAAAACATGGCCGACGTACCTCAAGACGAAGTTGACACCTGCCGCGACTCGAGCAGCCGAGGCGCTCGCTACAGAGTGCGCGAATTCGGACCGGCAGCTGTACAGCAAATTGAACATTAGCCACCCAGAAAACATCGCTGCTTCTTACAATGGGTCTTGGATGACTCGCGGGCACAGTTCCCACATCGGTGTCGGCACAGTCATCGAACTTTTGACGGGACTAGTGCTTGACTACGTTGTGCTCAGCAATTTTTGTGTTGGATGTGAGCGGGGAACAAAAGTGGATGACACGTCATATGAGGAATGGAAAGCCAACCATGAGTGCCAGAAAAATAAGGATAAGAAGGCAGGTGAAATGGAGGTAAAGGCTGGCCTCGTTTTATTCCAAAGGTCTCTAGAAAAACACAGCCTGAGATACACCACTGTGCTGTCAGACGATGACAGCTGTACTATCTTGGCCCTGAGAGAGGCCAAAGTATACGGGTTCATAGAGATAGAGAAGCAGGACTGCATCAACCACGTCCACAAAAGGATGGGGACAGCACTTCGAAATGTGCTGTCAAAGCACAAAGGGCCTGGCTTGGAGCCTCTTGGTGGACGAGGTAAGCTGACAGGAGACCTAGTGACCAAACTCAGCTCTTATTATGGCTGGGCTTTGAAGTCTAACGTTGGTGACACAGAAGCGATGGCAAAGGCTGTGATGGCAAGTTACTACAGTCGAACACGAATATATCGAACCCACATATATTGAATTTTCGGGTATATCGAACTCGTAAGTTATCCCCTTGAAAATCCTTTGTAAAAGTATAGAAATTCGCACGTTTATATCAAACGGTATTTTTACCCGCCTTCGGATATATCGAATGCCACACGAGCTGGAAGGTTGAGCTTCGCCGCGCCCCGCGACCTCCACGCGCGAGTTGGAAGGTGCGCTTTGGCACTCGCAGCGCCCGGCGACCTCCGCGCGGCACCCCACCTCCGCCGACACCCGAAACGCTCGAAAAAACGTAAGGGCGAGAGGGCTCAGACTGCACGGTCTCCAACTTGCAGAACGGCTTTTTTTCATCTTTTTTTTCATTTCTCTCTCTCTCTCTCTCATGCTCTCTCCGCGTAACCATCGGCTCGGAGAGCAGGAATGAAGGAGCCGATGTCCTCCTCCTTACGCCTTTTCTTTTATTTTTTGTTGCTGTTTTGCGAGTTTTGATCCGCCAACCACAGCCCTTTTGCTGTTGCCCTCGCAGGTGGCTATCGCCTCGCGAGCGCTTTGTTGGCGGAGTCCACTTCCGTTGTCGCGTCGCCTACGTACCACCGCATGTGCAGCATTCCTCTTTTGCGTGCGTGGTGTGCAAAGCCGCTGCAGACTCCTTGAATTGTCGACTTCTCGTGTAGCTATCGCCAGCGTCAAGAAGCGCAAGACCCTTGACTTTGCGACGAAGCTGAAGGCTATTCAGCATGTTGAGGCGGGCGAGAAATGTTCGACCGTCGCGGACGACTTCGGGATACCACGGAGCACTCTGAGTACCTTGTTGATATCAAGGCAAAGGCGGTGGAGCAGCGAACGTCGGGAGCCTGTCGTGTATGCGCTCCTGCCCACGGGAATGTAGAAAAGGCACTCTATGCCTGGTTTTTAGAAGTGTGCACGAAGAACGTTCCGGTGGATGGCCCAATGCTGATGGCCAAGGCCAAATGGTTTGCCGCTGCACTCGGTGAAGACAACTTCGCCGACAACACCGGGTGGCTTCACCGATTTAAGCAGCGCTACAAGATCATTGGCAAAACCATTTCTGGCGAAAGCGAAGCCGTCAGCAGCCAGGACATCCAGCAGTGGATGACGAAGGAGTGGCTGGAAATCTCCGCGAAGTTTTCTCCCGCGGAGATCTTCAATGCCGACGAGACCGGTCTCTTTTGGCAAATGTTGCCGAGCAAGACTCTCAATGTCCGCGGTAGCACGTGTCATGGGGGCAAAATGAGTAACGTTCGCATGAGCGTTCTGCTGGCAGCCAACATGGATGGGTCGGAAGCTCCAGCCCTTTGTGTTCGGGAAAGCAAGGGCACCGCGCTGTTTCAAGAACTGTAGGCAGCTCCCCGTCCGCTACGCCTCAAACAAGAAGGCGTGGATGACACGTCAGCTGTTCACAGAATGGCTGCAAGCGTGGGACGTCGAGTTGGGCAAGTCGGGGCGTCGCACTTGCCTTCTTGTGAACAACTGCTCGGCCCACCACACCATCTGCGAGCTCAAAAACATCGAGCTGAAGTTTCTGCCGGCCAACACGACAGCGAAGCTGCAACCGCTTGACCAGGGCATCATCACGTCCTTCCTTCAAGGTGGGCTACAGGAGGCAACTCCTTGATAGGCTGCTGGTCAACCTCCGCATGGGCACTGAGCTGAAGGTTGACCTTCTTGGTGCCATACAAATGATGACGGGTGCCTGGCGAGACGTGAAGACGGACACAGTGGTCAACAGCTTCTGCAAGGCAGGCTTCGAGACGGCGGAACTTGTGGAAACCGGTGAAGACGGCAACGACAAACACATAGACGACGCGTTTTGCGAGTTGTCCCTCTTCCCGGCAGCCGTTCCACCCGAAGTGTCTGCGGACGATTTCGTAGAAGCGGACTGCAATGTTCAGGACGTTGCGAGCCTCGCCGACGAGGACGTAGCTGCGGTCGCAAGGACCCAGGATGCCCAGGCCGACAGCTCAAGTGACGAGGAGGATCGTCCGGACGAGGCGGTGGCTGCACACGCGTACTCCGCCGCTGAAGTGGCGGCAGTGTCCGGCGTCATTCGCCGTTGTTGCGGTGACATGGAGAGAACCGGACTGTCGCACCTGGACAGCCTTGATAAGATCGAGACTAGCGTCTTCAACTTCATTTCGAAAACGAAGCAGGCCAAGATAAGCTTTTTTTTTTTTTCATGCAAATAAAACATTCTGTTGCGGCATGTGTGCGGAATATGTTGTTATTCTTGAATGCGCCTATTGTAGGTGATGGTCCGCTACAGGTAAGCTCTCGGGGCCTGTATTTTTTTATATCGAATTTCTCATATATCGAACTAATTCGCGATACCCTTCGAGTTCGATATATCCGTATTCGACTGTATCATGTAACATCTAATGACAAAAAGTCAAACCACAGTCTATGTCTAGAAGGGCCAGATTCCTGGTGTCAGCAAAATGCCGCAAGGCCAAGGACCAGCCCATGCCAAAGCACCATTACAATTTGCCTCCTCATGTAACCGAGGCATTGCTGCCAATTTAACAAATGGCTCTCTGACAAGCAGCTGCTTGAACGGTGCCAGCGAGGCAAAACGCAGAACAACAATGAGAGCTTGTACTCACTGATATAGGACCTCGCGCCAGAGGAGTGGCATGCATCACTTTTCAGTGTTCAACTTGCCGTGGCAGAAGCAGTGCTGAAGTTCAATGCTGGCTGTAAGAGGACCTCGGCAAGCACCTTGCATGAACTCTGCATGAACCCTGGCCAAAAGTGCATGCAAGCGCATGGAGGAGAAAGACCGCCGCCGTTCAGCTGCATCTGAACACAAGCGTGCATCGGCAGAAAATGTGCAGTCTGTGCTCCGAAAGCGTCACAAGGGTGCCAGGGCCCAAACTGACTATGTCCCAGGAGCCTACTAGTGTATTGTAAGTGTTCTATGTGTAACATTTGTGCTTCTGTGCAATTAAGGGGCAACACGGGTCTTTGGGACAAAAAAAATCGCGAAAAAATCGAATTTTGGAAAATAGTATTTTCGAAATCTAGAGGTCTTATTACACTACTACACGAAGTTTCTCAGCTTTTGCATTAATATTTTAGCCATAGCATAACTCTATTTCAATAATACTGGCAGAATTGCAGCCAAAGTTATTGCTAAAAAGGCCCTTTTTTCGCAAAATGCAGCGGCCGTTTCACGCATCGCAGCGTGGCTATCTTGGTCTCGTTTGAAAGAGCAATCTTTCTTCTTCATTTTCCCGCCAACTACTGTTCTATGCTGCCATTGGCTTTCTGAAAATAGCGCACGAAAAAAAGAGTCCCAGTGCAAGCCCTCATTCGTTGTTTAGCGCACGTGACCTGAGCTCATAACACAATTGGCGGAATTCCTTTCTTGTTGTCTGCACAGCGCTCATCCGCCCTGTCGGCTGTGCGCCATGTTTTCAGTGTGAGTGACCAACGCCAGTGTGGCTGAAGTGTTCAACGATGGCTTGGAAGAAGTCGCACACGCGCACTTATCGGCAACATCAGGAAGAGGAGTGTAACGCAGCCAAACGTCGAAACCGTCGCGGCCGCCGCCTCTGCTGATGCCACCGATACGGGCCTAGGCCTAACAAGCCCGTCGTCGTGCGGAGGTGCCGATGGTCACGTGCATTGCCATACGAGGTTTCTGCAGCCCGCAGAATTGGAAGAGGGCAGAAAAAGAGCACAAGATAAACTGCTGCAGCTGTCGTCCACCCCCACGACGGAAAGGAAACGGGATCTACTGACTGACAACGCCGATGCTGCATGTGAAACGCCTGACGAGAGTGTGTTTACAATTGTAAGCTTAGATTTGGTGAACACTCTGCTTGTGCATGCGAAGTGTAAATTATGCGGTGCTGGGGACCCTAGAAATCGCCAGAGACGATCGCGAATACGGACTCGCCGTCAAGCTGCGTCTCATGTGCACGAACTGCAGTGACGTGACGTGGACTTGGAGCTCGCCGCGCGTCCGTGGTGTACCTAAGGCAAACCCGTTTTCTGTGAATGTTCTCGCGGCTCGCGCTATGCAAGCTACTGGAAACCGCCAAACAGCTTTCAACAATATATTCTCGCTGATGAACATTAGCCGTCGCGGCCTGCACACAAAGACGTGGCAAAGCTACCTCAAAGGTAAGCTGGTTCCCGCAGCCGATCGTGAGGCCAAAAATGTGACGAGCAAGTGCGCGCGGTCAGTTCGTGAGCTCTATCAAGATTTGTGCCTCAGCAACCCCAGAAACATCGCGGTGTCGTACGATGGGTCGTGGATGACTCGCGGACATTCCTCACACATCGGCGTCGGCACCGTGATCGAACTGTTCACAGGGCTTTGCTTAGACTATGTTGTTTTGAGCAATTTCTGCACGGGGTGCGAGACAGGCCCAAAGGAAAGCGATCCGTCTTTCGACAGCTAGAAAAAAGACCACAAGTGTCAGAAGAACACTGACAAAAAGTCGGGAGAAATGGAAGTGGAGGCAGCTCTTATTTTATGGAAGCGGTCCCTCGAGCGGCACAGTCTCCGGTACACAACGGTACTCATGTGATGGGTACAGCCGTACTTATCTCGCACTCCAAGAGGAGAAACTGTATGGTTACGTCGAAGTAGAAAAAAGAGGACTGCGTGAACCATGTGCAAAAACGTATGGGCACGGCACTTACGCAACCTCGTTTCAAGAAGCAAAGCTTCTGGCCTTCAGAGCCTTGGCGGAAAAGGTCGGCTCACGGCTGACCTAATCACGCGGCTAAGCTCTTATTACGGATGGGCTCTGAAAACGCACAAGGGAGATGTGAATGCCCTGCACAAGGCAGTGATGGCAACCTACCATCATATAACATCTAACGACACTGTGTCGAACCATTCATTCTGCCCAACAGGCCCCAACTCGCGGTGCCGCCAAAATGCCGCAGAGGCTAGGAGTGAGCCAGCACCAAAACACCCTCGCAACCTGCCTCATGTTTTTCAGGCTTTGTTGCCTATATACGAACGCCTGAGCGACAAAAAATTGCTTAAGAGGTGCCTGCGAGGGAAGACTCAAAACAGCAATGACAGCCTCCACTCGGTCATATGGTCGCTTGCACCCAAGGAGCGCCATGCCTCCCTTTTTACCGTACAAGCAACTGTGGCGGAGGCTGTGCTAAGGTTCAATGCCGGAAACATGAGAGCAACTGTATCGATACTAAAGGAGCTCAGTCTAAGCCCCAGCACACTGTGCAGCAATTGCATGACTGAAAAAGATCAGCGGCGACTGGAAGCTTCAACTCGAAAGCGTGTATCAGCAGAAAACATGCGCCGAGCCCTGAAAAGAACGCCACACAGGCAATGCACAAAAGGACTATGTGCCAGGGGGCTTTTAATCAGTTACAACCACGGTGTAAGAATAGTTTAGGTGAGAGAACGGCGCATAGGGGAGGCTTCGTGGGGAGAGGCGCATGCTGTTCTGCTTAGGAAACCTCTCCTGAGAGGGCGCGCTAAACTAGCCACCCCACCGCCGCCGCTTGCTCTCCCGCCGCATGCTTGCTGTCCCTTCACCACCTTCACTCCACGCTGGACATGTCATCGCTTGTTTTTCTGAACGTGCTTGCGTAACTTGGCACTTCGATGTCCTTCGTTGTTCAATGTGCTAGTGTGCTTCGCGATAGGGAAGTGCTTTGTGCCCTACTGCAACACAGTCGTGTAAAAAAAAGTTTTCTCTTTTTACGCCACCGCAAGATCAAGCCAGGCTTGAAGCATGCATGGAGGCGGGCGATCCCTCGCAAAGACCGCGTGCTTCAACGGACAGACCGTGTGTGCGAAAAACATTTCGCTCCGCATTTCATTTTGAAAACGTGGTCTGCAGAAATGAATGGCCACGTTCTGATGTCTGGCAGCAGAAGAGCAGGACTTTCAAAGGACGCCGTGCCATATATTTTCGAAGGAGCGCCTAGTTACTTGTCGAAGAAGATAAGGAGTCCTCGAAAACAGTCGAGGCGGCATGCTCGCCGTGCAGCTTCCTGGGCGAGCACAGACGGGACCATCAGCGGGACCAGCATCGAGTTGCAAGCCCAGCAACAAGCAGCAACAGCCCCAAATTCAGATGCTAAGGTCAACGAAAACAGCGATGTCGTCGCGGCAAGTGACCCCGGCACTTCACCTTTCGATGAAATGTTCTGCGCTGCGTCAACTTTGTGCCTCTCGACGCCATCGTGGGGTGCCCATCGCATTGACTTGGAAAGGTATCGTGACCTCGTGTTCCACGATGCCTACTCTGCTGCACGCAAGTGATGGGTCATGTGTGTTTTTCAACCGAAAAACTGTGCATGTGAAATGTGACATGACTGTGCAAGTGTATATATTTGGCAAGCCAGTTGATTGTAGTGCAATGGGTGTATATAATTTTGCTGCAACGGCATCGCAAGTTGGACATATCTTGAAAACTGTTGACAGTGTAGATGTCTGTGGTGGAGGGCCCAGTTTGAAGGACTTTCCTTCTGTGGCCCCCGAGTCTGCTTTCATGGACTGCCAAAGCAAATGAAGGCATAAAAGGTGGCAAGTGTTGTTACCGGAGGGAAGCATATGTCGTGCATGCAGCAGTCTCTTTGATACTCTCAGAATTCATGCAAAGCGGCAGACTGCTCAAGCGAAACAACGGCAACCACTGAAGCGCATCAGGCTGTCTCTGTCAGCTACCAAGGAACACAAAGATGACGCCTTGCGTCAAGCAAGGTCTGTTTTAAAGAAGGCACAAGCACGGCTACTGAAGCGCAACCAACTCATTACTAAAGAACTGGAAGAAAGTAAAGCTGAAATAATGAAACTGCAAGAAGAGGATATCAAAAAGAAACTCCATGCTCTTGACATTCCACCGATGCAGCTTCTTCTTGTGCAAGAATGTACATCTGCAGCTAAGTGCACTACGAAGAATAATAGGCGCTATACAGATGACTGGCTACTCCTATGCCTCTTCCTTAACATCAGGAGCCCCTCTACTAACGCATTTTTATGAAGCAATAACATATTGCCGATGCCATGCACAACCACCATTAGAAGATATATAAACATGGTGGGGCTCAAATGTGGCTTTGATGAGAACTTTAATTTAAAGCTCTCACGATTAAATTGGCAAAGAAGACACCCTTTCAACACAGAGGGATGCTTATTCTAGATGAGATCCAGGTCAGGAAAGAGATCACTGTAAACTCGAAGAACATGACATATGCTGGTCTTGTTGACTACGGAGACCAAGGTGGACAAAGCAATGAGCTGGCTGACCATGGTCTAGTGTTTGCCTTTGCCCCTTTTGCTGACAGCTATTTACAACCAGTGGCAGTATTTGCATTAAAAGGTGCAACTAAGGGTACACTCCTTGCACAGCTGTTGCTTCAGTGCATTGTGCATTTAGGGCAGGCAGGAGTTTATGTTGATGGTGTGGTCCGTGACAGTGCATCTACCAATAGGGCCATGCGGTGCTCTAGGACATGTCGTAAATGCTTTCGAGCACCCGCTAGATCCATCCAGAAAAGTGTATGCTGTGGCAGATACTCCTCACTTGTTCAAGTGTATTAGAAATCGTCTTTATGATAAGAAAATATTGAAAGTAAATGGGAAAATTGTGAAGTGGTCATGCTATGATGCACTTTTTGTTGCCGACACCAAAAACGCAGCAGATCTTAGGGTGGTTCCAAAGTTGACATACTCGCATGTTAATCCATCACATATGCTCAAAATGCGAGTGAAGTTGGCCACACAAATTTTTAGCAACTCAGTTGCTAATGGCATTTCTTTCTATGCACGGAGAGGCGCACCACGGCTTGAGAATGTGGAATCAACTGTGGAGTTTACGCTCCTAATGAATGATCTTTTTGACGCCCTCAATCGTCGCTTTGCTGCAGAAGGCCTCACCCTTGAATGCAAAGACTTCCATATTCTAGAGTCAGCATCTAGGTGGCTTGACAGCCGGGAGCAGGAAGTTGTGAGGGGTAACATTCACGAAGATCTTTTTTTAACGCAGTCTACTGCTGAAGGCCTGCGTGTTACACTTAAGTCTGTTCGGGAACTGTCAGCATTTCTTCTGAAAGAGTGCGAGTTCAAGTATGTCCTGTCAGCCAAAATGAACCAGGATCTGTTGGAATGCTTTTTTGGTATTATAAGACAAGCAGGTGGCCAAAATGAGCATCCAACATTTCCGACATTTTTGCAGCTTTACCGCATGCTTTCCTTGTATTCTTTGCTCAAGCCACCACAGTTTGGTAATTCTGTAGTTTCTGAGAAAAATCAATCTGCTTTTCTCACCCTGAATGATTTCAGAGAGGTGTTCCAGTCTGCACCTTTCCAGCGCACTGATAAAATGCATGGCCTCAAGGAGAAACTAGATGGCCTCATCGGTGAGGAAACGTGGGAGTGCGATGAGGTGTTTAAGCATGATTATTCAGATGCCACCGTCGTGGACTGCATTGTATATTATGTCACTGGATTTGTGTCGCGAAAGCTTGCCACGCAAACTTCCTGTGCAATTTGTAAGGAGGCCCTGGTTGGGCAGAAAGGTATTTTAAAGCTACCAGAAGCCGACTTAGTAAATTGCAAAACCAGAGGGGGGGGCTCACACATCCGAATGTGCATCTATTTCTTCTTTTTAAAGAGGCTGAGGAGCACTTCGCAAAACATGCTGGTGAGAGAGATGTATAGTGCGGAATATAGGTCGAGATTTTTTCCAAAAAATGCCACTAAAAAGCCGCCCCTCGACCTATATACCGGCCCTTGGCACAAATCAAGTGATCGTCTGGCAACAGGGAGAGTCGCATGCTTCTTGGGCATCAGCATCGACATCGCCTCCATGGGCCGACGCCTGACGCCATTTTTCTTTTCTTGTTCAGCTAGTGTTCCTAACGGGTGGCGACCTTGCTCTGCGGCCAGCTATGAATACCGGGACGCGGCGCCAGTTCACCGCCGCGTTTAAAAGAAAAGTTATTGAATTCGCGGAAGCGAATGTCAACATGTCGGCGCAGCGGCAGTTTGGAGTGTCTGAGAAAAGCGTCAGGTACTGGCGCAACCAGAAATCCAAACTGTCCGTGTGTAACGCGCGGAAAACGTTGTTTGGCGGTCGCTGAGCTGTGAACCCGGAACTCGAGGACAAAGTGGCGGATTTCGAGCGCGAGTACCGTGCCAGGTCCCTGCCAGCGGAACCCGTGGACCCCGACAGGCCGGCTGCGCAGGCCAATTCTCGCGACAGTTTGTGCTTGGGTCTCCGAGGCATGGAGGTCTCTGCCTGAAGAAATGGTGGTGCGCGCATTTAAGAAGTGCTGCATCAGCAACGCTCTAGGCGGCACCGCGGACGGTATGTTGTGGGAGGCGGCTAGCGAAAAGCAGTCGTCCTCGTAGGAGAGCTCCGACAGTTCGGAGGACTGAATAAAGTGCATCAGTGAATAGTTCCGAGTTGTTTTTTCTTTTTTTCTTTTTTGATGGTCAAGGTAGGGGGGTCGACCTATATTCCGCCTCGACCTATATTCCGCGTTGTACGGTATATGATCGCACGACAGATGCAGTGCTAGAAAATTTCAACTTCACGTTTCCATGTGCTGCTCACAAGGAAGAAGTTCTTGCCAAGCTATTGCACTAGACCACTTATAACGTAACCGCTTATAGTACGGGACCGGATATAATACGGTCGTTTCAGACTCCCATTAATTCTCCCATAGAACCCTATGTATACGCACACCGCTTATAGTGCAGTCGCGGGAGGGAATGTACCGGTTACAGTGCGGATGCCTCGAAGTCCGGCAGACAACCGCGACGGCGAATGCCCTCCTCAACGGGGTGCGGCGGGTACCCCAAGGAGCGCTTGTGAAAGAGAGAGAGAGACGAGGTCATTGTGCGAAGGAGAAGGGCGCACAGAGCAAACGAGCGAAAACAGGTGCCGAGAGGACGCAGGCGTGTTTAGCGGCTTCCCCTAGCCTCCCCTAGGTGGCCTCCCCTAGGCTCAGTCGGCCTCCCCTAGGCAGGCCGACTGAGCGGCCACACGGCACGCTCAGTCGGCCTGTAAGCCTCGCTACTTTGGTGTCGTGTCTTGCTTCTCCTGATCGATTGGTTGCTGGGCCTACTTTTCTTCACAACCGCGTGCTTTTGATGGCTTCGTCTACACCTGCAGGCGCCAGGAAGCGGCAAGCCATTTCGCTGGAAACGAAGGTCGCCATAGTGAAAGAAGTTGAAAAGGGCACCAAGAAAACTGCTGTGGCGGCAAAATATGGTATCGCGGATACCACCGTGTCGGCGATTTGGAAGAATCGTGACAAGGTGCGGCTGCAGCTGGACATGAATGCTGCTTCATCATCCAGAAAAAGAATGCGCACTTCGAAATACGAGGACATTGACGCTGCCTTATTCCGGTGGTTTAAAGAAGTGCGGGCTCAAAACGTGCCGATTAGTGGGCCCATTCTACAAGCGAAGGCCAAGTGCTTCGCTAATCTTTTGGGGCACGATGAGTTTAACCCCTTAAACGGCTGGATCCAGCGATTTAAGGATCGCCACGGAATAACATGCAGAGTTATTTGTGGCGAAAGTGGAGAAGTCGACGATTCCGCGGAGCAAACGTGGTCGAATATCAACGTCGAGGCAATGTTTCTGGCCCATGCGGACCGCGACATTTATAACGCTGACGAAGCTGGACTGTTTTATAACCTACTCCCGAATCGGACCCTTTCAATGAAAGGTGAGCCCTGCACTGGACGTAAGGCGTCAAAAGAACGTGTGACAGTTTTGTTCTGCGCCAACTTGGATGGCTCAGACAAGCGCCGCTTGCTTGTCATAGGGAAGTATGCGCGGCCGCGTTGCTTCCGGAAGACGGAGCATCTTCCCGTGACGTACAAAGCCAACGGCAAGGCTTGGATGACCCAAGACTTGTTCACTGATTGGCTGCAAAAATTTGATGAGGAAATGGTGACGCAGAAGTGCCGTGTCATCATTTTGGACAACTGCACAGCTCACAACGTCCAGCCAAAGCTGACAGGTGTGAACTTGAAGTTCCTTCCTGCCAACACCACCGCGAAGAGCCAGCCGCTAGATCAAGGCGTCATTGCAACTGTAAAGGCTCTATACAAGAAGCGCATTCGCAACGGAAAGAGCCTCTCAGAGTGGATTTGAGAGCAGCTATAGATATGGTCACGGCCTCTTGGTGGCAAGTCAAGCCGTCTACCATTAAGAAATGCTTTGAAAAAGCAGGCTTCATCCGCGATCGCTGTACCGATGCGCCCGCTGACGACGGCGATGACCAACCAGTGAGTGCGGACGAGGTATGGTCTGATTTGATCAATAACCACGTTGTATCGGAAAGCGACACTTTTGAGGCCTTTTCGGAGGACATCGACGCCGACGTGGACGTGTGTGAGAAGGCTTCAACCGATGAAGACATCGTCGCAGCGGTCCGGGGTGACAAAGACGAGGCTGCACTCGAGTCCGTGCCTGTTGAGGATTCCGATGACATTCCAGACGTGTCGTGCAAGGAGGCACTGGAGTACCTCACCAAACTGAAAGGGTTTTGCGCCGCGAACAAGCTCACTGACGAGGCACTCCAACGCCTATGTGCTGTTGAGGACGAGGTCATAGCCAAGGCCATTAGCAAGCAGCGGCAAAGCAAAATAACGGCATTTTTTCGCCCGCAGGGAGAATAATTAAAGGTGTTTCTTGAATCTGCTTTGTGTTTTGTCTGCTTCACATCAAGGCCGTTTGGAAAGGCTGGGCCTGGGATGTGCACAAACAGGTAACCCTTTACGCTTATAAATAGACTATGAATGATTCCACTGCGTTACGCGATCGGCGCATACGCGTGGCTGCTCAGCTCACATGTTTTGCATATAAGAGGACCTTAAAAATCATTGTTTTGGTTATAATGCGGTACCGCTTATAGTGCAGTTATCCACGACTCCGGCGACCTACGTTATAAGCGGTCTAAACTGTACATGGGATAGCAATGGGCGCTGCCATCTCCGTAACAGCAGCAAATCTGACGATGGAACGTCTTGAACAATGCGCACTCAGTTCGTTTAGTCCTGCACCCAAAACCTTTTTATGTTACGTGGATGATTGCTTCAGCGTAATCAAAAAGGAGGCATTGACTGCTTTCACCGAACATCTGAACGGCATGAATTCAGCAATCAAGTTTACCATAGAGGAGGAGCAGCACGGTCAACTTCCCTTCCTCGACGTCCTCGTCAAGCGCGAAGGAGAAGGATTGTCGTTCAGCGTTTACAGAAAAAGCACCCACACGGGTCGCTATTTGCATTTTAATTCGTTGAACCCGGTTTCCCATAAAAGGTCTGTGATTGCCTCGCTGGTGAATCGCACGAAGAGACTTTGCGCAAAATCAGAGGACTTCGCTGCCAACATACAGCATGTGCATCGGGATCTCTCCCAAAGTGGCTACCCTGACTCGTTCGTGCACTCTGTGGAACGTCAGCTAGCACGTTCGCCACGTTCTGACAACTCGCGCCCAAGAAAACGTGCCTCTGTGCCGTATGTTCCTGGTATCAGCGAGCACCTTGCGTGTGCTCTACGCCCCTACGATGTGCAGGTAGCACATGTGCCAACAAACAAGTTGAGGCATTCCCTTGTGAAGGTGAAAGACAAGCTGCCAAAAGAAAAATTTCCAGGCGTTGTCTACAGCATCCCATGCGCAGACTGTAGTGGCAGTTACATCAGCGAGACAGGCAATTTTCCGCAAAGACTAAAGCAGCATATATAGACGTAAAAAAGAAGGTCTCATCAAATGCGCTGGCGGAACACGCAGAAGCATCTGGCCACAAAATAGATTGGGATAATGCAAAAATAATAGAACGAGAAAAGAACTGGTCATCGCGGCTTCATCTGGAATCTTTGACAATCCAAACAACGGCGTACACGCTTAATCGCAACGACAGAAACCTCCTACAAATGTACACACGTTGCTTACGCCACATTTTAAATCCTACATAACCGGACTGCTCAAGCACACATTCTTCACTTGTGAACAAGGCTCCCGTGCGGGAGCCGAAACGTCTTGCTTTTATTTGCTTTTATCGTGGTCAGTGTCTGATTTTAATTGTATTCATACAGTGATGGATAAAAAAAATTTATAATGCCAGTACTACTGGAGATAGCTAAATGAAACTTTGTCATTTATCATTTAGCGCAGTTTCCAGTAAGCATGCCAAATTTCATTGCTCTACGACAAAAACTAAAGAATTTCACTTTCCATCCCCACCTCCCCCCTTAAGCGCTGCCTTTCCGACAGTCTGGATGGCACAGATGACGACACCGTTTTCGCCGACAGTGCCACAGAGACGACCAGCAGTGACACATAACCCAGAACCACCTTATTCCTGTGTTTTCGGATGGTTGCAATGATAAATAAAGCCCTGTAGGCAACCACCTTTTCACTGCTGCTTCCAGTTTCATCACTTCGCGCTATAATCGTAGCACACTTCTTTTTTTCTTTGTTGTGCAGAGCAAACGTAAATCCCTTGCGTTATATTCGTGGTCACATTATTTACGTGCAAATACAATATGTTTTACAAATATAATGTTCTCTGAGAAGCACCTCCCTTTGATAAGCTTTTCACTGAATGCATGCTTTCATGCTAAAATGTGCACGCTTCTTGCTCATCATGTCGAACACCTCATTTTTCCTGCAATATCATGCATAAACACAATATTACACAAGCATACAGAAAATATTTATAGCAGATTCTTTCCATCTATTCATAAACATGTTAGTTTGGCATCGCACTTTACCAGTCTTTTCAGTGTATAAGTCCATGCTCATAAAACATGTTCAGATATTCACTTGGAGGGCCTTGGAAGAAGGTAGATGCGGTAGCCTCAATTTGCGAGGAGACGGGCTGCTTGCAGGACCTCCTCAAGCAGGTGGTCAAGCCCGGGGTCACTGAGCATCCGTTCCTGTGCTGTCCTGAAGGTCTCTAGCAGTTGTGGTTCTCGCTCGAGGAGCTTCGACTCTACCTCCGAGATGTAGGTCCCTACGGATTGGGAAAGATGCACAAGCATTGGAGTTACACAGCATCGGCAATTCAACAATGGGAAGAAAAATGTTGGATTATGTTTCACCTTTGGGACTGGAAAGGGACCGAATCACCGTGGTGCGTTTTAATCAGAAATCATGGGAGGGTAGCATTATCTCACCAAAACACCCAAAAAAGGTTCTGCTTACAAGGGCAACTTATAGAGCGAAAATTGCAGGAGTGCATGTCCCCTAACTACAGTTAAACCTGGATATAACGAAATTGACAAATTCCCGGAAAACTTCGTTATAAAGAGGATTTCGTTATATGCAGGTTCGGCACGAAAATTCAAAAAAGAAACGCTTAAGTAAGCAGAAAGGTAACAGACTGCAGAGATCACCGAAAACATTTATTTTGGGTGAGAAAACATTTACAGTTGAGACCACTTACCGTATTTTACCGCATAATTTGCGCCCTCTAATAATTTGCGCACCCCTAATATTCAGCCTGCTTCGCAAAAAAAAAAAATTCCTCGCATATTTTGCGCTCCCCGTTTCCAGCTCGCCGGCGCGCACGCACGGACCGACAGCCGCGCGGCCGCGCCCCTCGCTGCGCAGGCGAGCGCAGTCATACGCAAAAGGAGCTCCGAGTGCGATGCCCCCCCCCCCCCTTTTTTTTTTCGATTCTTTTCTCCGGAAGCCCCCGAAGCCCAAAGTACGGTCGCTAGAATAAAAGCATGCGAGTGGGGGCGAAGAAAACGGCTGAAACAGAGATCAAATGAGCCCGGCCTATCTCCGTCGGTCGGAGGTGATAACATCACCCCGATCGGGACACCTGCCGTCAATGCGGGAAGGAAAGGCCCCGCCTCTGTCTTTAACGAGCATGAAAAGGCGTGAGGCGGGGAGGGGGGGGAGGGGGGAGTGTCGCTTGGCTGCCGAGATAGCGCGCGCTATCTCGGCAGCTATCAGCGGGCGGCTCGTAAACACTTTTACGTGCTGAGCTCTCAACGCGAAGGGACTGCGAAAAGTGTCCCTGGAGCAGCCGTATTCTCTTACACCAACTTTTTGCAGTATTACGTGAGATCGTATCCAAAAGAGTTACCACGCTAGTTGCATTATACTACACGTTATTTCAAACGTGTTCGCGAAATACCCGAGTAATTTGCGCGCCCCCTTTTTGGAGCTCTAAAATCACGAAAAAAAGTGCGCAAAATACGCGAGTAAATACGGTATGTGACAGCTTATAGTGAAGGGCCATAATGCGGTTTTTCCTGACCCCCGTTTGCCCTCCCATCTCGCTCATTGTGCAGACCCCCCCCGGGGGGTCTGCACAATGAGCAGGATTTCCTGGCAGCGGACCCCCCCTCCCGAGGGGTCCGCTGCCAGGAAATCCCCCGGACAATCAAGGTAGCGGGCAGGCTTCAGAAAGGAAGTGCACTGCTAGCGCAGCGAATTGCCGTGGAGGAGGAAGGAGCACGGAACGAATGAACAATGAGCGGAGGGAAGAAAAAAAAAAAGGCCGCGGCATGGATGGATGGATATTAGGAGCGTCCCCACCAAGCTCTAGCTTTATTTCTGTTTTCCTGCAGGCTTCAGAAAGGAAGTGCACTGCTAGCGCAGCAAATCGCCCTCAGATCCTACCCTCAGAGGGAGCGCGTCGCGCGCTCCCTCTGAGGGTAGGATTTCAAAGGCAACGGAGAATGCTGCTACGGGCCGGGCCGTGTGTCAGCTGGGAACTCTCTGCACGGAACGCGCGCCCGTGACCTCCAATTTACCGCTGTTTGTCTTCAGTTCTTCTTTTTAAACATTTCACGCGTGCTGCCCTTGAATCACCCCATGGGCGCGATTTCCTCTGCACCCGATCCCTGTGTTGTCAAGGGCAAGCTTCCCGTGAGGCGCGCCGCCCGCGACCGCGCGAGCTAGGCCTAACAAGCGCTGTCACGGAGTGTCAGGTTAGCGAAGTGGCAGTGACCAAAGAGCGGTGCTGCCAGCACGTTGAAAAAAAAAAACTCGTTTTTTTTCCTTTCTCTCTTAAGCTGGCGCCGCTCGGCAACGTCAACTTGAAAAGGAGGGTGCCGGCTTCGCGCGCTAGGCCAGCTGCAGCAAGCGGCTGGGTCAGATTTGAAGTGAGGGGGAAAGGACACGCCCGCGGCGGCGAGATCGCAGAGTCGAGGGATGCAGGCCCGCCTTGCACAGGCACGCACGCGTGCGCTCGCTCTCGCTTCGCAGTCGCTGTGCCTTCGAGCGCGACGCCGTTGCTTCGCATTCCGTCGCGGAGGAGAAGGTGCTTCTGATTGTTGCTCGCGCAAAAGTGACAAAATTTGGGGCACAATCTCTAGGTCGTCGGCGGAGAAAATTCGTTATTTCGAGGGGGTCTCCCACTGGCACTTCGTTACATAGAGGTCTCAAATACATGTGCTTCTATGGAGTAATGGCGGGGAATAGAAAAACTTCGTTATATCCAGGAATTCGTTATATGGAGGTTCGTTATAAGCAGGTTTAACTGTACTGTTAGGTGCTTACGAGAAGAATAAAGCTGCTGCCTGTGGTAGAGGGCCAAGGGCGCTTATCTCTCCAGTGGTGCACTGACAAGCTGATATGCTGATATGGCCAGCTGATATGGCCAGAAGCTACATGAACAGTCTTACCATGTGCCTAGTGTGTGTAGATGTGCTATAGTTAAAACCCAAAATAACGAACTTCAACGCAGTATAACAAAATTCTCGATATAACGAAGTGCTTATTTTTACATCCTGATGTCCACAGAACACGTATTCTGACCTCCATATAACGTAGCATGCTCATCCGCAATTTCAATGCAACGAACATTTACTTGAGATGAAGAGGAAGACAGCTGATAATCTGAAACTTCTGTGGGTGCCAGCAGCAATACGGGCAAGTTGCATGCGGCTTTTTCGAATGTGTTTTTTTACCTGCGTGCCGCGTCCACCGACGTGGAAACTCCCAAGCGATGATGATGGCAAGAAAAAAAAAAGGTCAAATTTCGCGGAGCCACGTGGAAATTTGACAGCACAACACATGTCCGCGGTGTTTGATGCTGGTGTTATGCGGGTACTTTTATCGTGATTGACATCAGTCAGAATTGGCTTCTTCATTGCGATTAACAGTGGTCACTGCTACGCGTTCCAAACTAGTCGACTGCAACTTCTGGCGCCGATGTCAACCGAACCACAATCTGGGAGCTGCATCGTGATGGGCAGTTCATGGTCGTCTTGAACCCGCTTTGGCCTTATCACGATTAAAAGTGACTATCTGTACTTAATCTGGATCGGTGTTGATCACGATTAAAAGTGCCCACGTGACACTCGTATGAGAAGTGCATCCGCTACTGACAACGCGGGATGCTCACATCACAACCAGTAGCAAGCAGAAGAAAACTTCCCAGTGCTGGATTGCATTGCATGCCGAGCTTGACTACAAAGTTTACCCCGGAATTCATATCACTACTACTCATCCGAGTACATATGGATGAAATCCGTCGATACGGCGCAAGTATTCACACTTAGCAAAGTACAGTTCATAGGTTCTCAATCATGGCTGCAATGCTGTCCTTGTGCTTGAGCTTTTTCTTTTTTCTTTTTTTGGCCTTCTACCACACAAAACCAGCATGCAAACGGATATGTAAATAAACGGTATTGTCACTGTGCAGCATTTAAAATCGCATTTGTTCCAAGGTAAGGAGGCTTGTTGATACTTTGGCCACGGCCGGCACCCACTTTTTTTTCCTGCTTTTTGGCAATGCTAGGTTGCGAGGTCAACCTACATTCTGGTTTATATACAGTAGAACCTCGTTGTAACGAACCCAGATATAACAAAGTATTGGATATAACGAAGCAATCGCAATTCCCCTTGAAATGCCTATAAATGAAATGGATATTGGCTATAACGAACTAATGGTTATAACAAAGTACAGTAGAACCTCGTTATAACGAACCTGGATATAACAAACTATTGGATATAACGAAGCAATCGCAATTCCTCTTGAAATTCCCCTAGATGAAATGGATATTGGCTATAACGAACTAATGGTTATAATGAAGTAATTATGGCTCCCCCTTCAACTTCATTATAACGAGTTTTTACTGTAATAAGATGGCGGGACAGTACTTTTAGTGCCCATTGTGACGAACAGTAATGGGGAAGTTGTTGCAAGTTGTTGCACTTACCCGCTTTGCCCACAGTCTGACCGAGTGCCTGCAAGAAGACTGCTTTCAACACCCAGGCGTCCGGGCTTCCATCCAGATGTGGAGAGAAGTGGTACGGCAGCCAGTAGTCGCCACGCTCTTGCCACAGGCGGCTGCCGCAGTCTCTTATGGATGCGTCATCGCTGTAAAGAAAAATGTGGTTGATCAGTTCACTGCAGGAACAGTGAATCAATTTACGTTCTTGAAGTAATGTCTAGAAACTGACCACTAGTTGAAACTGACAGTCGTGCACGGTGGCAGAGCTAGCACTCCTGTACTGCGGCGAAGCTACCACTCATGTAATGCAGCGAAGTTAACATTGGTGTATTGCAGCAAAGGTAACACCCATGTAGTGCGGCAAAGTTAAAGGGACCCTGCAACGGTCTTGGCGATTTTGTGCGAGCATGGTGATCTGGTAGAGCGAGTCATTAGGGTCATTAGAGGATAGGTTTCAGCGCTCTGCGTAAAGTGTGTAATTTACAATAAGGTTTTTTTTAACACACGCATCGCAAAAGATTGCAGCGGCTCGCCGAAATGCGTTTTCAAACGCCCCCGCCTATCGAACGATGGATGGGAGGCCGCTGATTGGCCCCTAACAAGTGATGTGCACGTAATTTTCCCAACCTAACTGCGAACAACATGCTCCTACAACGTGCTCCTTCGTTTCAGCCAACGGTATTGTCGCGGTATCTGGTGGCGTACACACGAGTCGCCGGCACTATATTACAGAGGCTAGCACTGCCGAGGCCGGTGACCTCAGGAAAGATATCGGGGTGCTATGTCGCTGCGGAGGAGTTGGCAGGACGGCTGACGCGGGAGGCGCAGTCGTCGCTAGCGCGCACTCCGCAGCTGATCGAGTTGAGGAGGAACAGCAGTGGTAAGGAGGAAGGTGACAGAAATAAGCTCATAGCTGCCTTAGCGCATGGCGCTTTCGCTTTATTTATGGCGTGAATGATTTCACAATTGTGTTGCCTAATCAGTGACGCAATGTCAAAAAAACGCACACTGCAGCAAAACTAACACTCATGTACTGCAGGAAAGCTAACAATTGTGTACTGCCGTGAAGTTAGCTCAGCTTTCTACTGCATAGTTCTCGTTGGACTGTTCTTTGTTTTCTCGTTGAATGCACCGCTTTGGATACGACAGGTGGTTTGGGCAGCGCGCACTCGTCAGTGTTCCTCCGTGCGTGACACGAACGTTTCCGTTTTTTTCGCATGCTTGACGCACCTTGCTTAGACGAGCATCTCCGGAAATGCTATCACAAAACGATAAAACTGTGCGGTGGCCGCGCGAACGCGAGCGAAAGCAGACGAGACCGATCAAGCCGCAGCTGCCGTGGCGAACGCGAAACAAAAATAGAAAAAAAAAGAAAAGAAATTGGCAGATCCCACGTGCAGTGGGAATCAAGGAAATGCGAAGCACGCATCAGGAACGTAAAATGGATTTGCATTGTTGTCTCACTATACCGAGTTTGGTGCATATGAAGTTAACAAAACGGCCACAAGAGCACCAAGACTGTGGCATGTAAACCATGCCACTCATACACGCATGTCATGATTCTAACATTATGACTTGTCATTTACGTTCGTCATGCAGTCGTGTTGTGCCATAGCAATTTTGGTATACATCCCTTTAAGGGGGGACGTGGGTCTTAACGGTGTCCTTATTTATTTGTGAACCAAATTTGATGAATGCTTGCATGCTTGTTTACTCTCTTTTTCTAATTCTAAAAACGCTGTTATTTTTTCTCTGGGTTCATTATTTAGTGACATAATGAACAGGACAACCTCTTTTGTTCTTACTATAATAGACAGACTACCGCAGCATCGAAATATACAAATGGGATATTAATTGTTAGCAGAAGGCATAAGGAACACAACGATGGAAGCACTTTTGTGATTAGGTCATTATTATTTGCTTTATAGTACAATGAACTGTACCATTTCAAAAATAGGTGTGCAAATGTCTCACAAAAATCAAATTTCATAAACTTAAAGGGCCACTAAACAGGCTCCTACTTTTTTTCAAAGCCAGCCAAACAAGCTAACTCAATCATAGAGAAGGTTGCGGCGATCACATTCTGCGAATATGACAGCGCTGCGCGCCACACAGACGCCGTATTTCAAAAAACAATTCCCACGCTTCTTTCCGGCGACTGACCAGTCGCGCTCGCATCCTAGGTGTCGTCATCTTGTACCGCGAACAACTTTGCGTAGTTGTATCTCGTTGATTGGTGGAAACGTCTATTGTCAGGTCCCCTGGCCATCCCACCGGCGTGAGCGCAGGAGCAACCCAACGTTTCTAGAACGGGAGCAACCGGTGAACGGGAGCAACCGGTTCCGCAGCGCAAGCGTCAATGACGTCAAATGATCACGTCTGCTCACGTGTCAAAAGTGGGCGGAGTCTCGACGGCGCGCCGCCCCTACCCTCTCCATGGCAGAGAAGGGTGCGCAGGCCGACCGAGAAAACGAAACCGACGCAAGCGGCCACTTAAACCCGTGTAACTTCTTTATTATTGCATCTATTCTCAAAATTCTTGCGGGAGCATGTTCACATCGCACAGGAGCGCAGTTATATCTTTAAAACAAATTTTACACCTCGGGGTTGTTTAGGGGCCCTTTAAGCAAGTAATATTAAAAATTCCTTTGCTATGTTGTGTGCTCCAACCATCCAGCTTCACGTTGCAAAAAGAATTATTATTCTATCTGTGATGGCCACTTAAATATCAGAGTAAATGTTTTGCTGGGCGTGCAAAGCTGCCATTTTGAGAAAACCAAGAAAACAAATAAATGCCATGTTTAGGTGTGAGCAGTTGCAAATGTTTGTACACATACACACTTACAATATTTTAGTAGGCTACCATTAGTATATGCTCAAGGTACTAGAATGTGAGCATGGCATCATGGGATATGTCTCATTTCAGCGTTGACACAGCAAAAGATCAGGTGCTTTTTATGTCTTTGAATTGATGATTTGGCTGAAATATGGCCTTAACAGATAGGAAACTTGGCATATATGGAGAGTGATCGATGTAGATCGCAAAAATGCTATTTTCCCAAAATGGATTTTTTGACCATATTTTTGGTCTAAAGACCGATGTCCCCCCTTAAGGAAGCGAGTGGCATGTAGATCATGCCGCTAATGACATGCATGTAACGATTTTCATGTTATGACCTGTCATTTATGATCGTCATGCAGTCATGTTGTGCCAAACCAATTTTCGTATAGGCTCCGTGCAGTCGAGTTTTCCATGTGCGACATCAG
The DNA here is from genome assembly GCA_013339685.2 of Hyalomma asiaticum. Taxonomy (NCBI): domain Eukaryota; kingdom Metazoa; phylum Arthropoda; class Arachnida; order Ixodida; family Ixodidae; genus Hyalomma; species Hyalomma asiaticum. The sequence goes on along the minus strand of CM023488.1, from coordinate 74,835,132 downwards.
CGCCAGAATGCACTGCCTGGCGGAGAGAAGAAACAAAATTGGGCAGACTGTGACAGGGAAATACGCGAACGCGATGCGCGTCTCCAACTCTATAGCAGCAGCGACCGCCCGTCCCACCTTCTTTCGATTTCTTTCCTTTGAGACGCGCGCTCCAAACCTGCGGCAAACTGTTCCAAAGGGCGACGTCGCGAGCGTTCGTGTGGTTCGCAGCACGCCCGGAAAGCAGCGAGGAAACGCGCGCGTTGCTGTCGCCTCCGTTTCCACCGTGCGTGACTGAGCCGTCCGACGAGAGCTACGTAGCGCCCTCTGGTCAGTAGACGGAGCCCATACATCCCATTAACGAAACGGCAGTATAGAGCCAGGACCATGGCATGTAAATCATGCCAGTCATGACACGTGTGTCATGATTCTAATGTTATGACCTGTCATTTACGTTCGTCATGCTGTCGTGTTGTGCCATAGCAATTTTGGCATACATCCCATTAACGAAACGCCTGGCATGTAAATCATGCCGGCCATGACATGCACGTTATGCTTTTCATGTTATGACCTGTCATTTATGTTCGTCATGCAGTCATATTGTTGCATACCAATTTTCCTACACATCCCACTAACGAAATGGCCAAAAGAGCACCAAGACCGTGGCATGTAAATCATGTCGCTCATGACATGCATGTCATGATTTTCATGTTATGACCTGTCATTTACGTTCATGATGCAGTCGTCTTGTGGCATGCCAATTTTCGTATACATCCCGTTAACGAAACGCATGGCATGTAAATCATGTCGCCCATGACATGCATATCATGATTTTCATGTTGTGACCTGTCAGTCATGTTCGCCATGCAGTCATGTCGTGGCATACCACTTTTCGTATACATCCCATTAACGAAATGGCCAAAAGAGCACCAAGACCGTGGCATGTAAATCATGTCGCTCATGACATGCATGTCATGATTTTCATGTTATGACCTGTCATTTACGTTCATGATGCAGTCGTCTTGTGGCATGCCAATTTTCGTATACATCCCGTTAATGAAACGCGTGGCATGTAAATCATGTCGCCCATGACATGCATATCATGATTTTCATGTTGTGACCTGTCAGTCATGTTCGCCATGCAGTCATGTTGTGCCATATCAATTTTCGCATACATCCCATTAACGAAACGGCCAGGAGAGCACTAAGACCGTGGCATGTAAATCATGCCACTCATGACATGCATATCATGATTTTCATGTTAGGACCTGCCATCTATGTTCGTCAGGCAGTCATGTTGTGCCATATCAATTTTCGCATACATCCCATTAGCGAAACGGCCAGGAGAGCCCTAAGACCATGGCATGTAAATCATGCCGCTCATGACATGCATATCATGATTTTCACGTTGCGACCTGTCATTTATGTTCGTCAGGCAGTCATGTTATGCCATACCAATTTTCGTATATATCCCATTAGCGAAACGTCCAGGAGAGCTCAAAATCGTAGGCAAGCGGGCGGGCGGGCGGGCAGGCGGGCGGATGGATGGATGGATGGATAGATAGATAGATAGATAGATAGATAGATAGATAGATAGATAGATAGATAGATAGATAGATAGATAGATAGATAGATACGCTCAAACTCGCCGAAGTTCGCTAAGAAATGCTTCGCATTTAAAAAATTCACAGCATATCCACGGAGTGAATGATGATGAGTGGGCAAAGCTCCGGAGGTTCATCGTAGATCGTGCCGAGTTCCGGATTAATTTAGTTAACGCGCACGCTACGAATCCTTATGGTTCAACTACGCACAAGTGAAATCTCCCACCGGCACTTCATTGCAAGTCAAGATCCAGTGCCTATATACATATATATGGGTGGCCAGTGAACGGTTCTCCAGCGGGAGCAGTCAGTATTTTTCAATCAAGAAACTCGCTAGAAGACGCTGCCTGCGTCAAGCTTGTCTCTCGCGGTTGAGGGCGCGTTCTCCTTCTTTGCGAGCTGGTAGCGCGTTCATCGAAGAAAGAGCGTTTCCATAGTCAACGTGCGCCTTTCGCTCTCTCTGTCTCTCTCACAAGACAGCAGATGGAAGAGTGAGAGAGCTCGCGCGCCAGGAGGCAAGCGCCGAGGGCGCACCTCCCACATGCGCGCCCTCCTAGTAACGCGTTCCCACACGCGTCCTCCTAGTAGCGCGTTCCTAGTAGGTAACGCGCTACTACAACGGACGGACAGACCCAAATCTTAAGGAGCTTCGCCCCTAAAATGGCCGCCGCGGTCGCAACAGCCAACGGGAAGCTCGAGACGGGGGGCTCGCTCCACGCGCCCGCGCTGTGACCAATCTGCGTTTCGGAACCACCCTTCAGAAAAGGGCTGATAGCGGCCGTTCTGTCGGAGCGACGGCCATTTTGAAAAGGCTCCAAATTCGCACACGCACAAAGAAAAGAGCTTCAAAGCAAGCCCAAGATGGCAGCGATCGGCCAGATGCCGCGCCCGCGGCGCACGTGGGAAGTTTTAACAAATTTTAGCTGTTGTGGTGCCGTTTTCTGCGAACTTGGTGTTTTGAAAGCGCATTTTATGCTATTTCTCGATGGAAATCAGCGGTCATAATTTGAAGGCAGCTGCTTGAGGCTACAAACGTGCCCAAAATGCGTTTTTCTCTAAATTGATTTTTTGGTCATTTTTTTGCTTTTTCAGGACCTGTGGCCCCCCTTAAGGGGGGACGTGACGTTGGAAACCAACTTTCTTATTTCTTTATGGATTTTGATGAAATTTGGTAGACGTATTAGCAATGATTCTGTGATACTACTGTATAAATTTCATGAGCTTAACTTTAAAACTTTCTGATTTACAACAATGTCCTCCTTCTGACCTTGTTCCAAGCCTCAATCGCTTAAAAAATGTGATAGAAAGCTTTGTCAAAGTGCTGTGAGCTCTATGATGAATGGTCGAGGGCGTGACATTCTTAGATTTTTTTATTTGCAATACAATTTTTTTTAGTTGTCGTTTTTTACAAGGTGACTGCACCACAGGAGCTCAGGCTGTGAGCAATTAGTCGCATTGTTAAATGTTGTGAAGGAAAGCTGGAAAAGCAAGAATGTTACGCCCTGGGCAATTCTTCTAGAAATATAGAAAAAAAAACGGAACTGAAATAGACCTAGTAGTCATGAAGAAATCAGCGGAACAAGCAAGGCAAGGAGCAAGAAAGGTCGTTTTGAGAAAACGGCTTTCAAAGCTGTACCTTGGATTCTTATTACAAAAGGGCACTGAATATGCAGTGTTTTGTGTCCTTTTTGGTGCACGGCTTCTTGAATGTCCTTTCTTTAGCTTGGTATGCCTTGCTGGCCTCCTTTTTCCTAAAAGACACCTTTCTTTGCTGCTCTGGGAAAGGCATGTTATCCAGGCTACAGTCAAAGTGTTGCACAATACTCAGCATAAGCATGGTGGCCTCAATGTCTGTACTTGAAATACTGCCTAATGGACAGATCTGCATGCCAGAAAGGCATTGGTACCAGGGTACACAAATACTGGCAGCAGCTGTCTCACTGGAAGGTCTGGACTAAGCCTTCAGACTTTTCTGAAATGTTTCATGGTGCAACCCTCTATGTGAGATGTTGATTGTTGACCAGTATAATTAGTCAAAGCTCCTAGCCCCTTTTCAATACTTTTGACAGCCTGTACAGCTCTCCTATTTGCACAGAAAATCTTACGATATTCATTTCGCGGCAATTACTACCGCTAGAGCTACTGTATATGTTCCCCTACATATACAGTTACTCTAACCACCCCTTCGCGAGAGCGCTGCCAGGCACGCGTACACGTCAGTATCATTTGCGATGCTGACCCATATCTAGTTCCTACTCAATTAAAAGTTATTAGGAACGCTGCTGACTCCTACAACGCCGAGAAACGGGTTCAAGGCCGTGATTTTGAACGATCGGAAACTCGTTCGCTTTTTTGCATACCGGCGCCTGTCATTCCGTTTTCAGCGCGGTCGCAGACACACAACTTACTGGCACGTACGCGGCGACCTCGCGGAATGCGTTTGGTGATACAAAATGCGGCTCTAGGCGCGCCTGAAGGGTATCGTCCATACTTGCGGACGGCGTGGCAACGTGACGAGATTCGGGCACATCCGTGGCGCGATCGCTACATGCAGTCGGCAACGTCAGACGTCGCGCGACATGGGCAACGGTGCCACTGCCGCTCGCACATGATGCTTCGCCCGCGAATGAAATGCCACAAAGTGGCCCGTCAAAGTTGACAAAAGCAAAGCATACCGGCCGCGCGCGAGTGATCGGGAGCGGACGCACCATCGGCACTCGCACGCGTTACTTCCGAAACTACGCTCGGCGCGCGCCGACAGCGAGCCGAAAAGTCTAACCGCGCCCATCACAAAGCGAAATCAAAGGGCGCAAGCGGTCTCCGAGGTCTCCGATATTGCGCACGCCGCGCGCCGATGTTGGAGGCTGTCGCGCGCTGCTGGCAGGCACCGCTGGCGATATGCCAAACCGGCGGTGGAGCGCGCGTTCCGGCGCGTGACTGCGCGCTGTTCTCTTTCGCGGCCGTCGGTGGGGCGGCGTTCGTTCGTATCAAACGACGCGGGTCGAAAATCGATTCGTAACAAACGTACTCTAGCGCGTTGCAAAGTAATGGGGCTCGGCAGGGACCACAGAAAAATTCATATCATCCGGAAATTCATATTAGCCATGATCGTATCATCGAGATTCCACTGTACAGAACACTTGTCAGCACCTTCGGATACCTCACTTAGGCTTCACTAAGTTGCCGAACGACATGTACAGTCGACGACCGATAATTCGGACTCCACGGCGAACGTAAATAAGTCCGAATTATCGAAAGTCCGAAAAAACGAATGCGTCAGAAAAAAAAAATACTTTTATTGACACTTCAGCGTACAGGTGGCCGAAAAAAGTTGTCAATGCGTTGCTGCACGCACTTCCGCTTACGTGCAACCAAGTCCGCCTGTATCTCCGCCAGTGTGATATGATCGCTGTACGATGACGAAAGAACAGCGAGGGCTCGAGACAGGTCCGCATGCGACGGCTCCGGAGCACACGGCGCGGCCTTCGGCGCGTTTCGTCGCGTTTCGTCGGCGCAGCCTTCGGCGCTGGCTGTGAGGGCACCGTTGGTGCCATTTAACTCGGATCTTGTGAGACAGCTGGACGTAAAATAAAGCAAGTCTCAAAATAAAGATGAACGCGCGCATAATTTAGCAAAACGCTGTACCGCAGACACATATGACAGAATGGCGGCGATAGCAGCACAGCGAGGGGATACAGGAACCGGAATGTGGGATGATCGCGATGTCGATACGATCCCCCACAGTTGAGCCGTGCCTCCAAGATCGGCATTTTCAACTACAAATCTCTCAGGCATAAAGTTGCGATCGAAAGCCTCATAGATTACCAATTAGCTTTCGTTTTGATTTCTGAGGCCATACTTTGTATGGTATGGGTGCCGGAGGAGATAATAATGGCTGCCGATTCGGCGTGCGCGACAGTCGGACAGGGTCCGAATTATCGAATGTAGATCTGGCAGTTGTCCAAAATATCGGTCGTCTTTACACATTACTTCTATGGGACCATCGGCGGTGCCGCGCGACTGTCCAAATTACCGAGCATGTCCGAATTATCGGTGTCCGATTTATCGGTCGGCGACTGTACATAAAATTAAAGAGTTCTGTATAACAAAGCTCTCTGCATTATACTGGAACATCTCTCCCACAACCAGACAAATAAACGAGAAACCTGTAGCATACCTGTGTCCTGTGCGCACAGTGATGTGGCAAAGTCTCTTCCAGGCGTCAACGCTGTCCTTGTTGTCGGGGCAGTCGACGAAGTCGGCCAGTAAGCGCAGGCACTCGATGACACTCTCCTCCCCTTCTTCTGCACATGAGAAAACCATGCGGTCTATCACAGCATTCAGGTGTTGTTAGACAGTTTTAGTTTATGTGGCTTAGCGAAATAGTGGGATCGAAATGTGTATGTGCAGAACGCTACTTTGCAGATTTACCATTACCATGTTTGTATGGCTAATGTAGTCTATGTAAAACAATGGCGGCAGTTTCAGCTCGTCCACAGAAAATTCCCCTCGTTTACGGCAATTTACCTTGCTCACAGACTCACCTCATTCACAGCAAATGACCTCGTAAAATGGCTATGTTTACCTTCAAGCAGCTTTGACAACACAGTAGTATTACGGACAACTTGGCCGACTTATCGCGATCACTCCATTTTTAAACTTTTCTAGGCCTAGAAGGAGAACAGCTGTAAAAAATCGGCAAAACAAATTTTGTCCCTTACAAGTGCGATTCATATTTATTTAACTTTATTTTCAAAAGCTTAGAATACCACTGCATACCTGGATATAGGTGAGCATTTTTGCTTTTTTTGCTTTTTAATTCTTTTTTGAACACATTTATCCTTTGCTAGGGACCACACTACAATCGCAACTACTGGGTGGGATGCAAGCGTTACCCCACGAAACTGAAGCTTGCCCTCCACAAAGAATGTTTGCGGTGCGGTAAAGCTATTCACACTAAAGATGTCTGTTGTTTATGGCTATGAGTATAAAGACGCGGAAGAAGGAGATGCCACCTCGCACAGCCAGTGACAATAGACCTTAGTGTGTCAGAACCACAACCCGTTAGCTTCACAACCAAAACACACCAGTCGATTTTTTTTTTCACCTGTTGCAAACCCACTACATTAGTGTTCACCTTTGGATGACACTGCAGCATTCTGTTAATGAAAGGAACGAGAAAGATCTTAGTGCCATACACACCATTTCGTTCAATAAGCTGCACATATTCCAGAACTTGAGGGTTCGTAGGGTCAGCTTCGCACATCCTCTGCAAAACAAAATTATCGATCCAATCAGTCACACAGACAGACAGACAGACAGATGAAGAACTTTACTGTGTCCTGAGGAAGTACATAGGGGCCGCCCCCCCATCACGGGGGTCACAAACACCTGTATTTACAAGATTCTACACTGACCTATCTCGTTGCAATCTGAAATACCAAGCTGAGGGTCGCCTTACAATACAAACAAAAGCAAGCACACCGCCAATCAGCTTTTTTCCTGACTTGCAATTTTGGAATGTGTGTGTGTGTGTGTGCACACACGCACGTGCAGAAAAGGCGGCTACATCCAACATTTGGGTCAACTTAAACTTCTGTAAAGACAGCACACCAATAATCAAGTGTCACAAAAAATTCCTTGAATACAACCAAATAATTATTATGCAGCCTCATGGAAAGGCACAAGAGGAAAGGATGGTGCAGGGATGTGGCAGAGATGCTGTTATAACGTAATTAAAATGCGAACAGTGTCTTCCCCATACTCCTGCAACATTTTTTTTACTTTCCCAGCGACATCAGTGGTTGCTTCCAATCACCATGTGCCTCTTAAGGCCCGTGCACACTGGCGGAAAAATGCGCGCGGCGCACCGCCGGCGAAGAAACGCTTCGGCGGCGAACCGCGGCGGCAGCCCCGCGAAATCCCGCCTCCTTCGGTCGAACGAGCGCGAGAGGCAAGCGAGGCACCGCACGGGTACGAAACGAGCCTCCAGGTGGGTCCGTACGACTCCGCGATGGAGCGCGTATGTCACGGGCAGGGGCGCTCAGATTGGTCTCCTCTCCGGCGGCACATGGCGTGCCACGAAAAATCGTGCACGGACTGATCGCTGTGAGCCTCGGAGGCTCACATTTTTCTGCCACCGGCGCGCCGCGCGCGCTTTTCTGCCAGTGTGCACGCGCCTTCATACAGTAAAAGCTCATTAACTCAAATTTCTAGGGAGAGGGAAATGTGTCCGAATTAACCAAATGCTCAAATTATCGAATGGCCAAAATACCGTGTTCACTCAAACCTAACACGCACCTCATGCCACGACACAAGCCACAACAGCTGCCGAGCCATAATACAGCGTAAGAAACTCACTTGAAGCAGCTCCATACGATGAGAATCTGCAGACTCGCCAGTCGCTGCAGCGCTGCGCTGCTGCAACAACGCCTGTGCGTACGAGACAGCGTGCAGACAGTCATCGGCATGGCTGTCCAGGTAACCCTCCACAATGTCATCGGCTTCGTCTGCACGGTCATGCCTTAGCAGAAGCTGCGTGGGAACATGCAGCTCTTAAAAACACCAACACTGGTAGACCGTAATACAGCAGAACCTCGTTATAACGAACCCGGATATAACGAACTATTGGATATAACGAAGCAATCGCAATTCCCCTTGAAATTCCCATAGATGAAATTGATATTGGCTATAGCGAACTAATGAGTATAACAAAGTAATTACGGCTCCCCCTTCAACTTCATTATAATGAGGTTTTACTGTATCTGTGAGAATGACAAAATCAAAAGCTAACTGCTGGTAATATTCAGAATGTTTTCAAATGTTCGATACAACGTGAGGTTGCTCCAATTTACTCTGACACTCAATTCGAGTACTTGGAGTTTTTGAAGTACAGTAAAACCTCGTTATAACGAAGTTGAAGGGGGAGCGGTAATTACTTCATTATAGCCATTAGTTCGTTATAACCAATATCAATTTCATCTATAGGAATTTCAAGGGGAATTGTGATTACTTCGTTATATCCGATAGTTCGTTATATCCGGGTTCGTTATAACGAGGTTCTACTGTATTCAAGTCAAGCTATACAAACTGCACTGTCAATTGGCTCCATTTGTTGAGCAAGTCGCATAGCCATCGACATGGGTCACAATGAAGACAAGCTAAAAACAGGAGAAATTTATTTTCCATGGTCATGTGATTTATTGCATGTGCTTCACCACCTGAAGTGCCCTTGTACATACAACTATTGAAGAAATGTATGTATAAGCTACCGAAATTTCAGACAGCACGCAATGTCTCGCTTGATTTACAAGATATGATCCGCAGGTTGAGGTTGCAATGCAGCATGTTTCAGCATAAACATAATACCATATTTACCAGATAATAACAGGCCCACAGTCTTTGTGTGTCTAAACTAACAATTAGAGCTGTGCAAATAGAAAAATTTTTAGTGTGAAGGGAATTTACATACAGTCAACAACTGATTTTATGGACCCTCTCGGGAAGGTAAACGTGCTTGAAAAACTGGGCAGTCTGAAAAATGAATGCATGCAAAAAACAACTTTACCTGCATTTTTCTGAACAAGAGGGTCAAGGTCAAATACTACCATGCTTCAAAACCACGATGATCACTACACTTGCAAAAAACGAAATCACTGGAGTAGTGTGAATATTCGAAAATTTCTAATAACAAATCAAATAGCCTTCTATTCAATATGGTAACCAAATTGAACAGTTCATATCAAATCAAATAGCCTTCTATTCAATATGGTAACCAAATTGAACAGTTCATATTCGAAATAACGAATACAGTAGAACCTCGTACATACGTTTTTGAAAAATAACGCGAAACTGAGCGTATTATCCGGGAAAACGTATGATCCAAACACCCGAAAAAATTGCGCAGTTTCGCCGGAAAAGCATGCCTTCATATAAATATTAAAGTATTTTACTATTTCACGTAATTCGGGTAATAAAACGTCACGAAACAATAAACGTCTGCTTATATTAGCTCTGACACGTGTTGGAACGCGCTGAAGGCACGGCACTGACCGCGAGCGCTAGCCGTCAGCGCTGACAGCGTCGGGAACGGAACGCATGCGTGTTGTCCCTTGCTTCAGTGTTTACTCCGCATCTTCAGGCAAATTATTTAACGTAACAAAAAGCGCGCGTTCACAACGTCACTTTCTCGGCCTGCCCAAACCGCGCATGCGGCCATCTATACATGGCGCGGACGCACAGGCCACGTTGTTCCCAACGGCGCGCACTCTGGTACATAAATCGTGCGTACCATGAGCTTACATCAACAGGTCACATGAACGGGCACATCACGTGCAGTCGCACGGCCCAAGCCAAGGTCGCTGGGCAAGCGCATCGTGTGCATGTTGACCGTCAGAGCTAGCAGCTTAGTCTCTAGACGCTACGAAACGTTCAGCCGTTTTTTTTTCTCCCTCTCTCTCTCCCCCTCTTTTTTTTTAACCTGCGCTTCCTCGACGCCACCACCGCAGCTTACCAGCCGACAAACGAACGTGCAGTCTATCAGCGGTTCCAGGCTGTTCAAGTGGTGCGTGAGTGGAGCACGTGCCGAACGCGACCCGCGCTTTTGCTCGACGACAAAACCGGCCGAATTCGACACGCGCAACGTATGCTTGCCAGCGCGAGCTTACGCTTGTCACGCGACTACTCAGTACAGGATTACATAACGCAATGCGTTGACGACTTGTTCAGTTTAACGTGATGGGAGCGCCCGCGCTATCTTATCAGTGGGAATATAACCTTCCGATAGACTGCGCCCGCTCGCTCTCTGTAAAAAGCACAGGATGCACTCCGTATTCCGTACGCGTTATCGGCTTTCGAACTTCCTTATGTTTGTTTCTAGGTAACGACCGGTCGTCTAGCACATCAGTAACTTGTGATCGGAAATGGCAGGTTCAACAATGTTTTCGAAGCAGTATTGGGAGAATTCCTCTGGCAGTGCTAGTGCATTAGCTATCTAAATGTGCCAGACATCTTTATTTGCGCTTTTTGGGTGTGGTCATCGAAGGTAAGGTGAGTTTCCCGGGAAAACGGGCAGTCAGAACTTTCAGCTTTCAAACGTTATCAAGATGACGGCGCTTGGTGGGGGAAAAGAGAGACGACCCACATAAACACCGTTTGCGCTTACGATTGCGCTTGCGATTGCGCTCGCGAATCGGTGCTACTGAAAGAAATGGTGGCGTGTCTCGGTTATCGGCCATTAATGCGCTCTACGTACGACGTACGCTTCCAACAGCTACAGCACGCGTGCTGTCGAAGCTGCCTTGATCGCGAGTGTCAGCGGCGATACCGATGAACGTGGTGTGTTACATCTAGCTAGGTGATAGGCTAGTATCGAACTAGAGCACACCGGCATTTTCTTGTGACACGGTCGGGCGAGTACTGCGGTGTAGCCACCGCGGTGGGCAGCTACTGCTCTTGATCGCGCGAGCTTCCCGACTTCTCAGTTGCACGCGGACTCTAGACGCCAGAAAACGTATCATCCGACCGTAGTTGGACGATAAATCAAACGTTGGTGCCGAATAATCGTATTTTCCGGGAACGTATTAACCGGAAGAAAATAAACGTAACTCTACGAGAGAAGTTCGTGTTTTCGCGATCGCGAACGCTGGAACCAGAAAATCGTATCAACCGGGAACGTATCAGCGGGGTTCTACTGTATTTCTCGAATAATCAACAGACAGCAGGCACCTAGAAGAAAACATCAAAGAAGAGACCAACACAGACTTTATTTTCAAATCAAGGAAACATCGGAATTGATGAATGGAACGCACTACCACTGTCACTATTAAATTCAACTGACTCAACAGACTGTCAATTTATGACCTGGTAATTTTCCGACTGAGAGCATTCACTTCCTTGTGTACGTTTGTACAGTGAAAGCTTGTTAATTCAAACCACATCAATTCAAGTTTTCCAATAATTCAAACTAAGCGGTGTGGTTCGATCTAGTCTATCACTTTTGTTTGTTCGAGTTTCAATTAATTCGAACTCAGCAGGCATCCTTGTGGAATTCAAATTGAGCTTTTACTGCACATTGCATCCCATACAACCTAAGATGGGACCGGCCAGGAAAAATGCAGCAATGAGGAACATAAGAGTGGGGTATCAATTTCAACTGTGTAGCTGACGCAACGCGTGAAAGACATACCTCAAGTGTTTTTGTGAGAAAGACGTCCATCGTCTCCTGACAAGTGCCTGCTGACGACTCGCTGTCAGGTGTGAACAGGGGGCGCCACTTGTCCAAGGCACTGGCAACACTGCTCAACTCCTCATAAGACTCACCAGCCGTTGCCTGGGTGTCTGCATCTGAGTCGAAGAGGGACGTTTATAAGCTCACACTGTGAAACGTGTGGTATGCTTCAAATTTTCACTCCCAAATGTTCCATAAAGTCAGCAACCCACTTTAACAGATCCTTCACTTGTACAGTAAAACCTCGTTATAACGAAGTTGAAGGGGGAGCGGTAATTACTTTGTTATAACCATTAGTTCATTATAACCAATATCAATTTCATCTATAGGAATTTCAAGGGGAATTGTGATTACTTTGTTATATTCGATAGTTCGTTATATCCGGGTTCGTTATAACGAGGTTCTACTGTATTTTTTTAAGCAGCGCCGTAGTTTTAAAGCATAAAGCAGAGCAGGACCTCGATAATTGAAAAGCTTCCATTATATTTGACGGACAGTTCGATGCACAAGTAACACAAGCAAGGCTGCACATATCTGAATGGGAAAAGGGAAAAAGAGACTTCTACAAATATGAACTTTAGGAACCACCCAAACCCCACTTCATTCCTAACACTGTGCGATGTAAGTGCACGTTAAAGAACCCCATGTGGTCGAAATTTCCGATCTCCACTACGGCATCTCTCATAATCAGAGCTGGTTTTGGGACGTTAAACCCCACAAATCAACTTCAAACAAATTTCTCATGTCTGCAGTTTGTCTTTCAGGCATTTGGAAGACAGGTCACACTACACCGCCTCTGTCTTCAACATGTCTCCCCGACAGGTTGACACGACGAACTACACTACAGGTGAATGAAAAGATAGGCCACGCAAAGCTTGACTGGACTTTGTGCCACGGTGACTACCTGCTAGAAGTGCTCGTCGCCTATGCACTCAACCGGTAAGAACCCAAACACCCACACACATTTGAAAAATCCTGGTGATTCAGGGCGACAGAGAACAGCCAAATAGCACAATCAATAATCTACTTAGCATGCTTGACAAATGCTGTACACGAGGAACTTTCACCACTTGCACAACAAGCAGGCTTTGCAAGAGTCCGCACAAAAATAAGAAATAAGAGCCAGTCACTGGCTTGGCTTAACTTTGAGGGATGCAGATGGTGACAACTGGATTGACTAGGCTTATCGAGATGCACTAGTAACACAGCCAGGAATAATGCTGGCAGTGATGGCATGTCGCATATCTTTTGGTTAGGTATGCCGACAAGAAGGAATGAGACACAATCTGCTTTTGTGGCACTAACACATTTTTTGAACCCACAACCCAAGACACACGGCACTCCAAAAATAAGAGCATGAACAGAAAATGCAAGAAACTGCATTTTTTTTTAATACGCTGTCGATGAATGAATGGCAATATGCAATCAAAGAATCATGAATTGGAGAAACACAATGCCACAGTCTCCATAGAAATTAAGTGAAGAAAAATTTGGGTTACTCTTGGCCATTGCCATGATATCCAGTTCTCTGTGCTCTTTAGGCAGACCCTCCATTTCTTTCCATTCCTTTTCACATACTGAACAAAAAGCACAGACGTAAATAATCCACATAAGAAATACACTTACCGCACTTATAAGAAGCACTTACCAGCTGATTCATTGTGCGCTGAACAGTGGCTTAGCCACTGAAGGTAGTCAAGTAGACCCAAGTAGCCCCTTATGAAGGAATCCAGTTTCTCGTTGGGCCGAAGCATTTTGCGGTCAACTTTCAGGTGCTCCTGGCAATTGGTGAAACAAGCAAAACCTACACTCAAGAAACGGTCACATTTACCAAGCCTTCTCCGCAGACTCCCAATTTTAAGCGCAAAACCAGTGCAAGCACAAAACATACATGTAGGACTGCAGAAAATCTGTAAACAACAAGCGAAGGCGATAAGCAAACTATAAAATCCCAAACGCATTATACGAGCCAAGAGACATGCTTGAGCAAACAGCAGCAGTTCGCACTGCACTCACAAAAAGCTGCCCTTTACCAAACGTGCAAGCTTGGATTACATGGTGAAAGTCGACTTGCAAACCGTCACACATGTGCACAATCCACCAAAAGGGCTCAAACAAGAGAGGCCATGCATCATCGTACTCTGATTTGTACAGTTAAACTTGGATATATAACAGAATTGATGAATGAAACAGAATGTCAACCATTGTGTTTGTGACAACCTAAAGCACAATTATTTCGCAGCAAGAAAGGTAGGTTGATTGACTGATTTCTGGGGCTTTATGTCCCAAAACCCCAATGTGATTATGAGAGATGCTGTAGTGGAAGGCTCCGGAGAGTTAGACCCTCTGGGTCCTACCTAACCTAACCTAACCTAACCTAAAGTGCACGGACATTCCACAGTACATGGGCAAAACAACGGATCTAACGAAGTAATACTGTGCCTCCCTTTGACTTGTAATAACAAAGTTTAAGTGTACAGTAGAACCTCGTTGTAACGAACCTGGATATAACGAAGTATCGGATATAACGAAGTAATCACAATTCCCCTTGAAATTCCTATAGATGGAATTGATATTGGTTATAACATACTAATGGTTATAACAAAGTAATTACTGCTCCCCCTTTAACTTCGTTATAACGAGGTTTTACTGTACTATCACTGCTGTTCTAGAAGGCACTCCATACTTGAATGAATCTAATAGTGAATTCCACTGGCGGATCTGAAGCAAGTTTTTTTGCTCCGCGGCCAAGAATTTGAATTCCACTGGCGGATCCCGAGCAAGTTCGCATGTTCTACTGGTCAATTTGGGGCAACTTGCTCCGCGACGGAGCGCTCCGCGTTGATCCGTCTCGCAGAGCCGGATTCTGCAGGAACTCGAGCTCTACGATGTCGTCATTTCTGGATCAGCCGAGCACGGCGATTATTTTTCTGCATTTTTTTTTAGGCGCTGTCTGATAACCATGGGCGTTTGTTTACATATTTTGGAATGGCGTCGTTCGACCCTTCAGGGGACTGCTCCTCGCTCTGAGCGACAGCAAGAGTTCTACGTCGGTGTAGTGAATGGGCGCCAGTCCTGTGTCTACGTCGGTGTAGTGAATGGGCGCCAGTCCTTGAGCGCCAGTCCTGTGTGTGGCCTCCTTCTTTTTGTGTGTTGTTTTGTTAGCGCTCCGTTTTTTCTCCCGTTTGAAGTAGTGAATGGACCGGATTTATTAGGAACTTTTTGTGTGTCGGAACATTTTTGTGTAAGTTTGAAAGACATTCATGCCGGCACCGCTACGAAGCTAAAGCCAGGGGCAGGTGGCGTGCTCGGCGGCGGCACGGAAAAAAAGAAGAGGCTCGCGCGGTGCGCGCAGAGAGAGCTCGTGGTCTAGTGGAACACGCCAGACGACTGTGTTGTTCCTGGAGCTCCTGCGGCTGTTCCTGGGCGGCCCTGAGACGACGCGCCTGCCTGTTGGTGCAGACGCGCGAGGGTGCCTGCAGTGACGTCGCGTGGAGCAGGCATACACGTTGCCTGCTCATCTAGACTCCTGGAGCGGCTTGCGTCCTCATCCAGGAGAGGCCTAATTGGAGGCCCTGTGCTGGGACGCCTCCAGCGCGAGGTGAACCACGAGTGCGGCTGGCCACGGTAGAGCAGCCGGGGGCCGCCGCCTTCGGCATCTGATGCTGCGACGCCACCATGTCGAGTCGCCACCTTGGCCGAGGAGTAAACGCCATAGCCGAGACGCCGGCGACCAAAGGATGCATCGCAACCTGTGAGGCGTCGTTTTCTACATTCTCTCGAACGTTCAACTGTTTGGACCTTAAGCCCATTTGTTTTTCTTGGTTTTTTTCTACGTCATATTTTTGTAAATGTGCTTATCGCGTGTTGTGTCCACGTCATCCTCATCTCCGTCGCACTGTCACATAAATATGTGTTATTTTCCTCTTATGCTCCCGTGTCCTCGCAGTACCTTTCTCGTCTGACCATACACAAGCATTCGTGACGAACGACCTCTTAATCCTTTACAGTCGGAAAGCAGCAGCAGCAGTAGTAGCGAAGCGTCGTACGTGCTGTACGAAACGTTAAGGAGCTGTTTCCAGAGTCTCCGTGCAAACGCTCCAAAATGCTCGGCTACGTCGAAGAAGTAGTACACGCGTACTCGGAGGAAGAGGTATGCATACTTTTGTGCGAGGTCTAACGTAGTCCATCTTAAGGTTGGCAACATGGGCAACCGGATGCGTGCGACAACTTCCGCTGTAATCCCTGCCGGAGCAAGTTTATTTTTCGCTGGCCGATGGGGATCGGATCGCTCCGCGACAGATTTTGTTGCTCCGTCGTGGATTTGGCACACCGCTCCAGATCCGCCAGTGGAAATCTCTATAATGTGTCCTCGAACCCAACGCACACCAAATTTTCACGAGTTGAGAGCATATTGTTTTAAGAGTTAACCTATCTATGACACTGTGTTTGTAATCCGAGAAAAGACCAGCATTTTTTCAATTGGCAATTATCAAGCTTTTTTTAATAATGTTGATCCAAAGCTGACAAGACCACTTCTTCACTTCCAATTAAGTGACTGAATTTTCCGGTGTCAAATGTAAATCAATCCAGGTCAGTTTTGACTGCACAGCTGCAACCACCATTGATTGCCATCAAGAAATAAGATGTGGATCAGCAGTGATCAGAATAAGCAGTGCCCATATGACACTGGCACTACTCACAGTCACCGGCCTTGGGCATGTGCAGCAACGTAGCTATCTTAACTGTGCAGAATGCCTTTGTTTTGAAAGCAGGTTTATGGCAACGCTGGCACAATAGCATTCACACTTAATTTGGAAAAATACAATGCAAAACAGTCACGATCGAGCACAAAATCAGCGAAGATGAACTCCCGATAAAATACACTATGTCGCTATAGGCGCAGCCATTTTGCGATGGCGATAGTACAGCATGTGGCCCCTCTGATGGCAGGCTTTGCCAATGCCGCAGACGTGGTTTTGGTTTCACACTCGATGCTAATGTGCAGACAATTTTCAAGCTCATTTTATTGAGAGAAAAAGGTGTGCATTAGATTCATGTAAATATGGTATGCTCGCTTGGCATTCAAGATATGTGGAACAGTCAACAGCATTTCGGAAACAGCATGAAAAGTAAGTGCGGCTTGCGCTGCACGACACAGGAAAGTAATAACGGTAACCCCCGTGAACAAACCATGACAAGTCCGCATGCCACTGTTTTATCTGCTCTTATGAACAGAAAAAAAAATATTAACACCTGCCTATTCCAAGGAGTCAACTACAGGGAGTTATAAAAGCACAATTTTAGCATAAATTTTCGCTACGAATCACCTCTGAGGTATGCTATAAACTGATTTCTGGACAACTGAATTGCTCCATGAAACATCAGAAATGTCAGTTTTGAAGATTCGACCTTTTTGCTTTCTGGCGTCTCCTGCCCCCTTGCCACCCAATGTGAAACTCTGTTAGTTATTCCAGACCATCAAATATGTTTCTAAAGAATGGAGCTTGTCAGAGGGGAGCTTCACACCTCACCTGGAAGAATGTGCGCAGGTGTTCGTGGTGCATCCGCTTGAGACAGTACACGATGTACTCCAGAGCCATCTCCTTCTTATCCGCCACTAGGAGGCACCGTGAGTGCCTGTGTCCAGAAAACATAACAGGAGCAGTCATGAAGGCCCTATGTGGTTGTAGATATCAATTATGCCACAGGACCTGGTAATTCATCTTTCCAAAGGTGGCACCGATGCTGTCTTACCTACTTGCTGACAAAACCAATAATTGATGAGGTCTAACATGCCAAAGCTGCAACATGATTATGACATACCTGCCAAGTTTGGGGAAAATGAATCCCAGAGATTTACTCAATGGGGGGGTGTACTGCGATGGCAATTATATGGACCCTGTCAGCGGGCTTTTGCAATCATTGTTGTTCTGTGCTAAGTCAAAATCGACAACATTGCTTACACATCGAATGTTTTAAGTGTGAGTAAAAGCACGCTAGTGCTGGGGACAAATGCGGCTGAAGCAGAGATAAAACGACCCAGCCGTCTCCGTTGTACGAAGGGCACATGCGATAACATCGCCCCAAGCCCGAGGCCTGTCGTTGCTTGCTTGTCAAGCAGAGAGGAAACGCCCACCCGTCTTTCATCGGGCGAAGGACCATAAGGGGCACCAGTGGAAGAGGCGTGGTCGTGCACGCTATCTCAACAGACACTGGGGCAAACTGAATTTCCGCGAGATTTTCCTGTTACCTGTACAACCTGGAGAAACAATCGAAATCTGGAAGTCTCTTGGGAAATCTGGGAGACCTGGCAGGTAAGCTATGAGGCACTTGTGACGGCAGAGAGCTCCTGATTAGTTCCGACCAAGTGGGGTTGTTTAACCCTTTCAGCCCTGGATTTTTTATTTTCAGAGCAGAATTTATTCAATGTGATTTTTCGTGCGTCTAAGGGCTAAATAGCATCCCTTGCAAATATGAACCTTGTGGGGAATATATTGAGCGAGTTAGCACTATGGTGTCAAAATCGTACATCAGGGCTCAATGGCTGTAAAATGACACACGTTGGTGCTATATGACCATAGTTTTATGAGGGCCTATTTGAGCCATATATTTGCTACATGCACGCGTTTAACACTGTGAAGCGTCTCCTTGGTAATTACGGACACAAATGGACCATGGGTCCCAGCCATGGTTCCAGACCCTGGGTCAGGTAAGGGGTGGGGGCGGTAACCAGCGCGTATGAGCATATGAATTCATGCGTGTATGTGTGCACGTTCCATAAAGCCGAGTGTACATGGATGGATGCAAGGAAACATCAAATAGATTCATCCTTCCCTCTTGCGCGCCTTTGAAACGGTGGTTGCCCTTGCCACATGTCACCGCATTGAAATCTAATGGAACACTTCGTAAACATTCTCTAGGAAAACTGTCACTGTATAATAAATATTTTTCATCCACTGTAGTCAAATACCGTGCCTATAATCACAACCCGCTCTTTCTTCCACGGTGATGGTCAAACAAGGACGCGTGGCCTCCTTATCTTTATGCCGTTCACCTTTTACATCGAGCATACTTCCCTTACCGACCTTCTGAAGCAGTGCGCTAGCGGCTACATTGGCTTATCTGGAGATATTTTCATTTTGATGTTCTTTGTGAAACAACACTATTGGCACGAACATACATGCGATGAAACAGACGCAGCGAACAAAAAACAGCGCGCTTCTCGTAACTCTATGGGTTTCATTCGCAACCGTTGAGCCCTGACGGTGTCAAAATCGCACATATGGAAAACGAGGCTTTACCAAAAATTGGTGCTAACCATAACAAAACTTCAGGCGGCTGTGCACTAAGGCAGTTATAGTAAACAGCATATAAAAATTGGAGTGCGTAGATCCCTATATTTATTGAGAAAGAACAATTCAAATTCAGATCTCACGTGGCACATCGCGTGCAAGGGTTTCGCGGCGGCATTTTCTTCTTCCTTGCTGTCCACATAAAAACACGCATCAGGTAATCATGTGGACGGCAGTAGGGATTCCTAAATGTCATCTTGTCACTAAAATCGACAGTTGTAGCTCTGTTTTCAAGGCCCCTTAACGAACATTTTCTTGTGGTGTCAAATGATACCACCAGGGCCGAAAGGGTTAAGTTGCACCCAAATCTGAGTACAAAGGTGTTTTTTTGCATTTCACCCCCACTAAAATGCAGCTGACGTGGCCAGGATTTGATCCCACGACCTTAAGCTTATGATGCGTAGCCTCCAATTTCTTACAAAAGTGTTTAAGGAAAGGGAAGGGTTCAAAGGCTCGTTTTTTTTTATTTGTTAGAAATAACTTAATGAGCAAACAGACAATGAAGCCTAGGAAAGCATAGGGGAAGTTACTGTAGTATTGTAATTGTGGAGTAAGTAGAAAGGAATTAAAGTGGACGAAAAGACAAACCTGCCTTCGGTGGGAACCGAACCCACGACCTTCGGATGACATGTCCGATGCTCTACCGCTGAGCTACGAAGGCGGTCGTCCCCCCGTCCACTTTATTGGGTATTTATGTACATATTTTCCTGGGAGTGTTAGGCAGCACCACTCGTAGCCATGGCAGCGTGTGTGGAACACACTTTCTTGCCAAGAGGCGTCACATAGAATGTGATCTTATGATGAGCAGCTGCTGCCCAATAAGCCCTCGCATGCTACCTAAAGGCACCAAGTCTGCCGCAACGAGGCCCAAGCTACGAAATAACGAAAGGGAAGGGTTCAAGGGCTCGTTTTTTTATTTGTTAGAAACAACTTAGAAACTGTTTAAGGACATAGAGAATCTTCGAAAACACTACAGCAATCATCTATCAATTTAAGACATCACTAGTGCAAATCCCTCTTGCTCTGGCTCCGTTTCAGTGGCAGCAGAACGCATAAATGTTGATGCATCTCAATTTAGGTGCATCTTGACAGACTCCTCATGACCAAAAATAATACAGCATGCACCTCAGTGGCCATAACCCACTGTACAGCCCAGATTTATTAAAACGACCAAATTCATTCGTGACCTTGACACTGCACCTTCCTTCACCCTGCACTAATGGTCATAAAATCAGTTCAATGCAACACAAGCCCTGCCTGTAATCATGAGCTGTATACCTAGATCCCACACACACGGCATACAGCACTTGCAAGACGCATGCACAAGCAACACCCACACAGACAGGCACAACCGTGTCCTACCAATGAGAAAGAACCCACCTGATGAAAAAGTTCATCTTCTCTGGTGAAGCCAGGTTTTCATGCAGCAGCATACCCACCTGAGGAAGAGAGAGAGAGAAAGTTGAATGAAACATTAGACTTATTAAATGCATTTGAATTAAGGAAGCTTTCTGTGTGCCCTTTGCAAAACAGAAAAAGAAGCTTAGCAAGAGCAGCCAAGACTACCTTGTCTGCGAAATAGGCCTTGGCACTTACGATGGGCACTCCATTCCAAAGGGTAGAAACTTCTAAACACAGCTCTGTGGGCACTTGTCAGTTACACTTAACACTGCCGATACCATCTACCGAGCAATACTCGACGTGCATCACGTTCTTCGGCTATGGTTGTCAGTGCAGCCACGCAATCTCCAAGTCCACACAATGGATGGAAATACAAAAACATCAAAGAGGCAAAAATCATCATGCTAGGCATTAAGCTAGCTGCTCAATACACATCATACTCCGTCCTCCACAGCTACCAGTCCAGTCGACAATGGGGTGGTAAGCTGGCAAAATCAGGTCCTAATACAGTAAAACTTCATTAATTTCGATTTCATGGGACCGGAAAGAACGTATATGAATTATCGGGAGTAGCAACTAAACAATAACCAAATTTCCACACATTGATGCACAAACTTTTATTTTCTGAATAAGTACACGAATTCCGTTTATAATTTGCTTAAAGGAAGTGCAAAAACCGTCATTCATGTCATCTTGTGACTTTCATCACAATGCGACCGCAGCAGAGGTCCTCTGTGTCCAATTCATCAAACGTTCCCCTACCTGTCCCCTCTCTTACCAATGCCCATGCTGCCACCACCACCATCAGCATGCGATGGTAATCTATTCACCACCGGTAAATTGGCCGTCAGTAAATCATTTGTCCATAAGCCGTTCACGGGTCCGATGGACGCGCGTGGAGCGTGGCAGAATAATTACTCTTGAACAGCTTCTGCCATGTTGAGCTTTGTCACAGTGCACACTCACTGCAATAGGTGCAAAGAAAACTAGTGAACACAGCATCCGCCATGGACGATTAAACCGTGGTAGCCATTGTCACTGGCGAAGAGGTCACAGGTAACGTCCACAAAGCTCAGAATTAAGGCACACACGGCCTATGCACAAGAGAGAAAACAAAACTACAGTAAAACCTCGTTATAACGAACCCAGATACAGTAATCCCTCGTTAATTCGAAGCTGTCAAATCCGGGAAAAATTTCGAGACAAGCGGTATTTTGAGTTAAGCAAAACTCCTTAAATGTTTGCCCGGGTCACTGTAAAAGAGAAGCCAGTGCTGCCAGGAAGAGCTCCACTGCACGAGAGAGGCTACCGTAGTAAAGGCACAAGAATTCGCAGGGGAAAAAAAATTTATTACCGAGGATCAAAAAACTCCATTATGCTCGCCTGTTTCGCGTTCGCGTTTGGTGCGAGAAAGGCGTTCTCCAGTTGCTCAACGCATCGCATGAGCCGTTGGTCGCCACCGCTGAATTCGACTTTGTTGCGGAGCAAGCCCAGCACGTTACGTGTTTCTGTCGTCGTAGGCACTTCTCGAGGCTCTTCCTCGTCAGCATCGGTATCTGCGTCGTTCACGGCCATCTCGACGATATCGGCGTCCGACAGCATTCCGGTAACACTCCGCGCAGATCGCGGGGAAACAAAGAATACCAGCTCGCACATGCAAGGGCTATAGGTTGCGTACTGATGGGCGTACACTGCACACGCCGGCCAACTGCGCATAAGTCGCGCGCAGGTGCGCACATGTGATCACTCCCACAGTTGCTTGAGAAAGCGGATAGGAAACGGCTGCGTCCGCGGAAATCTCAAATTAGCCCTTCACAACCGCGTTTGGCACGTATAGTAAGAGCTAAGCGTTTGCACGGAGCCCTCGTTTCCTGTTGGGAGTGGACCTTTCCTTCTGCCCTCCTGGTCAAGATTTCGAGATATCAGCTGTCCCCTCTGAAAAACGTTTCGAGATAAGAGGGGGCAAATACATAGCACCTATGGAAGGTTAATGCACGGCAAAAAAAAGTTTCGACTTAACCAAGATTTTGAGATATGCGAGTTCGAGTTAACGAGGGTTCACTGTATAACAAACTGTTGGATATAACGAAGTAATTGCAATTCCCCTTGAAATTCCCCTAGATGAAATAGATATTGGCTATAACGAACTAATGGTCATAACAAAGTAATTACAGCTCCCCCTTCAACTTCGTTACAACGAGGTTTTACTGTACTACTGACTGTCGAATCTGCTGTGGATGCAACCGTGGCCACTGGCAATGCAATCACATGCCATCAGTGCATTTATGAAGGCATGCGTGCCTGCTGCCTATACGCATGGAGTCAAAACAAAACTACTGCCTGAATGCCACATCTGCAGCAGACGCAACTGTGGTTGCACTTTTGCATCCCAAAATCACATGATTATGAGGAACGTTGTAGTGGAGGCCTCTGGAAATTTCTGACCTGGGGTTCTTTAATGTACATTGACAACGCATAGTACAGGAGCCCTTCTCACCTTCACTGAAATGTGGCTGCCGCAGCCACGATTAGACACTGCAACGTTCGCATCAGCAGCTGAGTGCTATAGCCCACCACGGTGGTGTACCATGGTCACTCTGCCTATTAGCGATAGCTTTGATGAGTTCTCTTTCTCAATTTTTTCCTGGCTCTTGCCATGATGATGATGTTTACAAATTGTAGCGCATGCCTGCAGTTGCTCAAATGAAAGTCTGGCTGGCCACCTGCTGTTTCTTGTGCCACAAAGCTGTCAGTAATTGATGCAGTGTCCTGCAACAGGTGGTGCAGCCACAAATATTTTTCCGAGTTGTTATACACTACCGGTCCAAGAAATACAGAAGGTGCCTGCACCCAAACAGCCCTGCCACGGTGGTCTAGTAGCTACGGTACTCGGCTGCTGATCCGAGGGTCGCGGGATCGAATCCCGGCCGCGGCGGCTGCATTTCGATGGAGGCGAAATGTTGAGGCCCGTGTGCTGTGCGATGTCAGTGCACGTTAAAGAACCCCAGGTGGTCGAAATTTCCGGAGACCTCCGCTACGGCGTCTCTCATAATCAGAGCTGGTTTTGGGACGTTAAACCCCACAAATCAATCAATGCACCCAAACAATATCTCTTCTGTTTTGATAAAGCCAAAGGCTTACTCTTTTCATCCGCTGTAACGTCAACACAAGAACCAACCCTCTTCTTAGTTTTCGTATTTGCATTTTAATATATTGCTGTGATATGTGATCACCAGTCTGTCTATGCCCACTGCAGGGCAAAGGCCTCTCCTATCGATCTCCAATTATCCCGGTCCCGTCCTAACTGCGACCAATTTGTCCCCACAAACTTCCCGATCTCATCTGCCCACCTAACCTTCTGCCACCCCCTGCCATGCTTGCCTTCTCTAGGGATCCACTCTGTTACCCTCAATGAGCAATGGTTATCTCAATGACAATGGATATGTGATAGCCTGCATAAAAAAAAACACCACAAGAAGTTGTATTTTCAAGGTGGTGGGAAAGGGGAGGGGGAGTTAGAAAATTTGAGCGGGGTTGGGGTTGGCACCAAAACACCGCTGGCCATGGCCCTGCTAGTAACATCCTTTCTTTGTTCTTTTTTTTACACCTTATGGTGGTTGCCTGTCACGAATTACCGCCAGAGATCTCGGAGGGTTGTAATACCGAGCGTGGGAGAGGGAATGAGAGACGCTTGATGACGGTAGCGTTTTGTCACAGCAAACCAAACTTTTATAACACGGCAAACCCAAAAGTGAACAAAATATATACCAGCCAAAAATACAATCAACACAGAGATTCCTAGTAATCTAAAGTACTGATTGGGTTAAGTCTCAAATTGGCGCAGTGCTTAGTCCTGAATCTGGCCACTGTGGCCTCGCCGACGCCGTCGCGATGAACACGAGGAAAGTTCTTACGTTGCTGGCGCTGTCCCCCCTCGTCGCCACCAAGTCCGCTGCCGGTATAGAGACTGGTCGGGCGGAAGTCGTCGCTGTCCTTTACGACGGCTAGAAGAGACCGCTTGCTTCCGTAGCCGTCGCCCCGTCTCCACTGATGACGTGGCCTGACCAAGGGTTAGGCCTAACCGCCGGGCTAAGTACGAGTACGGTCCCCCCGCTCGCAGTGGCGACGTGTCGTGCTGGTGAATTTCTGCTGACCGACCTTCGAAGGGGGAGTGTTGGCGGCGCGTCCGGAACCCTCGGCTGCAGCACCTCCGCGGAGCCTCGCTCGAATCTTGACCGAGGTCTACAGCTACGCCCCGGAGTACCAGCGTCTCGGGCTCCCGAGCTGAGCGCCCGCCGTTCCCGTCGACAGAGCGAAGCTGCCGATGCGTCCTTCTTCAGCCGTAGCCAAGCAGACAATCCCCTGCTCAGCGCTCCTGCGCCCTTTTTTTATGCCTCGTTTCACGCGCCACGAGCGCACGTGCTGCTTCATCGGCGGACGGTCTTCGCCGTCGTCGTCGTCGTCTGCTCTGCGCCGCCTCCCTTTGACTCATGACATGGGCCCATCTTTTCAGGAGTTTTTTTCCTGAAAAAACTCCCACTGCCGATCCTTTGCGGGTGGTGACTGTGACTCTGCTGTGGCATGGGTGCTGCTTGTGTCGACGTAGTATGTACCTCACTTCACTGTCTCACACAATACACTACACACACTACCTCGTTCGCACACTGCACGCATTGTTCACCACCACACATAGCACTAACAAACATATTCACTAGACACAATGTTCACTTTCAACGTGAGTCATAAATGCTCACTAAGTTCCCTACCATAACACCAATGGAGTATACAATGCACAAAACAAATCAGTGATAACTCCAAAACATTAAAGAATATTCATCACATCACTTTCGGTAGCAAATCGTCACACTGACTACATCAGTGAGTATAAACTGCACAAAATCCAAAACTCGTGTGTGCGCTAATAATTCCCACACATCTGTGCATATTCAACACATTCACTTCCAGATTATGCATTAGCATCAACAGTGAGTATATAATTCACAAAAATCTGTATCCATTCACCAGTGTCAGCTCATCACTGTACATGCTACCACCTCTGCATATTTGAATCCTCTAGATGCCCCTCAACAACATCTACTCATAAAAATTGGCATCTTCTGCTATCATACTCAACGCAACACTTCCCTTAATGTTCATGTCTCGCAACAGTATCTATATTCTCTTCAGGCTTTTGTCCACTAAACAATGCTCCACTTTGCTACCAATACACTTCCCGCAATATTTACACCTTGTACTATGCACTCTTCAATGCGCTTCTGCCGTCTGCAAAGTTCTCTTTCTTTTTAAAACATTGGCCCCCAACACAAATATTGAACTCATTTCCACCTCATTCACTGTTAAGCCGATTTTCTTATTGGTTCTACTTTTCCTATCTTCCTTCGTTTCTCCAACGTGGTATAACTAGCCCAACTCATTACTGTTCATAAATAAACATTTGCTCGAAAATTGTTGCTTTTCTTTTAACTCAATGAGTGCTCCGACTAGCACTTCCTCATAGTCTCCACTTTACACTACTTATTATCCCTCTTGGCTACGCTTTAGTGTGTCCGTTCATCTACCTATGTCCTTGATCCTATTCTAGCGTCGTTCCCGTTGAAAAGCCCTTATTTCATAAACCGACATTCTTTTTCTTCAGCGGCCACAATGAAAATCTTTCCGCCTTAATCTTAGCTCGTCTCCTTCACGATGTCTCTCGCAACGCTCTCGTGCACCTTCTTGCTGTTGCACGCTCCTTCAAGCGCTTCCTACGACAGCTGCGTTTGTTCCCACTGTCAAATCCTCCCAAGCGTTTCTTCTTTCTGCACTTCGGACCGGATGCCTCTCCTTAACTTCTCTCGAGCGTCTCGTCAAACGCGTCTTCAAAACTCTCTCTCGTGTGCTTCCACCTCTGGCATGCGGTGGCAAACACTTCATCAGTCTGCGGCTTGTCCTCTTATTCTTTCCCATAAACCGCCTCCGTAAAACGGCCGTTCCCTTGCGCTTACTGGCACGACGGGGTCGCAAACATCTCGACCATCCGCCGCGTCCGTTCTTCCCACTTTTTAAGCGCCTTCTAAAGCCACCTTTTCTCGTGCGTCTCTTTGTTGCACAACCTGGAAAACACCTGGTGCGGTTGCTGCGTTTGCCCTCTTTCACTGTC
The DNA here is from genome assembly GCA_013339685.2 of Hyalomma asiaticum. Classification (NCBI taxonomy): domain Eukaryota; kingdom Metazoa; phylum Arthropoda; class Arachnida; order Ixodida; family Ixodidae; genus Hyalomma; species Hyalomma asiaticum. Next base: position 74,808,405 of record CM023488.1, on the reverse strand, counting down.
AAACGCGTCATCAAACCTCCATCACTCGTGCGTCTACTTTCTGCACGCTGTCGCCGACGCAACTCCCTGCGTTTTCGCGTCTCTCTAGTTCGCGTTCTTTGACGCGTCTTATAACTAAGTCCTCCGTTGGCAGCTTCCACGACTGCCTTTTCGTCAACTGGGACGTCCTCACTTCCGCTGCTTCCTAGTGTTGTCTCGTTTTCCCCGCTCTCACTACTGACCACCTCTCGACTCTCCTCGAGCTCTATCTTTGCGTGGTCGTCTACCGGATCACAGTCCAACGTCACAACCTTTAAATCGGGGCGCGTGTCGGCACATATCTCTTGAAAATGGAGTTTGCAGCAGCCTGCATTACTCTCCTGGCGGTCCTTCACCGAGGACGCGTTCTCTGCCCCCGCTTCGCTCAACCAACTTCGGGCGTCTACACCCGTCTGTTCATCTGGCCCCAAATAAATCTCCTCTGGCCTATCAGTATTCTCATCAACCTGTTCTGGTCCGAGCGCAACGACCTCCTCAATGACCTCAACTTCCTGAAATTGGCTGACTCGCCCTTCAGATTCTCTAGACTCGGCTGATCGGACTACTGTTAAATCTAAACACGATATCTCCCGCCTCCGGTGCATCAAGTTTTGTTCAGCCTCACATAACTGTTCCTTTAGCCTCGCCACTGCTCTTTCATGCTCTCGCTCGCGTTCTCGTGCACATTCCTCAAAAAATTTCAACGCGTCTTTTCCATACAGATTCCTGCTCTTAGCTATTGCCGCCAAACGTTCCCAATCCATCTCGGCGCTCTCGACGATCATTCGTGACTGGGCCTGGAGATGTTAATCCTGGCAAAGGCTCGCCAATTTATGTCACGAATTACCGCCGGAGATCTCGGAGGGTTGTAATACCGAGCGTGGGAGAGGGAATGAGAGACGCTTGACGACAGTAGCGTTTTGTCACAGCAAACCAAACTTTTATAGCACGGCAAACCCAAAAGTGAACAAAATATATACCAGCCAAAAATACAATCAACACAGAGATTCCTACTAATCTAAAGTACTGATTGAGTTAAGTCTCAAATTGGCGCAGTGCTTAGTCCTGAGTCTGGCCACTGTGGCCTCGCCGACGCCGTCGCAATGAACACGAGGGAAGTTCTTACGTTGCTGGCGCTGTCCCCCCTCGTCGCCACCAAGTCCGCTGCCGGTATAGAGACTGGTCGGGCGGAAGTCGTCGCTGTCCTTTACGACGGCTAGAAGAGACCGCTTGCTTCCGTAGCCGTCGCCCCGTCTCCACTGATGACGTGGCCTGACCAAGGGTTAGGCCTAACCGCCGGGCTAAGTACGAGTACGGTCCCCCCGCTCGCAGTGGCGACGTGTCGTGCTGGTGAATTTCTGCTGGCCGACCTTCGAAGGGGGAGTGTTGGCGGCGCGTCCGGAACCCTCGGCTGCAGCACCTCCGCGGAGCCTCGCTCGAATCTTGACCGAGGTCTACAGCTACGCCCCGGAGTACCAGCGTCTCGGGCTCCCGAGCTGAGCGCCCGCCGTTCCCGTCGACAGAGCGAAGCTGCCGATGCGTCCTTCTTCAGCCGTAGCCAAGCAGACAATCCCCTGCTCAGCGCTGCTGCGCCTTTTTTTATGCCTCGTTTCACGCGCCACGAGCGCACGCGCTGCTTCATCGGCGAACGGTCTTCGCTGTCGTCGTCGTCTGCTCTACGCCGCCTCCCTTTGACTCATGACATTGCCTTGCACAGCAGACTAGAAATTTCAGTATGAACCGACATGCCAAAACACACAATGCTATAAACTAGGGGCGTGCGAATATTCGAAATTTCAAATAATTTTCGAGTAGAGTTTGCTATTCGATTTCATTCGGACTTAAATTTACTATTCAAACTACTCGAAGTTGGTAATTAAGGGTTTACGCTATGTCGAGTGCCAAGTGGCCCATTCCAGCATGTAGTCCGCTTCGCCGCATAACACCGGTGTACTGCGGCGAAGCTAAAGCTCGTGTACTGCAGCGAAGTTAACATCCTGAAGTACAGCGAAGCTAACACCTGTGCAATGAGGCGAAGTTACCTCAGCTTTGTGTTGTACAATTCTCTGTTGGACTGTTCCCCAGGACTTTGGAACAACACTGTGTCAGTACATTAGTCCTGCAATAAATCTTTTTGCCCGTGTTTAGCAGGAAATTTCTCCACAATTTGACATGGTATTAGTAAAGAAATATTCGAAAAATATTCCATTCGATCCGCACTTGAACATAAATACTCGAATTCGCTTTACACTCAAAATTTTGCTATTCGCACAGCTCTATTATAAACGTTACGTTTTTGCGTTTATTCAGTGTACACTGTTCCCGAGCCGCGTCAAAATGAACGCAGCAGTTCGCAGAGATGCCAGTTTTAAGTTCCTCAGTGGCTACCTTGTACGAGAACTGGTCAGCAGGGTAGCGGCCGTCCAGGAGTACCTCCAGGGCCTCGGCTGCCGTACGCCACCTGTACTGGCAGCACAGACGCTGCACCAGACGTGCCAGGAAGCGGGCACGCTTGTTCACAGGCCGCCACTCCTCCACTGCATGGGATGACCGAGCGTGACACTGAGGTGTCAGTAGAAGAGAAGCTCAGGGGAAGATGGATGCTCGAATCGATGAACAAATCGCAAAAATACGATTTAGAACAGGGAATGTTGAAACGTTGGCTCCTGCGACATTCCCTGTTCTAAATCGTATTTTGCGATTTGTTCGTCGACTGAGGTCAGCAGGCGTACAGTAGACTCTCAATAATTCAAACTTAGTGGGACCCTAGAATTTTGTTTGAATTACCACGGATAGATGCAAGCAGATGTAATGACACAGTACGACATGCCGGAAAAAGCAGACATGTCCACTTAATGCATGCATTGTTGCCACTACAATGCTTGCATTTGATCTTTTTCGGATAAGTAGTCGTTCTGAATGCCATTACAAGTGCTGACAGGCTATTGGCTTTATTTCTGGCTGTTAAAAATACATATGAGCATTAATGTTCAGCTAGAAGGAACCAAACCAGCCTATATCTATGGTAAGAGCAAGCAGAAAGTACGAACTAACAGAATTACAGAATGGTGCAGTTTGAATAAGCAGCTTGTAAATACATTGAAAACATATCAGGCCAATCAAAACTGTGAAATTTGTTAGAATTGAATGTTTGAATAATCGAGAGGCAACTGTACTTGCAAAGGAGGACGCAGACGTATCGGGGAAGGCAAGGTTAAGGCCGACTGCTGCAATGAGCTCATACGGGCAGCTTACAGCCACCAAATGGCCCCGTAAGTGATACTACGAGCAGCGTGCTGGCGCTCATTCCGTCGCATTTGGACCTCCAGTGCAGATGAGATTTTACAGATCCAGGGGGCAGCGTACTATCAGTGTGTGTCCTCTGCGAGCATGGATGGGCCCTTACGTATATTCAGCACACAACAAACACATTACCAAGACAGGCTCTACATTGATCAAGAGAGTGCAGTCCTCCTTTGATAGGTCTGCGATCCTATCACCTTTACATACACACAAAAATAGTTGCCTTTTGACAGGCAAGCACAAGTTCCGATAAATCAATGGGCAAGCAGAACAATGGTGTGAAAAAGTGCCAGGCAGTGCCCAATAATGCATTGTCACAAATGTCAAGGTGCGTTCTTCACTGGAGTTTTAGCTCCAGGACCTGGGCATTAGCTAAGTGCAGTTATTGCCCTCTTTGGAATGCAATGCAGAACAAGTTTCTCTATGGGAAAATTAGGCAACATGACATTAGGGATCCAGATGTGCACAGACATGTTTAGTGTGTTGTCACTGATAGTCTTCGGCAACCACATGAATAAATTTCATTTGAGTGAAATGCGCTCGCCTCTTTTATTTATTTCTTCTTTTTTTTTAGACATGCAATTTTGGGAGGATCGACTTACGTTTGAGTCTACTTACAATCGTGTAAAGTAGGTGTCTATTTAGACGTCTATGGTCAGCCCTGAAATACACCCCAGTTGAAGACAAGGAAGGGAGACGGGAACATATTTCTAGACTTATTTTAGACTTATTTGAGGTGCCAAAAAAGGGCGATGACAGCCTATAACAACCACATCAAGCCAAGGAAAGAAGAGAAGTTTGTATTCGACAGACTACTCGCGTATTAAGGAAAAATGAATACTCATTTTCGAAGTGCAGTGCTAGGAGAATACTGAATCACGAGGGACATTTGGCAAACCTGTTGCTGTGTCCTTAGACGGTGGCCCTTGTGTGGATGTAGATGGTGCTTGCAGATGTTCCAAGAGTGCCCTCTGTGGGGAAAGATGAGATCAGATCAAAGTATTTGTTTAAAAGGAGGCTAGGCACAAACAGGAGGTTGCTTAAGACCGGCTGGTAAAGCGTTATTTCCACATCAACAGTTATTCCGGTGTGACATCACAAACCTTACCATCATCTCACTTATGCAAAAACCGTACTTGTGAACGTGCACCAAGAGTTGCAGTCACCAGTTTTCCATTTTCCATACCAAGCTTCCTCTAACTGCTGTTCTGGCACACCCTGCAATCCATGAGCCCCATTTCATCAAATTCGTGGGACTGAAAACGTCAAAGTGAAAAACGATATTGCTCGTGTTTGTAAATTACTTTTCCACAACACCAAGAGCACCAAAACTGTGAGTAGAGGATGCTTGGGAAGCTGGAAATCTTGCAAAGTAAATAAATGCATGTGGTAGCACTACTAGCGTTCTGGAACTAATAAGTAAATGTCACAGATATTTGGTGGCACCTGCCAAGAGTTACATAATTATCCACCAGCAAAAAAAAAAAGGCACACTTGATATTCCCGTCATAGACATAACTCAGTATGTTTCTGATAATTCCACAGAGCCAACTGATAAAAGTATGACAAGAAAAAGAAATGCAGTTTGTGGCACCCTCGGCCCCATAGTTTGTTCCAAAACACAAAAAGAACTTGTACATTCAGTCTTCCAACACCACTGGAAAAAAAAAAAAGAAATAGTGATATTCATTACGATGTTCCTGCAATATGCTTTCTGCAGTCAATAAACTGCTTCACCATTTCGCTATGTTGTCCATTTGAAGAACACAACAGCATCCACTTTGCAAATATTTATTAAGGCAAGCTGATGCACCAAATAACGCAGGACTTTACTAAAATATTTAACCACAACAGTTGCCATCAAAGCAGTCACTCTTCCCCTTTAACTTGGCTAGCATCTGCATGGAGCAAACCTGCCCAATGTTAACCGAACATTGATGCTGCTATGATAAGCCACACTTTCTTTTCCGTTGCCTTTCCATTTTGCTTCGCAGTGCATTTCGAATGGCAACAATTGCCCGCTCCGAATCAGGAAAAACAACCCAGTCACGTGCAACAGCACACTTCGTAACATCTGAGCTCTTAAAGGAGTACTGACACGATTTTGCGGTGGCTCAAAATGTACATTTTTCGTTTCCTAGCCATGTATTCTTAATGTCCTCCGCACACGGAAGCCAGGAAACACGTACAAAGTATTTTAGTTTGGTTTCAAAGTTTTCGCTGCCCAGAACTGCAAGCCAGCCCCAGCGCAATGGACACTACGATGACGTATGAGCACAGTCTATTAAAAATCACCGAAATCGCTGTTAGAGTCGCTGGACGACGGTGAAATTGTCGTTGTTTGCGCGCCCCACGTATAATTGACCACAGATGACAGACTCGCAGCGACGCTATCACGAATTGCTGTCCCTACGTGACTCAGACATACGTCCGACTACGTTGACACCGTCACTAGGAAACCGCCCCCTCGAAATCGAAACCGAAACTGGGCTTTTGAGGAAGCCATAATAAAAATATATTCATTGCCTTGCGAGGTGCCATGATATTTTTTTGGAGGTTCTCCACGTCAGTGCTTTCATTTACAGCAATAATACGAGAATGTCGAAAATTCGTGTCAGTACTCCTTTAAGGGACTCCTCACCAGACCACAGGGCAAATTTAGGTTGCACACTGGAGGTTATTAAATGCCCACTGCAGGATTTTCCAGTTGGTCAGTTGTTAGCAAAGATATCAATGTTTCAAGCGGCATGATAACAGGACTTCAGGAGGCGAGTCACTGCCAGCACAACACTCTCGCCGCATCCCAATGCTACACGGCAAAGTATAAAACAAAAAAAATTGGCAGATCCCACGTGCAGTGGGAATCAAGGAAATGCGAAGCACGCATAAAGAACGTAAAATGAATTTGCATTGTTGTCTAGCTATACCGAGTTTGGTGCACATGAAGTTAACGAAACGGCCGCAAGAGCACCAAGACTGTGGCATGAAAACCATGCCGCTCATACACGCATGTCATACTTCTAACGTTATGACTTGTCATTTACGTTTGTCATGCAGTCGTGTTGGGCCATAGCAATTTTGGTATACATCCCTTTAAGGAAACGAGTGGCATATAGATCATGCCGCTAATGACAAGCATGTCACGATTTTCATGTTATGACCTGTCATTTATGGTCGTCATGCAGTCATGTTGTGCCAAACCAATTTTCGTATAGCCTCCGTGCAGTCGAGTTTTCCATGTGCGACATCAGCGCCAAAATGCACTGCCTGGCAGAGAGAAGCAGCAAAATTGGGCAGACTGTGACAGGAAAATACGCGAACGCTTCGCGCGTCTCCAAATCTATAGCAGCAGCGACCGCCCGTCCCACCTTCTTTCGTTTTATTTCCTTTGAAACGCACGCTCCCAACCTGCGGCAAACTGTTCCAAAGGGTGACGCCGCGAGCGTTCGTGTGGTTCGCAGCACGCCCGGAAAGCAGCAAAGAAACGCACGCGTCGCTGTCGCCTCGGTTTCCACCGTGCTTGCGCGTCTCATACGTGCGACCCAAGCGGCCAATGTCAGCGATACTGAGCTGTCCGACGCGAGCTACGTAGCGCCCTCTGGTCAGTAGACGGAGCCCATACATCCCGTTAACGAAACGCCAGTATACCGCCAGGACCATGGCATGTAAATCATGCCGGTCATGACACGCGTGTCATGATTCTAGTGTTATGACCTGTCATTTACGTTAGTCATGCTGTCGTGTTGTGCCATGACATGTAAATCATGCCGCCCATGACATGCATGTTGTGCTTTTCATGTTATGACCTGTCATTTATGTTCGTCATGCAGTGATATTCTTGCATACCAATTATGCTACACATCCCACTAACGAAACGGCCAAGAGAGCACCAAAACCGTGGCATGTAAATCATGTCGCTCATGACATGCATGTCATGATTTTCATCTTATGACCTGTCATTTACGTTCGTGATGCAGTCATCTTGTGGCATGCCAATTTTCGTATACATCCCGTTAACAAAACGCGTGGCATGTAAATCATGTCGACCATGACATGCATATCATGATGCATATCATGATATGCATGTATATCATGATATGCATATCATAACATGCATATCATGATGCATGACATGCATATCATGACATGCATATCATGACATGTATATCATGATTTGTGACCTGTCAGTCATGTTCGCCGTGCAGTCATGTTGTGGCATACCAATTTTCGTATACATCCCATTAACCAAACGGCCAGGAGAGCACCAAGACCGTCGCATGTAAATCATGTCACTCATGACATGCGTGTCATGATTTTCATGTTATGACCTGTCATTTATGTTCGCCATGCAGTCGTATTGTGGTATACCAATTTTTGTATACATCCGATTAACGAGACAACCAGGAGAGCACAAGACTGGGACATGTAAATCATGCCGCTCATGACACGCATGTCATGATTTTCATGTTATGACCTGCCATTTACCTTCGTCAGGCAGTCATGTTGTGCCATACCAATTTTCGCACACATCCCATTAGCGAAACGGCCAGGAGAGCACCAAGGCCGTGGCATGTAAATCATGCCGCTCATGACATGCATATCATGATTTTCATGTTATGACCTGTCATTTATGTTCGTCATGTAGTCATGATGTGGCATACCAATTTTCGTAAACATCCGATTAGCTAAACGTCCAGGAGAGCGCAAAATCGTAGGCGGCTAGATAGATAGATAGATAGATACGCTCAAACTCGCCGAAGTTCGCTAAGAAATGCTTCGCATTTAAAACAGGTCGAAGCACATGCTACTGTGCCTGCTGCCGGTCATCCTCTCTGGGAAGCCAGCTGACAGAGTGCCGCCTCATGACTGATTAAGGCTGCCACCACAGGCTCTCTACAAGTGTCACACACCGCGTTTTGTCGTGACGAAGAGGCATTTTGTGGTGACGAGATGTGCCATGCACGTCACGCAGCATTGTCCTCTGCATCTTGGAGCACGAGAGTTGCGAGAGGAGAGTAAACAATGCTCAGTTTCAAATTTGAGTGACTTCCACATATTGTAGCGATGCGGTTCTTGGGAGATATGATCGTGAGTGGACAATGTATGCAATGCCCTTGTCAGCTCAAAATGGTCGTACTTGGTGAGGGACCATTTAAGATTCGTAAAGAACATGCATACATGACAGAAGGAAGGGGAAAGCACACCGGTACTTTTTTTTTTATTTCTGGTACACGTGCCCACCACAGTAATGAGAATTTGCCTTTGCCACTCGAGCCTGAGACAAAGTGACCTTATCAAAGTGGGACCTAAGGAACGACAATGTTTTTATTTTAAATCACCGCATCTTTTTCATTTTAAGAAATTTTGTCATTGTCAATGCTGCTTTCTTTTGTAGCTTTTATGAATATCCTTGCTAGAGGAACATGATCACATGGTGTCCTTTCATCTCCACAAGGGCTTCAAGGGTTTGGTTGGAGATTGACAGGCAAGAACCTGCCCTTTTCACTGAGTATCCTATGCCACATAGTATTGGTGCATAAGGGAAAGTACTGCCACAGTTGAGGTATGTACAGCACCTCGTGTATCTGCAATAACTGCGATTGCTGTTTGTTGCCCATTCTCTGAGTGCCTTTCAAACCTTTATCATGAAATAGGCTCCAACTTATTGTAATATTTAATGCAGCATTCACAAAATTGTACAAGCCCACATACAATGCATAGAAAATTTAAGTGGGCTGGCTGGTGTGTTACAGTCGGAGAATCAGAGACAACATGTTATGTAGAGCAAGCACATGTGCAAGTACACTCTTTACTAAAGTGTAACATTCTTGGAATAAAGGGCAAATGGCTTTCTGTCCGAGAAAGTTACCACCTTCACGATATGCAAACATCACATACATTGCAGAAATCGTCGCCACCAAGCGATGTACAGGCGCGAGCAAAAGTATACGGACCACGCGAGCGCGTGCTAAACTGGCTTTCCGGATGGATGGATGGATGGATGCTATGAGCGTCCCCTTTGTAGCGGGGCAGTGACATTTGCGCGACCAGGCTCGTAAGAAGATTTAAGCACTTTTTTTTTCTCTCTCTCTTTAAATTTTCCTCATGCCTTTTAAATTTACTTCAATCAAATCGATCATACTATAAAAAAAACGGAAATTCATAGCCCAGTTCCCTGCCCCTTATGGCAGAAGGTCCTTATTTTTCTCTATAATTATTTTTGTCCGTTCTCTCTAGTTTTCTGCCACCAGTATTCTAACCGTCTCTTACTTATTTCAGTCGCGGCTATGTTCAGCTTCCCGTTGTTCGCCCTAAAACCCAAGGCTTCCTGTAGGGTGGTGCCCAAACGTACACCTGGGCGGATATTTCCGCATTCAATCAGAACATGCTCCGTCGTTTCCCTATCTTCCTCACAGCATGTGCATTTTTCTTCTTTACTGAATTTCGCTTTATAAATACGCGTTCTAAGGCAGCCCGATCTCGCTTCGAACAATAAAGCGCTTCCTCTTGAATTATCATAAAATGCCTCCCTCTTTATTTCGTTTTTGCCCTCTCGGTAGTTATTCAGAGTCGGCTTTTTTTCCATCGCTGCCCTCCAGTAAATCTTCTCCGCCTCTCTGACTTTTCCCTTTACGCTCTTTGTTGTCAGTTCTCTTACAGCCGTATATTTACTGGTGAGCCTCCTAGTTCTCTTTCTCCACTGCGTGTCAACGCTCTTTCTATATAAATAGCGGAACACCTTTACTGCCCACCTACTCTCTTTCATATTCCTTAGCCTTTCTTCAAACCTTATTTTGCTCTGTGCTTCCCTTGCCTCAAAACTCGCCCATCCCATATCGCCCTTTACAGCCTCGTTTGTCGTTTTCCCGTGAGCACCCAACGCGAGGCGTCCCACAGTTCTTTGATTCACATCCATTCCTGATTGTATCTCTGGCCTCATGCACACCACTGAGTTCCCAAATGTAAGCCCCGGTACCATTACCCCTTTCCACAGACCCCTAAGCACCTCGTACCTATTGTGTCCCCATAACGCTCTGTGCTTCATTATTCCTGCGTTCCTCTTTCCCTTTGCTGCCAAGGCTTTTTCGCGTACCTTCATGTATATATCACCCTCATTAACCCATACGCCAAGGTACTTGTATTCGCTTACTCTCGGTATTTCTTGGCCCTGTATGGATACCGCCTGGTCGTTGGGATCATTGAATACCATCA
>CM023488.1:74762166-74797772 GCA_013339685.2 Hyalomma asiaticum | reverse complement strand
GTTCCTGTGCGTGAGAAAGCCTCTAAACAGAGACAGTTTTGTTGTTATACACTTCCTATAACACCATGCAGGAGCTCCTGAAAAATACCAAAGTACTTTCAATACAGTAGTTGGAAAGAAACAAAGATAACTTATCAAGGATCCTTTTTGGATGCAGCCTTGCAAAAGTGGCCATTTTTTGTAAGAAATATGCTTGCAAATTGAATGTTAGAACAGGGTTGAACAGCATCATGGAAGACGATTAAACGTGACATCCTGTAAATGAAGACACTGGCCGAAAACTGTGGTTACTTGTTCATGTGGTACAAAACCTCAATAGCAGTAGTCCGTCCTCCCTTTCAGACCTGGCAAAGTGACTGGCATCGCAGTGTTACAATAAGCCGCAGGATTGAATCTTAGCAGCAACAGTCCCATTCTGGTGGGACGGGAAAGCAAAAACTAAATGTTATAAGAGAAAATGATTTTAAGGGCTTGATATTTTTGTCATTTTATAACAACCCCAATGAAGGCAACACTGACACCATTGGGCTCATTATGTGCCCATTACATGCTGTTGTACAAGCGCATACTCAGTTGGGCGCACATTAGACCAATCTAAGAATAAGTAACGAATCCATAGCCTGAACTATTTCTGCGATCAAATACATGTTCAGTCTTTGTTGTCAAACTTCTGGGGTTTTTAACACGGCAGAACTACGACATGAACACGAGGCACGTCGTGGTTTGGGTAGCCTGGGTTAATTTTGATCACCTGGGGTTCTTTAGTCGGCACCAAATCTTAGTACACTAATGCTTTCGGCCGCCGAGGCCGGGAGCCGAACCAGCGCCCTCGTACGTACGGCCGTGAGCACTGTTAGGGTGAACACGCGAGCGCGTGGCCGCAATAGGTAGATTTAGTATTGCGGAAAAATTTTTGCGTTAGCATTTGCGAGTCACGCACGCTAAATTTTTGCGGAGCGCTATTCGATAGCGTTCCATAGCTCTTTAGTATAGCGCGAGACGACGACGCGCCGCAAAACGCAAGGCACGCAAACCTTCGCTGCGCCATCTAAATGCGAATAGTGAAAACGTCAAAACCGTCGGCCGTTGTTAGTAACTTAAAAAGAAACGCAAGCGCAAAAAGAATTATTAAAAAGAGCATCGTGCAATAATAATTGCACAAGTGTTGCTGTAGTCTGACGAGGCAGAGTTTCGCTTTCGTTGTGCATGTGTAATGCGGTCAAACTAGAATCTACAGCGAAAGGATCGTTGTCTTGTCGAAGCGAAAACCAGCAACACGATTTATTGTGAATCAGCTAGTCCCACAACGCAGCAAGACGACACGATAGATGCGAAACGGGCAGCCGTCAGTTGTAGGCTGGTTGTAGGGAGCCGCCATCTTCTTCGCGCTAAACAAACTTAGCGAGCGTTTTGCGTCTCCGCTAAATTCGGAAAATAGCGAGCGATCGCTAAACGCAAAGCTGGAATAGCGTGCGGACGCATGCGCAGTCTGACACCGCTAAATTTTAGCGTTTAGCGGGGCGCAACTTAAGCTGCACTAAAACTCTCTAATATTCCTAGCGCCAGCGTATCAAGCGTGGCCGCGCATCGAATCAAGCGCGCGCATGCGCATAGAACGCGGGAGGTATGGCTTTGTGTCGCTTGTTGCATACTTGTCAGTCCTGCATTCACAGTGTAAAGATGCAGCTGGCAAACGTCATGTCTTCGCTTATTAATGCGCATGTGCAGGCTTGCTTCCATGCGCGGCCACGCTGGTTACACCGGCGCTTTACGGATAATGGTAGCGCGCTCGCGTGTTCACCTTAATAGTGCTCACGGCTGTACTTAACAGCACAATGGCATTGCTACTAAGCCCACCTCCCGGGTGGGTACTGTGCAACTACACTGACTTATTAAAGGTCTACGCCAACATGCCCGCAAAACACACCGACAGCAAACGACAGTCAAAGAAGGTGGTTCATTAAGTTGGACGTAGCGCGCACATGCGGCGCAGGGCAGAAACACTTGACGTACTCAAAGGTGTTCTCTGTACTCACCTCAAGTAGTTCTACGATTCCTCTGATCTTGTCCTCGTCGTAGTGAGCAACGGGAATGGGCCGCGTTATTTCGTCCAGTGGCACTTCGTGCACTTTCGAGATGTTAGCACCGTGCACGCTGGAAATGTTTGCGTTACCAGAACCGCTATTCACAATAACGACATTCTGCATATTTCCTTGCCCAGCAGCCGTGACCAAGGAGTTGAAATCAAGATACAAAACTGTTTTACCGGAGGCATCGACGCCTTCAGCCATAACTTCGGCCTCCGCCATTTTGACGCTTTGCTGTCTGTCAATGATGCCAACCTAAGACACCGCTTTTACCCTAGATTGAGCCTCGATGAATCCCTAAATGGTGCAAAAAATCCCTATATAGTTATTCGCTTGCCGTTAATTTACATATTGTGCATTTAAGAAGATGAAAAGCAATTTTCCCTTCGGCTCATTTGTTATCAACTGTGTTGGCGGCAAAAATCAGCAATTGCCGCTCATTTTCCCACATTTTCTGTGGAGTAATTGTACATAACAGGCCTACATTCAGTGCTGTTCGGAGAGCCGGCAGAAATATCTGTAATCTTTTCCGTGATGGCGGTTGATTTCTTATCGACCAACTATGCAATGAGTGTTGCATGACATGCAATAGAACGGCAGCTGTCGCCGTGTTACTGGTAGCTATGCCTTTGGATCAAGTTCCCGTGCACGGGCCCTTTAATTTGTACTGGTTAATAGCAATCCTATGTACTACGATCAGCTTAATTCCCATGTGGCCAAGTATTTTTGGTAATACAAGCTTTCACTATCTTGCTCGAAGACCTTGCTCGGTTCACCTTGCTTAAGGTCTTCTGGTCCAGAAGTTACCATTTGACATGGAACAGCACGGCAACATTTTGGCGAACTGCGCAAAGACAGGCGCGCAACTCATGAATGTACCAGCAATCCCAGCTTACAACTTTTCAACATTGTACGGTGAAGGAACCACGACCCAGTAGCGCACCGGGTCTCTGCCAGGAAGGGGGAGGGGGGGGGGGGGTTTCAATTTTTCACGGAGGGCCGGGCATGCGATTGCGGTTGTTGCGTGTGTAAAAAAGTAAATAAAATGCCAAATAATATAGTAACATCAATGATGATGATTATTTTTATTATGTTTTCGGTGTATCGCAGAGAAATTAGCGCCCCATATTCTTCTAGGACATAGGAGCAGTTACGGAGTGGGAGGGGGGTTAGGTCGGCCTCGGGGGGGGGGGGGGGGAAGCAGGGGTTACAACCCCCGAAACCCCCCCCCCCCACCCCGTCGGTGCGCCACTGCCACGACCTCCTCTAAAAAAGTTTTTTATAGATGAGGTCGTGGAAGGAACCCGGCATGCGTGAACAAGCATGTTCTTGCGTGCACTAACAAGCAAAATGGCTCTTTTACAGAGCAATTGTAATTCACACTGCGCTCAAGGTTACGCACGCACCCCTGCGTACACTCACAAAGAGAAAGTTTCGTTTTTCATCCGAGTGAGCGGCAGATGGTTATCTCGCGTTATCACTGCCTTCGACCTCTCTCCGCCCCCCAGCACACTGATGCTCTTTCAAGTAAGAAATAGAAAGCGGCACAAACTATCGTTACTTGGGCTTATTTATCGAAGAATCGTTGTCATTAGGCCACAGCATACGACATTTCCAGGGTCTCACAAAAATCCCCACATTTTATGACAAAGACGGCATATCCCCAAATGACACTGTAATACGCTAGATCTAGAGTCAAACCCCTAGGGTTGGCATTGCTGCCAGTATGGTCCCTAGGAATATGCTAGGGGTAGAAGTATTCTAGGGACCATGCTGTCCCTACTACCAGGGGGGCTATCGGAGATCGGGTGTTCGCTCGAGAACGCTTTCCGAACACTGACGTCAAAAAGTGGGTGGTCCGCGATAGCTTTGAGCAATGCTTTGAGAATGGGAGGAGCGCGGCCGGCGCGGCCAATGGGGAAGCGGCGCGCTCCTCGGATGATGACGTACTCCGTTTGTCGTCTGCTTCTGAAAGCCAAAATGTTTCTCCTGAGAAATTAAGAAATCTGCTCCTTTTAAAAACGGTGCTTTCTTCTTCTCAGACGTAAACACGCTCTTAAGCATCAATATCGTTCTCTGCAGGTTCGCTAAGCGGTGTCGCGGGCGCGAAAAACAAGAAGCGTGCGCGTAAGTGGCGTCATATCTAAATTTCGTGTCGTCGTCTGCTGCTGCCATGTCCTCGCACAAAAACGTGCATCTCGGCCCGCGGGTGCTCAGAGGCAGAGGGAGCTCCTTCTCGCATTTTTGGAGGTGCACCCCAACTGTGAAAGCCCGACAAACTCTTCACTACCGACAGCGCGCTGGAAACTTCCAGGAGCAATTAAAGAACATCAACATGCGCAGCTCTTTTCTCTCCGTCGAAATTCCACGGGCACTTTGGCACCCGATTTCCGATCTCTTGACCATTCCCTCGCCTGGAGCGTGGGACACCGTTCACCGCGACTCAAGCCTGGAGAAACAACTCCAGCTATCAGACGAGCAGATGAGGTGGCGGGGAGGATTTTTTTTTTTTTCCTAAAATAAAGTTGTTCTCTCTCTCGGGATCAAGTTCGGCGCACAGCCAACGTACTGTTCGCTTCGACAGGCGAAATTGACGCCGGAATTCACTTCCTGTCAAATCCTCAAATACATCGCGAACCTCCAGCTGCTCCGCGTCCTATTTCAGCGACGACAATGCGAGGACTCAGCGCCCAAGTGGACCGCCATTTCCCTCTGTGACGCAACATTGCGCAGCCGCAGCCGCCGTTTCAATCCAAGCGGAGCCGCTGCCGCGGCCGGTGTTCGCAAAGTGTTCGTAAATCGTTCGCAAACCGTTCGCTGAGCGAGCGGCCTCGGGAATCGTTCTCCGCGTAGCAGACGACACGCTCGGTTTGAAAATGATTGACAGGGAACTGACGTCAATTTGACGACACCGAAATCTCGGGGCCCCGGAAGGTTCAACGTTCCACAAGTCGCTACAGGTGGCGAAAAAAACCAGCCGCGGCGCGTTCCATCAAGTTGCGCGTAGAGTGGAACTACTAACCTAGCCCCATATTTTAGTTTGAAATTTTCCTGCTAGGGGCTCTCAATAAAGGCCAGAAGGCGTAGGCGTCAAAAACAAAACAAACATGTTGCATCTAAACAATAATGATGATAGTACATGCAGTGCCATCTCTTGATCGTGTATCTTAGTTTAGGACGCCACCGCTACTTTTATTTTTCGTTGCACTGTCAACGGTACAGTTTCTCTTCTCTAATCTGGTTATAGGTAGGCGTACCGTGGGCACGCCCCGCGGATGACGACAGCGGAGCGGCGCTGGCCAATCGCGTGCGGCGATTCCGAACGCTCTCGCTAAAATGCCATCTCCGATAGCCCCCCAGATCACGTTTCCATCCCGTGGCGGGGACTTTTAAAGAGCGCGCATGCTCAAATGTTGAAGCGCACGTTAGCCGCACGCCGGGGCGCGGCACGATCATCATAGAGAATCATACCAAGTGTCCGCTCTTTACGTAAGTGCGCTTCTCTATGGAACCATAGGCGCCCCAAATCTCGGAAGCCAATATTGCCGGTCTGACCAACCGCTAGTCGCGCCGGTAGTAGCTGGGCCGCAGGGCCCTACGGAAGTGTCCGCTCTTTACGTAAGTATGCTTCTCTATTGCATGATGGCTTGGCCATCGGAACTCACACGCGCACTCGAAAGAAGAGAAGGAGGCAGGTTCGCTTGATCCTTCAGTGCTGAACTCTCACGGGAGCGACTTCAGTGCCGACGCAGTCGCTCCTGTGAGAGTTCAGCTTGTATATCACCGTAATTTGCGTTCGTTACCTTTAATTACATTTTTAGGGGCGAAGCTCCTCTTAGTCTAACCATGTCACGCGTTAGTCGTCAGGCGTAACCCGCGTGCCGGGAGGCACGCGCTCGCCCTCCCGGCACGTGCCTCTCTCTCTCTCCCGGCGCGTGCCTCTGCTGTCTTGTGAGAGAGAGAGAGAGAGAGACAGAGAGCGAAAGGCGCGCGTTGGCTATGGAAACGCTCTTTCTTAGAGGAACGCTCTACCAGCTCGCAAAGAAGGATATATATATATATATATATATATATATATATATATATATATATATATATATATATATATATATATATATTGTGAGCGCAACGAACGGTCGCCTTTTCTTCATCTGTACATATCATCATTACTTGTACATCTTCCTCATCTGTACATATCATCAGCTTCCCGGTTCGTTTTTGCCCGCTGTAGCTCGCGCTCGGCTGGAATAAAAGCGGTACCTCACAAGTGGTGGAAGGTGCTTCTCGTCCTCGAAGACCTCTCGCAAGTTTTTTCACTGGAGCTTCGCTCGGGCCGCCGCCTACTACCTCCTACCATGCAAGTTCCACCGAATCCAGGCGAGCCCAACGCCGCCGCTGCACTACAGCCTGCGCAACCCTTGATGGCCATCAACACCCGCCAACGCGACCCTCCGGTCTTCGCCGGCTTACGAGGCGATGACGTCGAAGACTGGCTTAAAAACTACAACCTGGTCAGCAACTTCAACAGGTGGGACACTTCACAAAAGCTTAGCAACGTCCCCTTCTACCTCTCCGATGTCGCCAAAACGTGGTTTTGGAACCACGAGCCCGACATTCCTGACTGGGCGACATTCACGGAACAAATCCGTCAAATTTTCGGTGCTCCGTCTGTTCGCGCTGAGGTCGCTCTCGCTGGGGTCTGCTCTCGTTACCGCCATAAACCAGACTTCCGAACCTCAAATGCTACCCCGTGGGTCGAGTATCACTTGTATTGTTGAGGCCCATCCTATAGGAATTGTTGCCCTTTCGCCTGTACCGTCCGAGTCCAAAACGTCGCCGTTCATTGCCTCTCCAACATTCTCGGCCAACATAAGCGCCGACCGGACACCTGCCCAGAGACAAGATCTTCTGTCCCTGTTAAACAAGCACCATTCCTTATTCGACGTCAATTCACCGGCACTCGGTATGACTACCACGGCAACTCACCGTATAGAGACTGACGGCTCCTGCGTTGTTCATCGGCGGCCATATCGCGTGTCTCATAAGGAGAGGAAAATAATCGAAGAAAATGTGTCAGACATGCTTCGGAGAAATGTCATACGCCCTTCCTCCAGCCCTTGGTCCTCCCCGGTTGTTTTGGTGCAAAAGAAAGACGGTTCAGTGCGTTTTTGTGTGGATTACCGTGCGTTGAACAAAATCACGCGCAAAGACGTTTACCCTCTCCCACGGATTGACGACGCACTGGACTCGTTACACGGCGCCGAATACTTTTCGAGTCTAGATCTTAGGTCAGGTTACTGGCAAATACCGATGCGCGAATCCGACAAAGAGAAAACTGCTTTCGCCACCCCAGATGGGCTTTACGAATTTAATGTGATGCCTTTTGGGCTCTGTAATGCTCCGGCTACATTCGAGCGCATGATAGATAACGTCTTGCGTGGGTTGAAATGGAAGACTTGTCTCTGTTATCTAGCTGACATTGTCGTATTTTCAACCACGTTTTCACAACACCTCGAACGGCTGGAAGAAGTCCTCGTCTGTCTCGCAAAGGCTGGCCTACAGCTCAACACAAAAAAATGCAGTTTCGCAAGCAAGAACATCAAAATTCTTGGACACTTAGTCAGCAAAGACGGAATTCGGCCGGACCCCGAGAAACTTGCGGCCGTGCTCAAGTTTCCCCGTCCTTTACGCCAAAAGGACCTGCGCAGCTTTCTCGGGCTTGCATCTTACTTCCGGCGCTTCATACGCAACTTTGCCGTGCTTGCTTCTCCGCTCCATCACCTCCTCGCGAATGACGCAGCTTTCGTTTGGTCCGACAAATGTGAAAGCGCTTTCGTGGCTTTGAAGCATGCCCTGACTTCCGACCCGGTATTGTGCCACTTTGATCAGACCGCGCCCACTATTCTTCACACTGATGCCAGCACTCATGGTCTCGGTGCTGTTCTTCTCCAACGTGATCACAGCTCTCGCGAACGAGTCGTCGCTTACGCTATCCGCACTCTCACCGCCTCGGAGAAGAATTATACTATAACCGAACTGGAGTGCCTGGCTGTGGTTTGGGCAGTGCAAAAATTTCGTCCGTATCTCCACGGCCGCCACTTTACAGTCGTTACCGACCATAACGCTTTGTGCTGGCTTTCATCGCTCAAGAACTTATCGGGTCGCCTTGGTCGCTGGGTTCTTCGTTTGCAAGAGTATGATTTCGAGGTCACCTACAGGTCCGGAAAGAAGCACCAGGACGCGGATGCTCTATCTCGCTACCCTCTGGCAAACAGTGATGAACCACCGTCGTCTCTCTGTACCAACATACACAACGAGTCTTCATCATCGGGTTTACCTATCTCGACGCTCGACTGGCTTAAACCCGAAAGCTCATCTGTTCTTGTTGCCCACCAAAGTGCCGACCCATACTGCATCACTATTCTAAAACGCATGAAAGGTTGTTCTCCACCTCCTAACGCCCGGCTTCGTCGACAACTTGCGCAATTCAAACTTCACAATGGAATTTTACATCGCTACATCTACCACGTCGATGGCAACAAATGGGTCCCCGTCATACCACGTTCTCTGCAACGTGACGTACTCGAGGCGTTTCATGATCACCCGACAGCAGGTCATCTAGGCTACCACAAGACCTATGACAGAATACGAAGTCGCTGCTCCTGGCCTGGCCTGTCATCATCCGTTGCCAAGCACGTTGCATCATGCGTCCCTTGTCAGAGTCGCAAGCGACCTACAACTGCTCCTCCAGGCCTTTTGCAGCCTCTTCCTTGTCCTGCTTCACCTTTTGAAGTCGTTGGCATAGACCTGTACGGCCCTCTTCCGAAGACCTCTACCGGCAACCGCTGGATTGTGACGGCCGTTGACCATCTTACACGGTACGCCGAGACAGCGTGTCTGCAATCTGCCACAGCCACCGAAGTCGCCGATTTCTTTTTACGCAGCATCTTTCTGCGCCATGGCGCTCCCCGCGTTCTGCTCAGCGACCGTGGTAAAGTCTTTCTCGCGTCTGTTCTTGCCGAAGTTCTCCGTGCCACGGACACAGTTCATAAGACCACATCGAGCTACCACCCGCAGACCAACGGCTTAACGGAGCGCTTTCACCGTACGCTCTCAGACATGCTTGCGATGTATATCAGTCCAGACCAAACAAACTGGGACGCAATCCTGCCGTTCGTAACATTTGCTTACAACACGGCCACACAACGTACTACAGGCTTCTCTCCTTTCTTCCTCGTCTATGGCCGTTCACCAACTTTCGTTCTGGATGTCTCGTTCCTTTCGCCACCTGTACACTCAGTAGCTCCTTTCCCCGAACAATTTTTGTCTCGCCTTGCAGACTGCCGTCATCGCGCCCGCATCAACACCGGCATCTCCCAAGAAGTACGGAAGTCCCGCTACGATTCTACTCACCGTGCAGTCAGTTTTTCCCCTGGAGATGAAGTTCTTCTTTGGACACCCGTGCGCGTTCCGGGCTTGTGTGAAAAACTGACAAGTCGTTTTATTGGCCCGTACGTTGTCACTGAACAGACATCGCCAGTTAATTACCGCGTTTCGCCTCTGAGGATTCCAGCTGACCACCGTTGCCGTGGGACAGAGATCGTCCACGTCTCTCGCTTAAAGCCGTATATTCGGCGCATCCCGTGATGCTTTCGAGCGGCCAGGCGGCCGCTTCCACCACCGGGGGGAATTAGTGTGAGCGCAACGAACGGTCGCCTTTTCTTCATCTGTACATATCATCATTACTTGTACATCTTCCTCATCTGTACATATCATCATCAGCTTCCCGGTTCGTTTTTGCCCGCTGTAGCTCGCGCTCGGCTGGAATAAAAGCGGTACCTCACAATATACATGTGCACTGGATCTTGACTTGCAATGAAGTGCCGGTGGGAGATTTCACTTGCGCATAGTTGAAGCATGAGGATTCGTAGCGTGCGCGTTAACTAAATTAATCCGGAACTCGGCCCGATCTACGATGAACATCCCGAGCTTCGCCCACTCATCATCATTCACTCCGTGGATATGCTGTAATTTTTTTAATTGCTGTTTATTTTCGAAACTGTGCCTCTCAGATGTGCGTTTAATACTTGTATTCACGTATAAAAATTTATGCCTGTAATTAAAGTTGTTCTCGAAAAGAAATATGTGGTCTAAAACCCATCATACACTTGATTAGTTCACTACGCATTATGTTTTTTTATAACTCAAGAAGCACTCGATCTAAGGTTATGATTCATGACATAGAGTGTGCCAAGTAACACTCAAACAATTTGTATATCTCAAAATTCGGTAGAAAAGCTTTTGCCAGAGATAGTAATCCTTGTCAAACTTTTTTGAAAATGTCGGATTTTTATTTTTATGTTATTTAGAAAAGATGTTCCTTATCGACTCTAATAAAATTAAAATCACATGAAAGCGCATTTTTAGTTCTTTACTTCGATATACTGCATGTCCATGTACACCCAGCATATCTTGCAGGAAAAATTCTTATCCCAAACATAAAGAAACGGCCGGTTTCCTGTGTTAATTTACATGGACGCGGGTCAATATGATGACTGTCTTGATGAAATTTTCTAATGCGTTTAAAGATGTAAGACGGATTAAAATCGATTTGCTAATCAGGTGGGGAGGTGAAAACAGCCCTGTGAGACAGAACACCGGCGGCTGCGTCTGCCGTCTAGTTTCGTTCCAGCCATGATGAGGTGTGCGAGGTCCGTACCGGTCGGTATGCGTTTTCCGTAAAGTTGATAGGCTATATAGGGTCCAGCCTCGTACAAAGTTCCCACGGGCAACTCGCGGGTCGGTGATTATGCATTAGGAATCGGAATGTGAGGCCGTCAGAGCAATGGCGACTTCTTCCGTGGGTGTTGGAGTGCGAGCCCCAAAGGTGAAGCCGATAAATGTCTTGTTTGAACTACCAGTACCATTCCTCGTGGTGAGGGCCGGAGGCTTCCACCACGAGGAATACACGTGTTTGCGACAAGTTTGTGTACCGGTTTGTAAGGTGCGCGTCGCTGAGCCAGCGGAGCTCTCGCAAACTGTGTCGAGCACAACAAGGTGTCGTGCAGGGGCAAGAGAAAGCTTATAATGACCAACCGTAGGGAAGCACATTTAAGATTTCGTGGACAGATTCCCAACTTGCTCGGAGTACAGAAAGCCAAAAGACCCTTCTTCTAACGCTCCATTGCCAGCACACCATTGGGACGCCATCAAATGAGAATGCCACCACTTATGAGAACTAACTACGGACGTCAGCAACTAGAATATCAAGTACCCCGATTATTAAACCTCGCTGAGCGTTACATAGGTTTTTATGCACCACACTTTAAGCAATTTGTAAAAAAACTTTCTCTTAAATTCTCAGATATTTTATGAACAAAATAAACCTCACTAACTTTACAGGTATAGCATTTTTGCCTGTGAATATGTGTATATGTGTGTATGGGTATGTATATATGTATGTATCTATGTGTGTATGAATATGTGTATACGCGTGTGTGTTATATATATCTATGCATGTTTGTATATATGCATATATATTTTCGGTTCGTGTTGAAGGCTGATAATATGAAGTCCTTGTATGATATGGTTTGTTTTTCAAAAAGTGTCTGTATGATGTATTTTCTTTTATTTGCAGCGAAAACTATACGTATGTGCATATTTAATTTATTTATCTGGTTTTTTGGTTGTTGTATTGTGTTTTTTGTACACAAATGATGTACATGCACGCCGAATGCGCATAGGAGTAAGAGCCCCCATCAGGCAAATTGCCTTTAGCTCTTACTCCTTTTTCTGTATAAGACAGAAATAAGACAGACAGTCGGCACCGATCTCTTCATGCTGGAGGGGGGGAGGACGTCGTAGTAATGGATTATTACTCCCGATTATTCGAGCCGGATGAGCTGATGAGAACAACTACAACAGATATCGCCCTTGTCATGGAACAAATATTTGCACGGTTTGGTGTTCCGCTGACAATACGCTCAGACAATGGCCCGCCACACACACGACCTCAAGCCCTTGCTATGCGCCGAGCAACGGTATGGTTAAGAAGGCCATGCAGACAGCCATGCATGCTTCTGAGGAGGTCTTCAAGTGTAAACGAAGCCCTATATAGCTGCTTGCCTACAGGGCCACACCCGGCGTGGAAGGGTTCTCACAGAACTACTTATGGCCCGTCACCAGAATACCACTGTACCAACCACGCCGAGAATGCTCCCGAAGAGGAATGACAGCGAGTTAAGAAAAAAGGAATGAAAGCAACTTATGACACCCGGCACAAGGCACAGAGCCGAGAGCGGTTACCACAGACCACAGCTGCACGCATTTTCACGGGAGCTGCTTCATATGGCGTGGTGACGCAACCAGCACCGCAACCAAGGGTCTACATAGAAGGCGTACGGCAAGACACTTGCAACCTCTGCAGTGCGCAGAAGTGGACGTGTTAGCAAGAGACCAGAACGCCTGGACCTTTAAAGGAGTACTGACACGAATTTTTGACATTCTCGTATTGTTGCTGTAAGTGAAAGCACTGGCTGGGAGAACCCCAAAAATAGTATCATGGTGCCTCGTAACGCAATGAATATATTTTTAACACGACTCCCTTAAAAGCCCATTTTCGGTTTCGAGGGGGCGGTTTCCTCGTGACGTGTCAACAGAGTCGGACGTACGTTTAAGCCACGTAGGGAGAGCAATTCTTGATAGCGTCACTGCAACTCTGTCGTCTGTGGACAGTTCCACGTGGGGCATGCAAACAACGATGATTTCACGGTCGTCCAGTGACTCTGACAGCGATTTCAGTGATTTTTGAGACTGTGCTCATACGTCATCGTAGTGTCTATTGCGCTAGGGCTGGCTTGCAGTGCTGTTCGACGAAAACTTTAAAACCAAGCTAAAATATTTCGTGCGTGTTTCCTGGATTCCGCGTGACTAGAAAACTGACTAGAATACATGACTAGAAAACGAATAATGTATATTTTGCGCCGCCGCAAAATCGTGTCAGTACTCCTTTAAGAAAAGGGGGTAGTCGTTGACGCCACCGAGAGTAGCGCCCAAAGCAGCAAGAAAGCGAAGCGCACGAAAGCGAGGAGCCCTGGGGGAGATCGAGATTCCCTCAGGAAGAACTAGAGTCACTTAATAGGAGCCTATAACAGTAACTCTAGGAAGAAGCACACAGCGGCGCCGCTGTATCGACGGTTACGTACCTACAGCACGCATGAATAAACAGTTCCTCAGTTACACTCGGCAGTACGTTTACTACAGAAAACTAGTATTTATATGTGATATTTTTATCAACTGTGCTCAGGCTGGGACTTTCATTGCACACACCTGCGCCTATATGTTCCGGCCTTAGAAAGTTACGTTTCGGCACTAGAACGGTCATTGCCAAGCATAAATATTACTGTAGTCCCTCAATAACTATTGAGGGACTATGATATTACTAAGCGGTATGAATGGGCCATTCCATGCCAACTGTGCCAACCATATATGGCGCTCGACCATTTGCAAGTTCCTTGAAAAAATTTGAGGCGCAGTCTTCCTGTAAAACATTTTAGCGAAGAAAAATTTTTTCAGCACAGCTATTGGCGTGTGACGCCAGGGTTATCACATAGTATGAAGGCTACTTCATTTTCATGCTCGCCATTCGGGCTCTCGACGTCCACTTCCAATTCTCCCGTTCACGAAAGAAGGCATTCATGATTTGCAGATTATTCCGCTCTGCGAACTAAATCCCCTCTCTCATTCCTACAACTCACGCCATAATTCCCGACTGCCTTGTCTCCAGCCTGCTTCTTGCCAACCTTAGCATTGAAGTCTCCGATCACAAGGGTGTACTGCGTTCTTAGTTTAGCCACTGCTGATTCCACGTCTTGGTTTGAGATAGCTAGCGAGGCATTGGAAGTGGTAAGTGAATATGTCTACTCGATCATGCCAGGTAGTGACCCCTGATCCGAACCATGAGGCTGATATAATTAGAAGGATAAGAATAGGGTGGAGTGCATTCGGCAAGCATTCTCGTATAACGAATGGTAGCTTATCATTGTCTCTGAAGAGGAAGGCGTATAACAGCTGCATCTTACCGGATACTCGCCATATACGGTGCAGAAACTTGGAGGCCAACTAAGAGGGTTCAGATTAAATTGAGGGCCACGCAGCGAGCAATGGAACGGAAAATGGTAGGGGTAACATTAAGTGACAAGAAGAGGAGGGGGTTAGGGAACAAACGCGTGTTAGGGACATAATAATAGAAATCAAGAAGAAATGGGCCTGGCCGGGCCATGTAATGCGAAGACAAGACAACCGTTGGTCATTAAGGGTAACAGAGTGGATTCCTAGAGAAGGCAAGCGTAGCAGGGGGCGGCAGAAGGTTAGGTGGGCAAATGAGATCAGGAAGTTTGAGGGGATAAATTGGGCACAGTTAGCACAGGACAGGGATAATTGGAGATCTATGGAGAGGCCTTTGCCCTGCAGTGGGCGCAGACAGGCTGATTATGACTGGTGTGTGTGAACATATTTTAAGAAGGTCGAAACTATAGAAGAGTGCTAAATTGCATTGTGAGAAAACTGGCTCTGCCGAAATCTCCCAAGGAAATGGTTCCCTTTTGAAGGAAGAGGGGATTTTCGCTTCAAAATGCTTTCATAGATTTTTACCTTTGCATGGGTTTGCTATATGTCTCCATAAT
The DNA here is from genome assembly GCA_013339685.2 of Hyalomma asiaticum. Taxonomy (NCBI): domain Eukaryota; kingdom Metazoa; phylum Arthropoda; class Arachnida; order Ixodida; family Ixodidae; genus Hyalomma; species Hyalomma asiaticum. The sequence continues at coordinate 74,783,002 of CM023488.1, read as the reverse complement.
TACGCGAAATTCGGTCCACATTGGGGCTTTTTATAGATGATTAACTTTTCCAAAATTAACGTTTTATTTTCTATTAAGTAACTGCCAGGAACTTGTACGCCTGTGGCGCGTGACGACGCTATGCAGGCCACCTGTTCACATGACATCCCGCTAAGTATTAGCGATATGGGAGCTCATTATCTTATCTACTACACTAGAGGAGCTCATTATCTTATCTAGCTGTTCTTTCGTAGAATCGGGAAATTTTGCGTCCGCGCAACGTCTGCTTGCGTCGATGACGTTTTCCTACGAAAGGGAACTCGCGCAAGCACAAAGGCCGACACAACACAACTTCAAAATTGTTTGTCTCGCTTAACACAAAAAGCAATTTGATAAAGGCTTCCCAGCATTGTGCATCATGGGTGTTGCTGGCAAATGCCCTATTTTGCGTACTTTTGAGCTGGACACCTCAATGCAAAATTTACGACTAAACATGAGCTAAGCTACCCCTTTTTGCAAATTTGTCGCTAGTTTTACAGGACTACAGGCCATTTGGCGCTATATTCGTCCCAAATTACTTTTCGCTTAGAGTACAACATTCTGTAAATTGCTTATTACAAAATAAAGCTTTTCAGAAAAAAGTTACCTTTCTATAAAAAATTCCCGATGGGGACCAAATTTCGCGTATTTAGGGCCTCAGAGAAAACCCATGCAAAGGTAAAGAACAATAAAAACATTTTAAAGAGAAAATTATATATATATACCTCCCTTCAAAAGGGAAAATTATGTCTTTACCTGATTTCAGCAGAACCATTTTTTTGACAACGCGTTTTAGCACTTTTAGCTTCGAGCTTCCTGAAAAGCTTCACGTGCTAATAGCAGTGCTGAAAAGTTTTTCTTCGCTATAATATTTTACAAGATGACTTCGTGCTTTTAACATGTGCATGTGCATGTGCCTGCGAAGGCTGGCTTATCCAAATCGCCTTTGTGACTGAAGGAATACTTCGCCAGACATTACACTCTCATTTTACGCAATATGCAAGCATATTCAAAATAATCTTAAAGTTAAAAGCACGGGAAGTGACTATGTCCATCATGTAAAATCAAGTTTCACTTGCACTAGTTCAAACGTTATTTACATGTTGGAATGTTCACTCTGTCACAAGCAGTACATCGGCGAAACTGGTCAACCAATTAATGTTAGATTAAACGGGCACCGCGCAGACACCGCGAATAACCTGCCGAAGGCAGTGGCGCAGCATTTTAATATGGCAGGTCATAACTTCGATGAACTGAAACTCTACATACTTCAAGGAAACTTCCGCTCGCCGAGGGACAGAAAATACAGGAAATCGTATCTCATATACAGGTTCAATACTCTCCAACCTACAGGCATAAACCTTTCAAAGGGAACTCTTGAGTCCATTAGATACAGTAGAGTGTTAACAAAGACAACAAAAGGTTGAAGTATGCACAAGCTAACAATGTTCCTCCCAGAAAGTCTACTTTCAGGTGCGGAGCCCCCATGCAGTTCGACGAGAACAACGACGTTAAACAGTGTAGTTACTTTTTTTAGCACAAGCTTTCGGTGAAATGCATTGTTGGTGCGGGGTGGGGGGGACACATGCCATGGGAGCAACTTCTGTTCCGAGCGTGTGTTCCTTTTTTCATCCTTTCTCGTGCTGCGCACACAGTGCATTTGCAAGATATGTACAAGGAGCGGATTCTCTGGAAGCTTTCGCTCTTGCATTTATATTAGTCACGCTAACACCTGTCACCCAAATACCCCTGCACCCAACCCCCCCCCCCCCTTCCTTTTGTGTGTGTGTGTGTTCGCACGTGCTGCTCTTCTCCTCCTCTCTTTCTGAGGACGGGGGAGAGTGTGCAAAGGCGTACATAAACGAACGCTTGAGAAGGCAGTTGCTGCCCTGACGAAGACAAGTCCGCTTGTCGAAACGTTGGCTCCCGCGACATTCCCTGTTTTAAATCGTACTTTGCGATTTGTTCATCGACTCTCATTTTAAGCATATTATAAATACAGTAATGCACCACGCTATGCACCAGTAATGCACCACGCCAAACAGCCGATGCACAAAAAGAAAAACGTCCCGGTGGTAGCGCCACCATCTCGACGAGACTGCCGTAAAAGTGAGCAAAGCGACATTCATTCATTCATTCATTCATTCTCTTTATTTTCCAGAAATTGACAACATGGCCTCCGTGATCCTGGGCGCCGGCGTGCGCAGTCTCGAAGGCAATGAAAGTGAGTGCACTCACATTTTAAGCCTTGTGCGCCCCTTTCTGAGAGCGTATCTTGAAATCGGCAACACATTGTCGCCAATACACAGCTGGCGAAGCTTAATTAGCCAAACCTAAGGCAAATGCGAACATGAGCAGGTAATCAATGAGCTTAACAATGCAGGCCGATGTCACGACAGATCTCAAGCGAGTGGTCTCACTTCGACTGACGCCGCCATCTTGTCAGACGTACGGGTCCCTTTGCGAGCGTTAGCGTTGAACGATATCTTCCGAAGATAGAGTAGGCACGTAAGGCTATCGTATACGTTTACGTTCTGCGCATGCGCGGTGTGTTCCACGGTAACGTTAACCTTAACGCGAAATCTTTGCGTTTGCTGCTTTCCGATATACTAAAACTCACTATTAGGTTATGCCCAACGTAGGCTGCGTTTACGCTGGCTCGAGAAGTGTCTTGGCATGGAAGACAGAGGACGGACGTCTGTTTGAGGGCCCCCCCCCTCCGGGGGAGGGGGGTCTGGTGAAAAAAAAACAGACAAACAGAAAAAAATCACAGCATATTCACGGGGTGAATGATGATGAGTGGGGCGAATCTCCGGAAGGAATCATCGGTAAACCGTGAAACTCTTCCGTGCAATTCGCCCCACAATTAAAAGTGAAACACTTGAGTAAATGTCATCAAACTATTATAACATCTCGCATCTTTCATCATCAACTACAAGTACCGCCATCTAGTTTTATAACATCTCGCGCGTGCTACGAATCCTCACGGTTCAACTATGCACAATGCACAAGTGAAATCTCCCACCGGCACTTCATTGCAAGTCAAGATGCAGTGCCTATATATATATATATATATATATATATATATATCGGTTGCCGGTGAACCCTTCTCCAACGCGGGAAGTCGGTATTTCTCAATCAAGAAACTCGCTAGGAGACGCTGCCTGCGCCAACGTTGTCTCTCGCCCTCGGCGCGTGCGGGCCTCCCGGCAGGCACGCGCCGGTGGCTACCTACTACTACTACTACTACTACTACTACGACTACATACATCGGGGACGCACGACCCACGCCTTAAGGAGCTTCGCCCCTAAAACACGTACATTGTACGGCTAGCGTACCCTGCAATGAACACACTTCAGCCTGATTCTGTAGTCGTCCGGCGGTGATTGTGATGAGGAAAGAGACGATTGTTTTTAGCGCACCCAGTGACCAGTAGGATCCCGCTGGTGTTCGTTCGGACAGCTGGTGGCCCATGCGGTCAGGTATACGCCTAGGGTTCCCAGCTTATCACGAGAAAAAAAACGGCGCTTGTAGGGGAGTTACAGAGGTGGTTGAAATTGCGTCAAAAATAATAAAGACGCCATGTTAGTTTTCGCCATCCAGAGCCATTGATTGTTGCACTGTTTTCCTAAGGATAAAACAAGGTAACATGCACGTAAACAGAAAGGCAGCATTGAGGTAACGAGTGCTGGTTGGCATAAGAATACCAGTGATTATTTGTACTAAAGTGCGATAGCGGTTTCGGTTACTGCTCTGATTTTGCTGCACTGAAGAGTAGCTGCCCATTGAATTATACTTCATTCATAAGAGAAATTAAGCTCTTTTTTTGCACCTGAATCCACCAGACCAGTGGCATGTCATCTATGCAAACGACCCAACGGCCGAGAACGGTTGGTTTTAGGCGTGCATCGGCAACCGGCCCGCTGTCTAAAAGATCGGTGGCACCGGTCGAAGATTGGGCAGGTGGCAATCACTGGTACACGGTATACCGCGAAGATCGCGGGGACTTGCGAGTCACGTAATCACGCCGGCGGACTGGCGTGGGACTTCGTAAACCGAATACGCTCATGTGCTTTCCTGCTTCTTCCCACTCTCTCTGGCGTTGTGCTCAAGAGGTACTGAGCGCTGGGACTTTCGATAACGTGGTAGAAGGGCGTGCCGTGCGTGCTTTGGCCAGGCGTCGCGTGACTTTTCCTGAATGAAAGCAAGGCGTCGACGGATACCCGTCTGGGCGGGAAGAATCATTGAGTAAAAAGACGAGGACGCCGAGCACACGAGAATAAAAATGTATTGACGTTTCGGCACCCAGAACGGGAGTCTTGTTCACGATCTGTGACCGTGAACAAGGCTCCCGTTGTGGATGACGTTCGTACATTATTGTGAACAAGGCTCTGTGGACGCCGAAACGCCAATAAATTTTCCTATGGTCGGTGTCCTCGTCTTTTTACTCACTTTTCCTGGACGTGGTTTCCCTTGTGGGGGTCGCTTTTCTTCACGTTGTTGAATTCTAGGCACCGTTTCTGACACGATGTCATGCTTCTCGACGAAGTGGGCGCTGTTCTGTGACAAGGTCTCTTGGGAAAACGTGCATGGAGGACGTAGGAGTTGTATAAGTGATTCGTGCGCGTTTACTTCTAGCCGCCTACCGTTCGTCGCCGTCTGTTCAGATGTCTCTTTTTTTTTTAATTTTCCCTTATGACGTATACTATCAAGCGCTTGCATTTACTGCGCTTGCTCTTCGTTGCGGCCATCCCCAACCGCTATTGTTGGGGGTAACTGGAACAGCGTCTTTCATATTTCTTGCCGTCTGCCAGCTCGCTGAACGGCTTAGTAGGCGCTTCCCTCAGTTGTGGCGCGTTCAACATTAAAGTTGAGCAGAATCAGAAGTTCTAACGCGGTAGCCTTAGAGGGCAACTCCTGCGAATTTTCAGTGTCTACTGTTCTCAAAAACTTTTCAATATATATTCTCCTCGGTACTGTAATAACATGTGCCAAGTCAGGCGGATGTAGGTCATTTAGTTTTCCTTTAAATGAATTTTAACATTTTTAGTGGATTCTCACGCGGGCCACCCTGTGTTTTTGACGTCATCACCTCCGCACTGCCTACCCGAGCCAGCGGGCCTTCAAAGGCAAAACGGCGATACTTCAGCACTCAAATCTTCGCTGTAAAGATCAGAAAGTTTGGCATAACCCAATATATCGTCGGATGACCTCGTCACTGGCATTTCTTTGGCGCCAGTTCTATATTTCTGGTGACGGGAAGGTTATGACGTCACCGCACACGCTCCACGAAGCATCTACCCGTTTCGGTTTGAAGACGACTTTCAGTTGCTTATATAAAATTATTAGTGCGTTTCTGAGCTATCTGAACCGGCCTGGTGGTCACAGGACTATCAGTACGATTGGAGAAACGTTGATAATCAGAACATGGTAAAAAACCGCCGGAGTTGCTTTTTAAGGATCGATTTCGTGTCGCAGAAAATTCGGAGTCGGGGTCAACGTAGGTGTCCGGCAGAAATAATCATCTTGCTTTACCACGACGTTGCCTGAACCACACAAGCTCTCCGTGGTAGCGACAAAAATAAGCGATGGATGACGATGACGCTGTATAACGTCTAACTGAAGCCGAAGCGTAAGCGTTCTAAAACCTCTTTTTTACCCCGCAAAGAGCATTTGCTCAACTAACGCGACGTATATTTCTAAGGCCCTCTTTCGTGTATTTGTTGAGGTATTCACTTTAAGTGATATACGGACAGAGATTTGTCGCTGAGTTAGCCATATACCTGCTTACTCATTTAAAAAATACTTTACAGTAAGGCGCTACTGCCGACAGTTGTGCAACAGAAACTTAAAATGCCTGAGCATGTTTTAGCACCCATGTGCGCGCATAAAAGTACCACAATTTTGATGGCAGAAGACATTCCAGAAAATTCTTGCTTCACGAAACTCTGGCACGTGAAACTACAACACATAAAGCTAGAGCAAGTCTCAAAAGGAAGACGCGTATATTTGGCTAAATACTGCATAATCTGCTTCACTTTTGCCTTTACGTCCTTTATGTTTATCGCTTGACAGATGAAAGTACGAAGTGCAATGCTGCAATGGTCATGCGGCATTTAGAATACTTCAAAAAGAAGAAGTGCATCGACTGTCCTAAGGAAAAGCTCTCACAGATCTTATGCGTTTATAAGCAAACTAATGCACAAAAATATTACTGAAATACAAGCATTCAAACGTGGAAATAATATATGACATTCAGAGAAAATTGCGCACACGTTCCTCTGTCGTCTCCTTCGCAGCTGAAACACTGCAGCTAACGAACGACAAACTTATTCATCGGATTCAACGGTGACTCCAAGGAGCAGTTGAAAGCCGAACTGAAAGCGGGGACGTGGCGGAGAGCGCGACTGCACTGGTTCGGGAGCGCTTCCGAATGCCCACGGCACTTCGCGAAGCACCACGACACGAACAACAGCTGTGCCGCCGTGAAGCCACTAACACTGCCAAGAACATAGCGGGATGCATGAGCCTCGTAAGCATCCACCAGAACGCTCAACGCCGTCACGTCGTCTAACGTATCATGGGCGCCAGCCGCGCTGGATTCGTTGGCGAACGTCATCGTTTCGTTTAGCGATACGGGCGTCACGGTACCGTCGTCAAGTTTTCGGACCACTTGGGCCGAAGCTCCGGCCACAACACCGCCGAACGCACCGAACTTTACAGCATCCACGAGCTGCAGGTCGTAAAGAGGAAACGAGAGGGCGTACGGAACGAGGACGAAGTCGCCATCTCGATGTTCGTACAGTTCGAAGTCTGTGGTGGAGAACTCGCTGAGCGTATACCTAATGGTGGGTCGTCGCCCCGAAGACCAGTATTTCCAATATGCGTGCCAGTTTTGAACAAATGATTCTTGCATATCGGGAAGGAGCGCCTTGGTTAGCGTACCGTCTTCGCTCACAGGCGGCGTTTGCTCCAGCATGGCCATAACGGTTTTTAAAGAGGACCATTCCAACCTCGCGGAACCCCGACTCCCGTTGGTCGTCCCGAGGCGAGCCGCAAAGGTGCTTCTGATCGCCAGTACGATTCGTTCCACGTCCACTCGCACATGAGGCAGGAAGACCTGCGCATTGTACGGAGCGAAAAGCAAATCTCCTATGAACATGTAAACTTGCATGAAACACCTTCGCAGTTCCTCGTACTTCACCGTTTCGTCGTTTGACGTGCCGTAGAAGCTGTAAACAAGGTCTTTGTTCGCGAACGTGCTGACGAATCGGACCGCCATCCAGGAGACAAAGAGGTGCGTTGCCGCTTCGCCCGACCGATCCCATAGGTCGAAGAACGTCATCACGTAATCCAAGCTGTTGGTCCATAACTTGCTCACCATAGTTAGGTTAAACTCCACCAGCAAGTCTTTCCACTTGTCCGCCACCGTGTCGTTCAGCTTATATCGACCCGTGAATGTGCGGGCTTCGACGAGGGGTTCGAGGAACGTTCGTTCAAGTTCTGTGGTCTCTTCGAAGTTGACGGCTCCTAATTCTGTGTTGCCTGCGGAGAAATGACTCATGCGTAGCTCGAAGCTTTGCCTCTTGGCTTCCTGGTCTTGCAGTCTGCTTCTCTCATCTAAAGCCACGAAGTATGAATAGGGCACCAGGAACCACATTGTCTTCTTCCACGCAAACATGGCCACGACTACCCCCCAGTCTAGCTCGATGCTAAGGGTCAGCAGCGTGCGCGCAACGTTCGGCTTCGCCGATCTTTGAGGCCACACGATGCCCGCGCTCCGTAAGTACTCGCGGATTACGGGCAGGTCGTCGTGCTCGCCGCGCCACACTGAGTCGCAGGAGCGGTACAAACGCCCCGCATTCTCGAGGTTGCTCTGGTTTGTTGTACGCGATGTCGTGTCCTTGCTGACGAGTTCGGTGATGGCGGCTACCGCATTCGTGACTAGGTACGCCGTCACGGAGTACTTGCGCGTTGTTCGCCAGCCGCCGCAGACATAGGCGTCGAAGTTGTTGCAAGGATTCACGGACCGGTCTACACTGTGATTGATGAGCTTGGCAAACTCGCCGCAGGCCGGAGTGGTGCACAGCATGGCGCCCCGTGGTAGCGCCCAGAAGTCCAGAAGATAGAAGAGTATGAGGACGCAGGTGCCCAACACGATCGCCGCGATGGCTGCGACTATGGTGGCGATGCGGAGCCCTGAAGCGCTCCATATCTGCAAGATGTGGTCGAAATATATAGTATCAGTTAAAGAAAAGCCTGGAAAACCACAACGGTGTTTACTATACTAGGGAGGCAGATGGACGCACTTGGGTTAACACACTCTGTAAACGTAACTTTGTAAGGGAACCATTTTTCCGACAGTGACAAAGGCATATGCCTTTGTCACTGTCGCTGCGTCGTAAGAGAAAACAATCATCATCATCGTCGTGAAAGCAGTGCCGCACACTTCTTTTCTCTCGCTTTAGAAATAAGCTACACTGAAAATAAAATCAAATATACTCAAAATAGAAATTGTTCGTCGGGCTGCGGATTCGAACCATGCAGCGACCGCTAGGTTGCGAGACCATCACGCTGACCGGTTTGACCACTGTTGTGTCTTTATATTTTTTAATTGTTCGCTCATATCGCACGCACCCTTTAAAGCTGGTGTTTTATATGCATTAAAGGGCCCATGACAGCTATTTTTTGTTGGATACTTTTATGTTCTAATGAGTAGAACAGTGTCTTGTAATCACGGCATGGAGTGGCAAATTCTCCAGCGTGAAGTCTAATTAGTCACAGCATCGTTAATTTTGTTCAGTTTTAATGAAGCTTCGAAACGCGCGCCAAATACTGCAAGAAACTAGCGCCGCGGGGCTAGCGCGGCGGCTGTCGGAAGTGAGCGTATGCACTGATCACTTGAGCTCAAGATTCGGTGACGTTGCGGAGAGCGCGAGCGCCAGACCAGCTCGCCACACTCGCTTTGCATCATAGCGTGTGTACAATGTACGCTTGAGGGACCAACACGGAGAGGAAGCAGAAAAATACGGCTTTTGGCGTGGCCTCCGCGATCGGCTGCGAGAGCCGATCTTGGAGGCCACGCTCGGAGGCCATAGCGCGGCGCGCCCGTGTCTCTCTGTGACGTCACGATATCAACTTACAAAAGTGAAACGTCACAGATGGCCCACAAACTAACAAACTACGTCATACTAGTGACGATGTCGCGAGGTGCCGCAAACCCAGATGAGCATTTCTGGTCACTTTAAATACATATTAAAATATCTTAACGACAACGTTCGCCGTTAATACTTGGCCGCAAGTGCCTTCAGATGTTCGACAACCAAACAACACAAACATATCGGGTTTGAAATTTTGGTGTCATGGGCCCTTTAAGAAGTATACCCGTAACACGCGCACGCTGTCAAGCGCATGCACGCCTGGCAAACGAAAAAGATGTCAACATCTTTTTGGTGGTATTTAAACATCTTGTATTTTCTACCAAAGAATAAAAGAGACACAGAGAGAGCGGCAGTAAGTAATGAGGTACAATAAAAAGAAAGAGGTAAAATACACAGCAATAAAGAAAAGAAGCACAGACAGGCACAGGCATGCATACAGGAACCAGAAAGGCACGGAAACGCCAAGCTTCTCTTGTCCCATTGCAACGATAGTGGAGTGGCTCCCCAGTTTTATTTTCGCTAGATTCATTATCTCAGAACCGAGATCCGGAGTTTCATACATATCCACAGTTTCGATGATCTTTTCCTACAGAATTTTTCTCTGAGGCGTTCTATATAGTCATGTATTTAGAAAAATTCAAGTGGAACCCGGTAAGGAAATGATGGTATATTTTGCGCACACTGAGAGCCTGCTGTTCGCTAATAGTGTATTGTTCGAGGGAAAACGTTGCTAACACTGAAAAATAGAGGTAATATCGCAACAGAAAATCCTTCACTGATTACTGCTTAAAGGGCCCATGACACCAAAATTTCAAACCCGATATGTTTGTGTTGTTTGGTTGTCGAACATCTGAAGGCACTCGTGGCCAAGTATTAACGGCGAACGTTGTCGTTAAGATATTTTAATATGTATTTAAAGTGACAAGAAATGCTCATCTGGGTTTGCGGCACCTCGCGACATCGTCACTCGTATGACGTAGTTTGTGGGCCATCTGTGACGTTTCACTTTTGTAAGTTGATATCGTGACGTCACAGAGAGACACGGGCGCGCCGCGCTATGGCCTCCGAGCGTGGCCTCCAAGATCGGCTCTCGCAGCCGATCGCGGAGGCCACGCCAAAAGCCGTATTTTTCTGCTTCCTCTCCGTGTTGGTCCCTCAAGCGTACATTGTACACACGCTATGATGCAAAGCGAGTGTGGCGAGCTGGTCTGGCGCTCGCGCTCTCCGCAACGTCACCGAATCTTGAGCTCAAGTGATCAGTGCATACGCTCACTTCCGACAGCCGCCGCGCTAGCCCCGCGGCGCTAGTTTCTTGCAGTTTTTGGCGCGCGTTTCGAAGCTTCATTAAAACTGAACAAAATTAACGATGCTGTGACTAATTAGACTTCATGCTGAAGAATTTGCCACTCCATGCCGTGATTACAAGACACTGTTCTACTCATTAGAACATAAAAGTATCCAACAAAAAAATAGCTGTCATGGGCCCTTTAAGGTTTGTTCTTTAGGGTACCTCCGTGATCCCTGGTTGTAAAACGCCGATTCGTTTTTGGACCGAATACGCGGGCGAAGGCACATTTTTTCGCAGGTAGCATCATTTCCGCGTCATAGTGCCACCCTTACAAAAAATGCTATATACGGTCATATGCTGCACTGGCCATATAGGGATATTCACAGTACGTGTCCATATATGGTCATATATGCCCGATTCGGAATAGGGTTATATATGGCAAGGCGAGACATACTCAAGAATTGCCTTATATATGACTCTGTCACGAATTGGGCAACTATGGCCATTCACGGACGACGTGCACGTGCACACTTTCTGATATGGCCATGTATGGCACTTGCTTTATCGTCCCTTGCCTTATCACCACCAAGTGGGGCCATGACAGCTCAGAATACACTCTTAAGAAAAGTTTCTAGAAAGTAGTAACTGCAAGGAAAATGTTAGCAACTGCCGCAGTTACTACCTTTCTCGGATAGTTGCTATTTATTAGTTGCTCCAGAGTAGCGTTATAACAAGAAATGTGCAGTTATAATGCTTCGTTGCGCTAGTAGCTCGCCTGTCCGCTTATAAAGAGCCAAAATATTAGGCGGGTTAGGTTAACAGATCAATGCGGTAAAAGCATGAGTTGGTCCACCCTAAATTGACACGTATTATATGAATATTTATTTTGTAATTGCGCCGAACATTAGTTTCCCCACTGGCACATACGTGACAGTTCAGGACATCTGGACTATACATACTACACACGAAATTGCGGGCGCACGGTTGTGTAAGGTGAGCGGTCTGCCCTGTGGATTTGTTTGATGTGCTTGTGTTGTTTGCGTGTGTTCTTTCGATGTAATGTTAGTATGTAGGTGTGACGACAAGTTTTCATGAAGTCAAATGCTGCTGAACTGTAAATCGTAAGGCACAGGCTGCATTTTAACAGTGTTTTATGCAGGGGTAACGGAAGTGAGGCAGTAAAATATACATGTAGGAACCAGGAAAAAAAACACGCAGAAAAATTTATTTGGCTGCACTGGGAATCGAACTCAAAGCACCCCGCTCCACGACGAAAAAGGGGTCAGTTCTCTACCGCTGAGCTATCAGCGCTTTTTTTTTTTTTCTTTATTGCCTTCTTGAACAAAGTACAGACGCAATCAAAAGCGCACACGCATACACTATTTACGCACTGGTGTGACCATCTCTAAAGCTTTTTCATATCTTTCAAAACATCAAGGATAGTAACCCAGTGTGGTGGTTCAGGCTGGGCTCTATAAATCTCACTAATTTGTCCAACGCTCTCAATGAAGGTTTCCCTCGAGGATTTTACATGAACGTCTGCATGCCGCACCTGCATTCTCGTTTTCCACAAAGCATGAAGACCCAGGACCATGATCATATCGCATGGCTCTTCTACTGGTAAAAACCTTATGCCATAAGAATCTAGTGGTAATTCTTTCTTTAAAGTGCGCTGAAGCACGTCCCAGAAAAATACTGCATCCCAGCAGTCTACAAAAGCATGCTCTATATCCTCTGGTTTATTACATAAATGGCAGTTTGTTGTCCAAGGTACAAATAAGCCTTTTTCCTGAAGCCATGTTTTTACAGGTAGACTATTCGTATGTAGCTTGAAAAAGAATGTTTTGGCAGCAGGACTTATTGGCATTTTCTTGACCCTTTTCAAAATATTCTGTCCTGGGTATCCATGATATGGCAAACGGTACAAAGGAGTCGGGAGGAACGCTTCAATTAAATCCTTATAGAGTTTCTTTCTGGTGACGTCACTCAAGTACTCTAAAGAAAATCTCACTTTCAACATTCTGTATGAAAGTAAGACCTCCCGCAGAAATCCAGATACGGTACCCTCCAAATCACCACAAGAGGAAATTATGAAATCTGGGATTAATCTCCGTAGCCTGGTATGTATGACTGTTCGTAAAAAAGGATCTTCCACATTCCTAAGGAACATAAACCTAGAAACAATCTGACGTAAAAATAAATGAACAAGGCCAACACCTCCGCGTTTAACAGGAATGAACAGGTTGGTTCGACTGATTTTCTCCCAAGTCGAGGCCCAAACAAAAACTGCAAAGACACGATGTATCTTCTGGATACTAGAACGAGACGCACATAAGACATTCATAACATACCATACACGTGACAGCAGAAACACATTACACACAGCAGCACGCGAGAACATAGAGAACTGCCTGCCTTGCCATGCATCTGCTTTTTCCTTTAGTTTCAATGTTTGCTCAGCCCAATGTTCATCAGCATGTCGATACCTATCAAGAGGCACACCCAGATACTTTGTTGGTGAACACGACATACGCAAGCGTGAAAACGTATCTGGTGTACTGTTCCAATTACCGTGCCAAAAGCCACAACTTTTCTGCCAGTTTATCTTACACCCTGTGTATAAGCAAAACTTTTCAATCACAGATGTTGCCTCAATGATGCTGTCTGTGTCAGAGAGGAAAACAGCAATGTCATCCGCGTAAGCAAGTAACTTTACCTCAGCTGAAAGCAAGCTGTACCCACGGATATTTTCGTTTTGAATTACTGCCAAACAAAGAGGCTCTATGTAGGCTGCAAATAGCAAAGGTGACAATGGGCACCCTTGGCGTACTGAAGATCGTACATGTACAGTATCAGTCAACTCTCCATTGACGATTACTCGAGTCGAACAATTTGCATATGCCATTTTAACACCCTCAAAAATTACACTGCCCACGTTCAAATGCTCAAGTACAGAAAATAGAACATCATGGGAAACTAGATCGAATGCTTTTGCAAGGTCCAACTGAATCATTGCTACATGATCACCAACTACATCACAAATTTCCAAAACACTTCGCGCAATATGTATGTTTGTTGCGATACTACGACCTTTAATACCACATGTTTGATGGGACCCGATAAGCGTTGTAATTACACTCTGAAGCCTTTTTGCCAACACTTTCATGAATATCTTATAGTCGACGTTAGTAAGACTTATCGGGCGATAAGAACTCACAAGTCTTCGTGTCTCAGGGTCATCTGTTTTAGGGATCAAAGCAATGTAGGACGTCCTAAAGGATAGAGGGACCTGTTTTTGTTCATACGCATCATTAAAAACATTGTGTAAAATCTGGGCTATCTGAGGTTTGAAGAATTTATAAAAGGCAGCTCCAAATCCATCGGGCCCTGGCGACTTCCCATTTGGTAATTTTTCAATAGCGCATTCGATTTCGTTGACTGTGATAGGCAACTCCAGTCTAGTCTTAACGTCTTCGTCAAGTGTAGGTATGCGTCGCATGAATTCCTCCCTGAAGCGTTCGTCCATTGTGTGTTTGCAGCCAAAAATCAGGGAATAATGATCAGCAATAAGGCGTCTAATATCCGCCTCGTTATTGACTATTTGGCCGTCGTGGTATAGTTCGCGTATTTCTTTTTTACATGCATATCTTTTCTCATCAGCCAATGCCCGCTTAGTTGGTGTTTCTCCCATCAAGAAATGTTCAGCCCGTGCCCTTATAGCAGCTGCTTTATACTTGGCAGTATCAATACGTTCTAATTCGCACTTAACCTCTCTTATTAGTTTCGCATAAGTACCTGGTTGAGCACTTTCCATCGTATACATAAACTGTAGGTTCTCCTTAAGTTCTCTTTCTTTCTGTTTTTCTTCATGCTGTCTAACGCTGCTCCGTTCAATTGCTTTTATTTTAAGCTTTTCTTTGAAATCCTCCCACTGTGTTATGAAGCTGTTCGGTAAAGCGGCAAGCAATTTCCTTATGTCTTCTGCAATGCCATTAACGAATTCTTCATCTTCCAATAAGCTTTCATTAAATTTCCAAAGGTGCCAGTTGAAGCGATTTCGTTTTTCTTTAGCACCAAACGTGGCGGTTACAAGGCAATGATCGCTGAATTGAACTGCTTTAACTTCGTAGAGACTACACCATGATACCAGCTCAACGGACGCATATATTCTATCTAATCTGGCATGACTATCAAGCTGATAATGCGTATACTGGGGTTGCGTTCCGCACGCCATCACACTGCCTATGTCTTCTAAGTTATATTCACTAATCAGTTCCATCAACCTTATAGCACTTTTATCTCTAATGGTAGGGCTTTTGGCTCTGTCAGAAGCAAAACATACACAGTTGAAATCTCCTAAAAGTAGCAAAAATTTTTCACTGCTGAGAAAGCGTCCGATACCTTCAAAAAACAATTTTCGCTCTACTTCGACATTTGGTGCGTACACGCATACGACTCGACAATTCACACCAAGCATCAATAAGTCAACGACAAGCAGACGACCACTTTGACAAGTGAAAACGCTCTCAACAGAAAAGTCAACAGTGTTACGTATAAATAACACGCATCCACCCGATGTACCGACAGCATGGCAAACACAAACATTAAAATGTGGACGGAAGGCGGCCACCATGCGGTCAGTGGACTCTTCGCTTTCTATCTTTGTCTCTTGAACAGCTACTATATCCAGATCGTTGTCACGAAGAAGCCGATTCAGCTGATACTGCCGCCTTCGCATGCTAAGCCCTCGCACATTTAAAGTGCCTATCCGAAAAGGTTTTGGTAGTTTACAATCCATGGCTTTCTAACAAAATCGATCAATTACCCGCATGGTGTCCGCCTTGCACATCGAGTCGGGCAGTGGGTAAAGTGGGGACAGGGAAGACCATGGTCACATGCCCTCACGGTACCAGTAACGGTGCCGCGACGACAACACACCGCACGAGTACACTGATTAAACGCACTGCAGCCCAAATGCTTAACTATGCAACCCAAATACCCCCCCATGCAGTCACCCAAATACTTGCAAGCACAGCTAAGGCGGCGGTTTACCCGCCAGCCGCGTCTCCATCGAGACGCTGGACCGCGGCCTCACCGACGCCCTCCTTGCACCAGCCGTTTTAGGAGGAGGTCCCTCGTCGATTATTACGCCTGGTTTCTCCTCCACGGTCTGCCCATGGGTGCGTTTCCCCGCCACCTGTGAGGTCGTTGTCAACGCCGTTGACTGGGTGTCCATTGCTTCAGCTCCTTCGCTTGAAGCGTCTGGTAGCGTCTCAGCAGACGCCGTCTCGGCGTCCCTCGTCGCCACGTTGCCTTCTGTGGGATGGTGTCCTTCAGGTACAATTTCTTTCTCGGGGACGCGTTTGGCCGACGTCGTGTTGACAGGAAGCTTAGTCAGCGTCGTTTTCTGCGTTCCCAATTCTCTTCCAGCTGTTGCAGCTTCCTCAGCGTCTACTTCATCCATGAGCAATTCCGACGAGTCCTCGTTGACCGAAGGCCCAACAACGGTGGCATACGACCTCACACACTGGGCCTCCTCATGTCCAAAGCGCCTACAGGCATTACACCGAGGCACACGACAATCACGACGAATGTGTCCCTTTCCTTGACACCGAAGACAAAGCGGCGCTCTCCCCGCGACAACAACGAGAGCCATCTCCCCGGCAACACTCAGTTGGTGCGGCAGATCGTCTAGCTTGACGCCTGCCTTCAATTTTAGGGACACAAGCCTTGTGGTCGAACTTTTGTCCGATAACCCATAAACTCGCCATCGCTCTCTGGTGACGTCGGTGACCCGTCCATATGGTGCGAAAGCTACCCGTACATCTTCATCGGGTACACTTGCGAGTAGCCAGTGTAGTTTGACACGGATGTCCTGATTAGCCGGGTCTATGACAAGACACCGACAGTTCTTCACAGTCACTTCACCGGCTTCCACCATCTTCCTTGTGGCTTCCGCGCTTCGGAAGGTTACCGCCCATACGTGGCTCATGCGGTAAGCTCCCAACGCGGTAACGTCAGGTAGCAGAGCGAGTCGAGCCAACGCGTCCCTGAAATCCTCAACACGGTAAGGCCTTGCTTTGACATCCGCATGAAGGAAAACGGTATTGAGAACAATACGACCTGAAGGCAAGTTTGGAAGGATGACCTGGTAATCGTTGTCCTGTGCTGTTTCCTGAGACAAAGACCTGTTGCCGCGACCAGACACGGCCGCTGAAACCGCTCCAGAGGAGCAAGACATCATGCGTCTGAACTCGTCGGCGTCCAGAAGCAGACTCGCTGAGCTATCAGCGCACACGCTCGAAGCTGTACGAACGCAGCTTATGCTCCTTCTTATCGCTTGTTTCCCTCTGCCTTGAAGCGCCCGCGGCATTCTTTGGAATGTGTCCGGAATGGTGCCGTCATCTAGGAGAGGCCAAGTGACGTACGATCCGCTCGTGCGGATTCGCCTCTCCTGGATGGAGCACCTTTCCATGCAGGTTCCAAAGTGCGCATCGAAGCGCACACGCGGGCCGTGTCGCCGGTCCCATTTCGTCGTGGATGGTGTTTCCTCGCGGCCGCGCTATAGGGCACCTCGATACGCGCTGCTCTGTACAGGGTGGTGACGACCCCCCCCCCCCCAACGCCGCCCTTCCCATATTGAATAACACTATCCCTTGGGCTCAGCTGCGCTGGCATTCATAAACAGGTTGCGGCGTGCGTCTGGGTCTCGAACGAAGCACGGGCACCAAACAGAAACAGACGCGCAACCGCTCGCTGCGATTCAAAATGGCTTTGCAGCGGTCAATGGATTTGAGCACCCTATATAGAGTAGCGTGTATCGAGGCGCGCTAGCCGCGGCCTACTCTGCGAGCGTGATAGAAAGAAGAAAAGTGCTGCGTTAAGCGCCCAAAGTCGGCAACAACGTTGGCAGGTCTATGTGACGCAAGCAAACATGATTGACGCCTTTGCCGCCCGGCATTTACGTAAACATCCGTGGCGTCCAGTTATTAGGTGAAGTACTTCAGTTACCACAAGGACAAGGGGTTGGTCATGAATGTTATGCAGGCGATGCGTGAACGGGGGTTCATCCATGTCGAACGGTGCCGTACCAGCGAAACACTGATAGAAATGGGTAAGTTCCCCCCGATGTACAATAACACATTCAACTGCTTGTGTGAAGGCACGTTTCACTTTCGTGTTATACCAGTTACTCTGACAGAGCGATCAGCCACATTCATTTTCATTTTCCGGGAGATCGGAACAGGTTCAGCAGTTTGTCGGTAGTGTTCTTCAAGGCCAACCTTTAGACCATCGAGGAAAGCGTAGGGGACTTAAAATTGAACCACTGCTGTTCGTCTCGAAGATAATTCAACAATGGTCCCAAATCTCTGGCAGCCCGCGTACTTCGTCAAGGGACGAACAGAATAACTTTTTTAGGCATTTTTTGGCTTAGATTGTAGGACCTCCTGCTAACTGCAGATAGGATGCGTTACTAACTGCACTTACTTAGAGGTTACCCGTTACTTACTGCCACTGCTAACGGAGTATGGTATGTTACTAACTGCTTAATTATCAACCAATCAAATCTTTGTTTCCAACGACAGTTGGGGGTCCTTTAGGCGAAAAGCGGTAATAACACCATTTGAAAATGGCTAAGGGCCCATGTACATGACAGCGGTATAAAAATACATACTTAAGAAAACAAATTTACAATTAAGAGAAGAAAAATGCAGGTAAAAATAAATTAAAAAGAGGTTGTGCAAATACAACAATGGAACAGTACAACAAATGAGGTCAATATATAAGTACACTCTCTATATGAGTACACTATATAAAAGGTAGTATCTGTTACTAGCATTTTGGTTTATGAGGGGTTACTAATACTTTCGCTAACCTCAGCCGTTATTAAAGTGTTGTAACATATTAGAGAAGCAGTTAGTAAATCAAAGTTGGTAAGTACTACAGCCTTTTTAACATGAAAGTGTTTTATGCGGGGTCCACCACGACCCCATACGTCACTGCCGTAACAGATATGACACACTAAAATACACATGAACAACAAAGAAAAACACCCAGAAAAGCTTCTGTTGATACACTGGGAATCGTACTCACAGCCGCCCGCGCCTCGACGAAAGGTGACCGGTGTTCTACCACTGTGCTAACGCCGCCTGAAATTGTGCGAACGCGCTTCATATTCCTTCAAGGTCGCTTCGTTCGACGCTCTCGTTCGGCTCAGCGCGCGCGCATCCAGGCGCACTTTACCTGGAACGGTGCCGCTATCCAAGAGAAGCGAAGTGAGCCACTGCAGCTTTACTTCGCCTTTCCTGGATGGCGGCACCATTCCAGGCGCGTTCTAAAGTCCTCCTCGAGCGTGTGCATCAAAAGGATTGTGATAAGAAAGAGAATAACCGCGTTCGTACAGCAGCGAGCGCCTGTGGTGGAGTGTAGTGGTAGAGCACCTGTCACCTTTCATCGTGCATAGCGTTTCCCCGCCGACCACTCTTCGAGCGTGATGGGAACAAGAAAACTGCTGCGTTTGGCGCCCACGCATAGCAACGACGTTGACGAGTGGCGCAAGTAAATATGATTGATACCTTTTTCGCACGGCATTTACTATCGACTTTGCCCAGTTATTGCGTAAACTGCTTCAGTTACCACAAGGGGTTGGCTGGTCCTTGGTGTTATGGAAGCGATGCCTGAACGTGGGTTCATCCACGTCAAACGGTGCCGTACCAGCGAAACACCGGTAGCTATAGGCAAGTTCACCTCGATGTGACTATAAACATTCAACTGCTTATGCGAAGACACCTTTCACTTTGGTGCTATACCGATAGAGGGATCAGCTATTTTTTTTTCTAAGAGTATCTTTTCGTAGCTGTCATACAGAAAGCCTTCCTGACATGTCGCAAATGCCATCAGCGGCAGCGCCACGTTCAGCCATTCCTACCATCCTTAGCCATATCGCTGTCAAGTGATGGTCACGACAGCTCAGCCTAGCTTTGTGTAGCTGTCATACACAAAAAAAATCTTCCTGATGTGTCACAACTTCCATTAGCGGCAGCGTCATGCATCGGCAACAACGTACCGGTGTTGACCTGCAGCTTGCACTTGTAGGACTCGGATAGCACCCAGGGGGAAGGGGCGATCTCGGTCCGGAGACGCTGTATACGGGCGAGATGGGTATCCGACTTCTGGACATGGACCTGCGCCATTCGGAATTGTCCAAGTGCATACGTGTCAGTGTCTCGACGCATTCAAGAATAATTAAAATGAGCGAAGTCTCGCGGAAGCGCGAGGGATGGAGGATGGTGCACATATTCTAGAAATCATGGTCGACGCCACGTGTAAGGTGAAGCTGCACATGGGATGTCCATGCGGGCTCCACGAGAAGAAAACTTTCTATTCTAAAAAGAAATGTCGTCCATGTCAGGTATGCATTTTGGTATGATTTTCCAATGAATACAGCTTGGCATCACCAACGAGCTTAATATTTAAGTCCTGAATTGCTGAACCTGGTTTTGAGGCGGAAACAGCAGAGCTGACTTCCCTCTTGAGGGACATCTTTCGAACTCATTATTTGAGTCATTTTTTATGCCTACGTTCCAGAGCTCCAACTGGCCGCGCCACGGTGGTGTAGAGGCTATATGGCACTCGGCTGCTTATTCGAAGTTCGCGGGATACAATCCCGGCCGTAGCGACTGCATTTCGATGGAGGTGAAATGTTGGCACCGGTGTGCTGGTACTATGTCAGTGCACGTTCAAGTACACCTGGTGGTCGAAATTCAAGGAGCGCTTCCATTACCGCGTCTCCAATACTCGTAGCGTGGTTTTGGGGCGTAAAACCCCAGAAATAATCAGAGCTCTGACTCATTCAGTACAGAATTATACGTGTTAGATGTTCGTACAAACTCGCAGATTCAAGATATGCAGTTTTAGGTGCTGAGCACTGAGCAGGGGGTAGTAAAAATAAAAATAGTGATATAAAAATAGTGGATATAACGTTTTCTCCTACTATGTTCAAGAATACGTTGGCAGATACACGTGAAGTTGATTACGCGTTCGTATGCGAAATCAGTTGCAGTCAGCCATATATGCCTGCATGCACAATGCTCAGTCACGTGTGCACTAGGCATACGTTTAGCCAGCCATAGCCAAAGAGCCGCGGTGTACTCGGGAAAGAGTCCTTTCGTCGCACCCCTGGGACACGGGTTCTTTTATTGTCAATCAGATTGATTTGTGGGGTTTAACATTCCAAAACCAGCTCTGATGCTGAGAGACGCCGTAGTGAAGGTATCCAGAAACTTCGACCACCTGTGGTTCTTTAACGTGCAGTTACATCGCACAGCACACGGGCCTGAACATTTCGCCTCCATCGAAATGCAGCCG